>OX578134.1:18363434-18963434 GCA_951213105.1 Amaurobius ferox
TACAAAAATCACAATCCGTAAACACTGGAAGCCTATTGTTTTTATACGCAATCGAATGTTCAGAACCCCCCTAAATTTTCGAATGAAAATTTGAAAAAATCGTCAAAAAATCAAAACCACTAATAAAGTTACGCAAATAGACATTTCTTATGTAATTTGTTATTAGAAAACGATTGACATAAATTTTAGAACGCTAACATGAACCGTTCTCGAGATATTGCACATTTTTCAAAAAAAATATCAAAAAGTCATATAAAATTGAAAAAAAATCTTGTTGAGAAACATGTTCACTTTTCATATGTAATACCATGCGATAAATTGGGTGACATCATTCTCGTAGATCTAGTTTGTTCCATTCATGAAAAAATATACTTTGAGTAATACTTTTGTATTTGAACGCCAATAATCATTTATCTGCTGTAAGAATAACTTATTTCTCCGTCCATAACGCTTGGCGAGATTTTGGCGACAAAATTGGCGAAATGTCGCCAACTTGGCGACTTTTTGAAATGCTGCCAAATTAACGAAAATCTCTCCAAATGGATAAAAATGACGCTAAATCAATGAAAATGACCACTAATTGTCGAAAATTCAATATCTTGGAAAGAATATTAGTATCTACTATAAGAAAAACCTATTTTTTTTACTCTAACAGTAGTAAATTCATTACATTATATAAGGAAAGTCATGTGTTGCCCACATCAGATTTTTTAATATGGAGAAGTAAAGTCATTACGTTGTGCGGGGACACGCATGTGCTGTCAATATCAGCGTTTCTTAATATTATAAGCAATACATTTATTTTTATTTTTGAAAGCAGATATAATTCGATTTAATAGAAATCTGTTCGATGTAAATATCATTATAACATTCATCTATACAATCGTTTTAGGAAATTTTGTTAATTACGTAATAAAGTAATAATCCTGTACACGCGTCACGCGTTGTCAGGGAGTAAATGGTGATATTAATTCCATTCATCAATCGAAAAGCAGACAGAATTCTTTAGATTAAACGATGTGCAGTCTAGTACAGAAATTCCCCAATTTGAATGCTATGAACAAATGATAATCGTTGTGTTTTTCTCTAGTTGCAGATATTTTTGCTTAATTAAACAAAATATGATGTGGGCAGCACATGACATTCCTTATATAATGCAATGAATTTGCTACTTTTACAGTAAAAAAAATCTGATGTGGGCAACACATGACTTTCCTTATATAATGTAATGAATTTACTACTTTTACAGTAAAAAATTAGGTTTTTCTCATAGTAGATACTAATATTCTTTCCAAGATATTGAATTTTCGATAATTAGTCATCATTTTTATTGATTTAGCATCATTTTTATCCATTTGGCGAGATTTTCATTAATTTAGCAACATTTCAAAAAGTCGCCAAGTTGGCGATATTCCGCCAAATTTGTCGCCAAAATCTCGCCAAGCGTTATAGACGGAGAAATAAGTTATTCTTACAGCAGACAAATGACTATTGGCGTTTAAATACAAACGTATTACTCAAAGTATCTTTTTCATGAATGGAACTAGGTAGATCCACGAGAATGATGTCACCCAATTTATCGCATGGTATTACATATGAAAAGTGAACATGTTTCTCAATAGGAAATATTTTTTTTTATTTTATGACTTTTTGATAATTTTTTTTTAAAATGTGCAATATCTCGAGAACAGTTCATGTTAGCGTTCTAAAATTTATGCCAATCGTTTTCTAATGAAAAATTACATAAGAAATGTCTATTTGTGTAACTTTTTTAGTGGTTTTGATTTTTTGACGATTTTTTTAAAATTTCATTCGAAAATTTAGGGGGGTTCTGAACATTCGATTGCGTATAAAAACAATAGGCATCCAGTGTTTACGGATCGTAATTTTTGTACCAAATTTGGTTTGAATCGGTCCATTCGTTCGTCAGTTATCGTCTCCACAGACTCACTGACACACACACATACTTTCACACACACACACACACACACACACACACACACACACACACACACACACACACACACACAGAGACATCACTTCAAAAATGTTTGATTCGTGATCAGGGATGCTTGAAACGTGCTCTACGAAAATTCGAATTTTCGACCCCGTCACAATACTTTCCTTATACATTATGTATATAAGGAAAGTAAAAATAGGTTATTCTTATAGTAGATACTTATATTATTTCCAAGATATTGAATTTTCGTCAATAAATCGTCATTTTCATTGATTTACTGTCATTCTTATCCATTTGGCTAGATGTTCGTTAATTTGGCAACATTTAAAAAAGTCACCAAGTTGGCGGCATTCCGCCAAATTCGTCACCAAAATATCGCCAAGCATTATATACGGAGAAATAAGTTATTCTTACAGCAGATAAATGACTATTGGCGTTCAAATACAAAAGTATTACTCAAAGTATCTTTTCTCATGAATGGAACGAGCTAGATCCACGAAAATGATATTACTCAATTTATCTTCATGATATTACATATGAAAAGTGAACATGCTTCTTAACAGTTAATATTGTTTTTTCAATTTATGGGATTTTTTGATAAATTCATTTGAAAAATGTGCAATATCTCGAGAACGGCTTTATGCTATCGTTCTAGAGTTTATGTCAATCGTTTTCTAAGGAAAAATTACATAAGAAATGTCTATTTGCGTAACTTTATTAAAGGTTTTGATTTTTAATGCTTTTTCAAAATTTAACTCGAAAACTTAGGGAGTTCTGAATATTCTATTACGTTTAAAAACAATAGGCTTCCAGTATTCATGGATTGTAATTTGTGTACCAAATTTCATTCAGATCGCTTCATTCGTTCGTGAGATATCGTCTCCACAGACTCACTGACACACACACACAGACACACACACACATACTTTCACACGCATACATTTACACACACATACACACACACACACACACACACACACACACACACACACACACACACTCATACACCACTTCAAAAAGTTTGACTCGTGATCAGGAATACTTGAAACGTGCTCCCCCTTTGAAAACTCGAATGAAATTTTGAACCCGTTGAAATTTTCGACCCAATCACAATACTTTCCTTATACATTATGTATATCAAGAAAGTAAAAATCTGAAAGAATATTCTTTCGGATCCGGGTCAATGTCTGTTGGAAAGGTAGTTTTTCGATATTTCTCATGGTGTGATGATAAAAACTCAGCAATAATATATTTGTTGGCTAAAGAACAGATTAATGTGAAAACATTTCAAGATTGGGGATTTAAAATTAAATAACTAAAACAAAATATGATTCGATTAAAAAAATTCACTTAGAGGTGTCTTAGATCCTCACTTAAACTATTCCTATAGCAAATAATTGAGCTGTGGTTCCCTTACATTTTCTGCTACTAGACGAATAGGCAAGCAGATAAACAAGCAGACATATTCTTTTATTAAACAAAGTAGCATTATATATGCTAATTAAGATATTGGCGAGCTCCTAATTTGAAGTGAAAAAATCGAAAAATTGGATTTTTTCAGAAGTTATTACGAGTTGTTCTCTAGATACTGCAAATTTTATTCTGCCTTTAGGAGCAATGTCTTTAAAAAAATTAAGCAATTGTCATGCAGATATACACAAAACCTGCAAGGGCGTCCCCACAATTTTAGATAGCACATCTATTCCAGATAACAGAATTCATGAACCGGTGTCGCGCTTATTATATGCTCGTCAATTAGGAATATATATTATCTGCAATAGCCGTAAGAAACTTGCTATTTTAGTGAACCCCAATTTTAGTGAACTTCTATTGGAACTCACAACTTCAGACCTTCCAAGTAGCCGGCATCAAATTCGTATTTAGACCTGGCTACACGAAGCTGCAAAGGCTAAATTCATAATCACACATCTGCAAAGGATAAGTTCATCCCAGTGAAATTGCATAAGAAATTGATGCCGGCTAACTCAAATTGGCAATTCCCATATCGTAGAAATTGAAGCTTCTAGCAAGCTTTTGCTACCATTGAATAATGTATAGTATGGTCAAATTATAGTATTGCTATATAGTATGACAAAATTTTGCCATACTATAGATTGTATTAAATTATTTTGAAGCATATATTTCTCAGAATCTGCCATAGATAGTGCATAAACGATGACTGATATGCTTTGAAAACAACCAAAGCGAATATAGTTTTCTAAAATGTTCGTTGAGGGGGTGCTCCACACCAAAACGTTCGAAAAGAGAAATGATAGGAAAGTATACTTTGCGATAAGATAGAGACTTCAAATTTGGTGTATGGGTAAACCGTTTGAAAGGAAGAAAGTATATAATTTCAGATTTCGAATATTTTCTACTTAAGGGGGTGCCGCACTCCGCATTGTTCGATTTACCGAATAAATGAGAAACGACTATACTAAAACTTGATAGAGGCTTGATATTTGGTATATGGGCGAATAATGTGATAGTAAACCCAATGAAAATGAATTTTTTCAAAAATGCATATTTAAGGGGGTGGGTACAGTACACAAAAGCATTCGAAAGGTAAATTGATAGAAAAAGCATGCTTTGCAATGAGATAGATATTTCAAATATGGTGTAGGGGCAAATAGTTGGAAAGGTAGAAAGTGTGCAATTTCAGTTTTCCAACATTTGCTATTGTAAGGGATGCAGCTCACTAAAATATTCGATTTGTCGAACAAACTGAAAACGCCTCCTTTACAATGTGATAGAGGCTTAAAATTTAGTGTATGGACTCATCATTTTAAAAACAAACCCAAGACGAATACGGTTTTTCAAAAATGTTCATTTAAGAGGGTGCAATACCGAAAAACGTTCAAAAGATGAAGTGATAGAAAAACATGCTGCGCGATAAGATAGAGACTTCAAATTCGGTGTACAGGAAGATAGTTTGAAAGAAAGAAAGTGCGCATTTTCAGATTTATAATATTTGCTACTTTAGGGTGTGCCGCACACCAATATGTTCGATTTTCCGAATAATGAGACACCCTTCCTTTTAAATGTGATACAGGTTTGATATATGTAATGTATAAGCCAATCATCAGATAAAAAACTTAAGAAGAACAGAGTTTTTTTAGAAATGTTCATTTATGGGTCTGCTCCACAGAAAAACATTCGAAAGGGGAAATGATAAATTAGCATGCTTCGGGCTGAGATAGAGACTTTAATTTGGTGTACAGTTAGATAGTTCTAAAGGAAGAAGTGCACAATTTAAGTTTTCCAATATTTTCCTCTTTAGGGGTTCTGCACACCAAAATATTCGATTTGCCGAATAAATGTGAAACGCGAATTTTTCGAAAATTTACATTATTCAGGTGTTGTTTATTGTGAGACCGTTGATATACAACAGGTATTCTTCTAGTGAGCTTACGAAAAACATATAATGAAATATTTATTCCGATCGGTATTATGTTTCGATAATATTTTATTAATGTGTTTTATATAATAAATGTCTTTGTTTATTCAATGTATACAAGAAAATAAGAACCGCCTAGCAAAAACGTTACATTGATTTGAGATAGACGCAGCTAATAAAAAAATTCTAAAATAATAATACTCAAATTTAAAGAGTAAAAACGCAATGTAATCATAAACGTAAATACATAAACAAGTTCTTTCCAAGATACATTGGATCGCATTTTTTTTGTTCACAATAACATTCGTACTTCTTGTTTACAATAACACTCGTATTTTGTTTTTGTTTACAAAGATTGTTGCCGGTTTTGCATATGTGCCCCACAAGCCTCTAACTGACGCAAATATGTAACTAAAAAACGGTTGAAACCCGCTGACCTAAAAAGCTACATTGTCACAAATGTCAGAGCTGAATTGTACAGAGCAGTATAGAAAGCATAAACCGAGTTTCACCGTTTTTCCGAGTTATTCTCGGTTCATGTTAGATCGGGAAATTGGTACTTTACTGTGATAAATACTAATTTCCTAGTATAATAGCTAAATACTTATTGAGCAGTTCCCCTGATATATGTAGTCAATTAATTATGTAGATATATGTAGTATGGAAATATATGTAGTTAATGAGTTTAAATCTTTCACAACACAGGACTGCGGAACAAATCAATAATTTGATATAAAAAATTAAATATGATCAATTTATGCGTAATTTGAGTCGTATTTCAATTTTAATAATTGCTAATCTTAGTTGCAACAAGTAGCTCTCAACATCCTAGCATTTGTGGTTTCAAATTTGAAAATGAAATTCAAGTGTAGCAGATATCAATTAAATACCTTATTCTTTTGCAAAAATCCGAAAAAATAATTCTCATTACATTTAACACGACAAATATTGTAAACTTCCTGTTAATATCATTCTACAAAGACACGAAGAGGGAATAATCTTTTCAAGTCACCAAAGGAATGGGTAATTTTAGAAGCTTCAAAAGTTAATTCACCATAACTTTGTAAACTAAATGGTATTTACCGTTTTCGTATTCCAAAGAGATTTTCCCAGCTGCTTTATATTATTAAAGATTAAGAAAATCGTGGAATATTTGCTTCAGGATATTAAATATTCCCTGTGATCATTTCGGAAAGAATCGGAAGGATCTTAGGACATGTACATCTGATATAATGCAGTGCATTTGCTTGCAAAATAACATGAGAATTATTAATGTACCACGGGGAAATGTTTTAAAATATAGTAAACACGTTCTGGAACTGATTTGAAAATGCCTTAATTCCAACAACCATTCTTGCAGTAAAAGGATTTGCATTGTGAATGCTGAAAATACAAAAAAAAAGCTATACAAGACCTAATATACTATTAAAGTATTAAGATGAATTTACAATTCAAGTACATAGCTAAAAATAAAGTTGACTGGTAAATTGAAAAATACGTTAATAAAATATAATGGCCCGTTAGATGAATTCCTAATAACAATTAATTCGGCAATTATTTGTATATTTAACTCAATGTACATATAATATCATACACATTGTAAGGATCATATGCCCTACACATTGTTAAGGCATATTTACATTTACAATTTTCTAGAAATTATAAGCGCTGTTGATTGGAATTTAAAATTGCAGCTTCTTTTCAGCTAAATTCAAGTTTATCAAAAAATCATTAAAACATTTTATTTCATTACCATACTAGAAAAACACTTTAATCTATATCTGTCTCTTCCTCTGTCAATATTTTTCTAAATTTGTGGCTTGGCGACAAATTTGGTGAAATATCATATACTTTGGCGACAAATTTGGTGAAATATCATATACTTTGGCGACAAATTTGGTGAAATATCATATACTTTGGCGACTTTTGGAAAATGTCGCCAAATTCATAAAAATGTTTTCACATTGAGAAAAATATCGCCGAATGGAGTGATGGCGTAACACTGACGAGAATCTCTCAATATTGACTAGAATGAGCCCATATCGACGAGAGTCACGTAAAATGGATGAAAACCTTTATCATTTTGCGAAATTAAAATTCTTATTTTTGAAATATAGTAAGTTTCACTGTTAGCAATATATGTACTTTAGGCTAGGAATTCTAGGGTTTTGTAAATTATTTGTGTTTTGGGAGAGAGTGATATGACTGACTTAACATCCAGTCTTCCTGTACAAATAATAATCTGATACATGACGCATACATCATTCTCTACACATGAACAATTTTGATAATGTTGAAAATTTATAATACAAAATAGAGCTTAATTATATCCTTATTTCACCAAAAAACGAACTTAACTTTTGTTGGTGTCGATCAGAATAAGTATACCAAATTTCATATAATTCGATTGACTATTTTTAGCAGTACCAACCCCGAAAAAGCACCGTCAATAGCCAACACTGTCCAATGCAATTTACGAGTACAAAAATTGCTACAAAAGATATAGAATATTTTAATGAAGATCACATACGCTATAAAAAGTTCGGAGAGGTGGTAACAATTGTAAATTAAAATGTACTTTTTATAAGCTACTTTTAATTCACGTATTTTCAACCTATGATTATTTAACACTAGAATGTATTCCAGACGTTGCTCAGGTCTAGGAAAAAATCAATAGCAACACGTAGCAACACGAACCCAGAGAGCATAAAGGAATGTAAATGCTTGATTGAATATATACGTGTAGTTTTATTTCTCTTTCATCTGACTTGTCTATCGCCAACAAAGTTGCCCCGACAATACTATCGCAATTAATTTCTTCTCCTGGTGTACAGAATACAAATTTATTATTTACACGATTAATTTCTTCGTTTTGAGGTGATAATTTAATCCAATTGAGAAGGTCGCAACTGATGTCTGTTATTTCATCGAAAAACCAAGCAATAAGGTATTTGCAGTACATATCTGAAATTTCATTTATAGTGAGTAACAAGCATTCTCCACGCTCAACACAACAGCCAGTCTGCAAGTTCTTTGGCTTCGGATGAGGTTAGCATATTTGCAATCCAAAGATGAATTTCAAACAGAGACCATGTGTATAATTATTTGATGGTTTTCTTGATAACCTGATGGCAAGTGTCTTTTTTGACAACAGATAAAACTTGATTAAAATCTCATCCTAAAATTAACACTTTGGCACCAAAAGGTATATCAATTTCTCCAAGGTTAGGAAGAATGCGATCCACCATCTCAAACGCTTTTCTGGAAATCAAATGACATTGCATTCACCCCCACCCACTTCTTGCAAGCGCGCTTTGGCAAAAGCTTCTTCGATGTTCAGCTTAATTGGCAAGTTGAAAAAGTAATTGGCATATTGATAATCCAAAGACTGCCACAATCCATATTCATAACATTTTGTCTGTATTCAGATGTTCTTCAATTTTACACAGAGCATCATTGGTGATTGCTCTCCGTGTCTCATGTGTTCCTTGAAACAATCCATCAACTTCAAAGATTCTTAATAATAATTTGGGTTAATTCCCGATGAAGTAGCACACAAAGAAACGGCTCAACTGTCCAGGCACCATTGTTAAGGCAGCTTTCTTCAATACAGCCATTGTTTCATCGCAAGTGTCGGTTAATCCCATTGCAATTGCTGATTCCTTAAATATACGGTAGATATCCATTTACTTTGCATGAAGATATTCATAACAAGCTGCTCCAGAAATCCTGATGACAATAAACTTTAAAAATAATCTCTCTGAATCTTTTGGAGAAATGTCCAACAACATTGATATACACTGTTCAAAACAATTATGAGATGTCGTGAATTCCGTATGAAACAGCCATATAATCGACTTGTTTTTTAACAAAAATGAAAGAAGAAAGATTAACACGTTGAGCGCGCAGCCTTTCTTGTTCTGCCGACCATTCAAGCGGTACATAGCGGCGATCGGTCGACGAGGTGTTCGGTCATTCCTTTTTAACCTTAATAGCGCCTATTTCACAGACCGATGTCACACAAATGAAAAGTTCACTGTCAGTCTCCATGGATTGCCGCCGTTTAAAAGGAAAGTTCACCGTCAGACTCCACGGACTGACGCCGCCAAAAGCGAAAGATCACTGTCAGTCCTCTTGGCCTGGCACCGTCTAAAAGGAAAGTTCACTGTCAGTCCCCACGGACTGACACCGCCTAAAAGGAAAGTTTACTGTCAGTCCCCACGGACTGCCGCCGCATAAAAGGAAATTTCACTGTCAGTCCCCATGGAGTAACGCCGCGCTTAATGTGTTAAAAAAGAAAATTATCACGTTAATAAACTTTAGAATATGGAAATCTTGTCTGTGACGTTGAAAATTATGCACTTTAGATGAGGAGTGAAAATCGATCTGCTGCATTCTTTATGTAGGAAAAGTTCAGAAACAATTGATATGCGCTGAAAGCTTCCTAGCAGTGAATATGCTGTCTCAACAACATAGCCAAATCGGTTTACCTGAAACGCCATCAGTAGTTTAGAGGAAGTTCAAACGCAATCCGTTGTAGTGTAAGCCCTCCGAGTGTCCCAAAATTTCATTTCCAGACTATGGAATCCGTTTATGGAAAATGGAAATGTTAGCCGAAGACCAGGACAAGGTTATGGGCATAAAAACACAAAATATGACTGGTATTTAACACTAACGGATAGGAGACATCGCAGTATGAAAGCCAGTCTTTTGACACAGTACTTTCGGAGGGTTACTGGCAGCAGGTACTGCAAACTCTTCGAAATAGACTCCATCGTGTTTCTTTGTATGTTCGCTGATCTATGATTTGTGTTTACAGCTGGTTATCATGTTGCCCGCAGAAGTTGAGCACAATAGGATCTCAGATGGAGACTAAATTAATGGAGAAATGTTCTCTTCTCAGAACGTTCCACTTTAGTGTGCAACCTGACAATAGGTGGATTATCATTTGGAAAGAACGTGTCATTCGGAATAATCCTGCATTTGTGCATGAAAGTTTCCAATTTGGAGGAGGCGGAGAGATGGCCTGGGTCAGTATCTCTATTAATGGTCGTACCAAACTGTACATCATCAGAAATCGATTATTGGCAGATCAAAGATATAGGTATGAGATCCTCAGACCTTTTATGGTATCTTACGCTTCAGCAATCGGAGATTAATTCATTTTCATGAACGCTAAAGCAAGTCTACATCTTGCTCGGTTAGCGGACAACTTCCTTTTAGATGAAGGAATCCTTCGAACGGATTGGCTAGCATATTCCCCAGACATGAGCCGAATATAATGTGTTTGATACATTCTAGGAAGACGGGATACTAGTCGTTTATGAAACCTAGAATCAATTTAGCAGCTGGAAACCAATTTTCTACAGAAATGGGAGAAAATACCCTAGTCCCTCCTTGATAATCATTGATTCCATGCCTCATAGGTGTACAATATCGCTTTCGGTCAGAGGAAAACATACCCCTTATTAAAACTCATTTTTATGGGAGAAATAACTCTTTTTGTTCGATTTTATAACATGTACGAAACGTGCACTTTTTATTTCCGTCCAAAAACAAGAATAAACTTTAATTATTCCTTGTTCTGTGTGTAATTTTCTTTTCCAATGTCTTACAGTACCTATGGATCATATATCAGCCAAAAAAAATTTTTTTTATCCGTAGTTTATTTCCAAAATCATAATATCCCCTAATTGTTTTGAAAAGAGTATATTTTCTGGAATCTACTTCTTAGAAGAATTATTAAAGGAATACTTTTCGTTTATGTTTCTGTATAGCATTGTAATAGCCGCAGAACCTTTTTTATTGAGATTAAACCAAGCCAACAACTTTGTCATGGATGATTTTGTATCTAAAGTTGCAGCTTTTCCATTTTCTTCAGAAAGATGCATCGGAAGTCTGACGACATTGTAATTCCTGTCATGGAGAATAATCTCATTTAAACGCCAAGTGACTTACATTGATCTAACGTATTGGCTATATATTTCTCGCTACTTTATTGTTCTTGTACTGTTTAATCTCCAATTTTGCCCTATCATGTCCTTAGTGAATGTACTTAAGAATGTACTTTATAGCCATGACCGAAAAACAATACTCGACATTTATTTGGCAGTTAAACTTTTTAAGTAAATAGAGATTGTGCTGCACCACCAAGCGATTATCGGTATAAATAACTTTTTCATTTATATTTCCATGTTAGGCATACAAGTTTTCAATATTATGCCGTCTTCTATATTAGGAAATCCCTTTCCAATCATATCAGTTTTGAAAATAAATTCTTTCGAAAATCCTTTGGGGCATTCTTTCTTTTCTTTGTTCCAACACAAAATACTGTCAAAGTGCGAATCGTGCATTGTGTTGTTGACACCCAGACCGTCCGACCTACCAGAAAGGTGTAAGGTAACTATTTGGACGGCTGGGAAGTGCCACCCAATTTAGACCGGAACCCAGTGGGGGAGGCATCCACTGAAACCGTACCCTCCTTCCCCTACCACCAACCTCTCGGAAGGACTTACGGACCCACATGTTTAACGTGATCGTACTCCGCATGAACACGGCGGCAGTTCTGGCAGCGGCGAGAATCGCGCGCAAACCACCGGGCTGCCGCGCCCGAAAGAGCCAACAACACGCGGTGTTCCCAGGTGGTCACCCACCCAAGTACTAACCGCGCCCGATGCTGCCTTACTTCGGTGATCTAACGAGAACCGGTGTTTTCAGCGCGGTACGGCCGTTGGCCTTCGTGCATTGTGTTGAAGACCCAGACCGTCCGACTCGTCCAGAGGACTTAGAGTAACTAGTTGGACGGCCGGTTCGTGCATTGTGTGTCTAAGTTGATAATAGCGAAGCGAGAGGTCGTTTTCTGATAGCTCAGCATTTATGAATGTATCAACATCTTCAAGTTGCAATTATTTACAATTATTTGGGAGAGCAAACAATATGTGTGCATGTGGTAGAGCTATTTTTGGAAATTCTATAGTGTATACAAGTGCAGCAATAGGGCCAGACACTTGCTTCTTGACTAAGCCATCAATGAGGTCACTAGCTTTTGTCTTGAATATATTTGTCACAATAGTAGGAGTATCATTAAGATTTATCCCTTTGACAAAATACTCCTCCAAAGTTTGTATATCATGCAAACGAAGATTACACGTCATTGTGAAGAAAGCTGATCTTCCAACATTTCTACAAATTACTATTACATCCTGATATAACTGGTGCATGCATTTTTGAGATTCAATATAGGCAGTAGGTAAAATGGAGACCATAATCAATCTTACTGTGCTGGTTGAATTTAACTTTTGTCCCCTTCTCTATGGTCGATTATTCTTTAATAACACTCTAACACAAGATTCCCTGGGTGTGTTTAATAAAATCCAATCGTAGACGTTCCACCATCACATAACTATTTATACCATATTGTTGTTGTTGTTGTTGTTGTTGAGACCCAGACCGTCCGACCTACCAGAAAGGTGTAAGGTAACTGTAACCATATTGTTGTCGTAATTTTTCACAATTCAATATAGAATTGAAAGGTGCATTGATTCTCAAGGCTAATCTATAACTGTAGTATTGAACTGCATTAATTTTATTTCCCTTATCGAACGTCATACTGTAAGATCACATTTAGGGAAAATTAGAGTAAAGCCCATTGGATCTGCATGTTGGGATGTCTGCGGAATCATAGTTATTTCACGATTGCCCCCTTATTCAGAAAAAACTCTTATAGCAGTTGACTTTGAAGAAGTTGGTTTATTGTGCATTCTCTTATAATCGAATGCATATTTCACAAATTGTAATATGGTTCTCCAACCATTGCCATAGTACGGAACATCTAGAACATGTGTGCATATGGATTGACTTCTTTCAATACTGTTTAAATGCGTAGAGTCATTTCCGCATTACTCAAGTCTAAACGCATCTTAACTGCCTCTACTAGAATGGTATAAATGTAGATTTGGCCATTTCCAGAAATTTTGTGATCCTATGTTAATAAGAGATGCTGTTGGATGATGATACCCTTCGCCTTGATTCTTTTCCAATGAGGATCTCTTCCAAAATCTTCAATGTGAACATTAAAAGTTTCAAACGCGAAATAATTTTCTGTGCGTATATACTGTCTGGAGTGTTTTTCTTCCTATGTTTGTAAGGTCAGGAATGAGAGTTTCGCAAGTGTTATTGTCATGAACTTTTACGATTCAGTTTTGAAATTCAAAAGAAGTAATATTTAAATGAAGCACTGCATAATTCACGTAATTTTAAATGTTTAGGTCAAAATTTTAACTATTGTTGTTTTTGACATGACAACACGGTTTTCAACGATAAAAGATTAGATTTTGTAGATACAAAAAAAAAATAGAAATTTTCGAAAATATAATTTCGAAAGATTCGAAAATTCGAAAATAGGAATTTTAATCTGATTGTAACCAAAAAAAGAGACGACAAGTGGCAATGTATTTTAAATTATCATGCCTAATTGTAGATCATTTAGGCATAGGTCATAAACCATAGTTCCGGCGCTAGCTTTGACGGAAATGTCTATTTTAAAGGAACTGCACCTAGCGGCTGCACTTAAGCGCAGCAGGCTAGGTCAGCGTCTGTACCTAGCTTGTTTTTTATGTAGAGATACAATAGTTCTAAAATGTTTAAACAGTCACTGTCCGTACAAGATTTGAATTATGAATATCCTAGATACACTTAAAATATGAATGTTGCCACGCCCACATTTCTCCACTCCCATTTTTTGTATTTGCACTTTTCTTGGAGCAGTGTTTATTGGCAATGCATGTGAAGTAGCCAGAGGGGAATTATAAGTAGGTAAACTCATTCCATGTCCCTGTTTCGATAGGTGCTAAAATGATCAATTGGAAAATACGGAAAGTGTAATAATTTTTGATGTGGATTTCCTATTGGTACTAATTCTGCCATTAAATTTCAACATTTTATTTTACTTTGTTCAGAACTCTGCATGTCATAGGTTAATTTTTATCGACTGCAATCGTTTGAACAACCCTTTTTTAACCCGAAAACTATGTATTATCTTCCCAAAGTGTAAGAGATTACCAAGATAAAAAAAAATATGCTTGGTGTATCGTCTACATATACCAATAATATTGTGAAGAAAAATGTTATATAAAATATGATTTCTTTTAATCTTGGGGCAATGGATGGTACGGTGTTGAGATCGAGAAAGCTGCTGCCAAAAGGACGCAGTTAATTAAAACCAAAGTAAGAGGCGATACATGTCAATGTACTTTAAATCATTATACCAAACTGCAGATCATAAGCCATAGGTCCGTCGCTAGCTTTGACAGAAAATCTCTAATTCAAACGGATTTAGTCAGCTGCTTTATCTAATTTTATTATTATAGAGAAAATCGTTCTAAAATGTATAAGCAGCCTCTGTACCTACAAGATTTGAATTGTGAATATCCTAGATATGCATAAAATATGAATGTGGCCACGACCACATTTGTCCCCTCCGCCGACTCGGTGGTTGAGCAGTTAAAGCAAGCGTTTCTTATTTCTCGCTCGGCTGCCGGGTTGTGGGTTCGAGTCCCATCTGCGAGCATGGATGTTGTGTTGTTGGACCCAGTGCACACCGCCCCCACTCGTGCACCGTGGCAACGTCATGAAGCGGCTAAATGGTTCGCGGTTCTGGCCGATGTATAGGCGAATGAGGGATGTATCAAGTGCCTGGCCATTTGAAAAAAAAGCATTTGTCCACTTCAATTTTTTATATTCGCAGATATTCTTTGGATCAGTGTTTATAGGCAGCGAAGTATGTCACGTCATTCCAAGTCCCTGTTTCCGTAGGTGTTAAAATGATCAACAGGAAAACGGAAAATGAAATAATTTGTCGATCTGGATTTCATATTATTTCTAATTCTGATATTTAATTTTCACATTTTATTTTATTTAAATCCCCTAAGGTCATAAGTTAATTTTTTTCAACAGCAATCGTTTGAACAACACTTACTTAAGGCGAAAACTGCGTATCACCTTCCGAAAGTATGGGAGATTACCAAATAAAAAGTTAAATATTTTTGGTGTATCGTCTGCATGCCAATAAAATTATAGAAAAGAATCTTATATAAGAAACGATTTCATTCAAAGTTGCAATAATGGCGGGTGACATTTAATATCCCGAAAGCTGCGCCATCTGAGTGAGCGTGGTAACTCATTGGTTAACGCGCTGGAATTGCACTCAGTAGACACGGGTTCGATTCCCTTCGCTGGAAAAGGAAAAAACTGCCGCCGTGTTCACGCGGAGTATGATCAAGCCAAACATGTGGGTCTGTATGCCCTCAGGGGTGCGGAACCAAACCTGTAAACCGAGATGTAGGCCAGGTTCGCACTACTGTCTCCAAGCTGCGCCATCTGAAGGATGCAGCTAATTGAAACAGTCAAATTGCACAAGTACGGTCAAAGGCTCTCTAATATAAGTTTGGGCAGTCAACCCATCAACGAATAAAAGATATGTCAGCTCAGGATGACAGCATTTCGTCATTCGCGACGTCACTGACCAGGATAGAGAATGAGAGTTGCCAAAGAAAATTAAGTTTTCACATTATTACAAACAAAATTTGTTTGTTAGTTTTTAAGTGGTAATATCCAGACGTTAATCATTTTTGCAGAGATTTTAAATTGTGTTGTGCACACCTTCGCAAGTGACGTTCAAGGAGATTTAGTGACTTCGATGGAGAAAAAGGACAGTTGCATTTAACGAATGTCTCTCCTGAGGACCCGAGAACAAAATGAGTGATTTTCATATCCCCATGTTTCATATGCGAAGAGCCTGGTAATAAAAAATCGGTCATGTTCGGGACGATCACCCCATGCCCAAAACTGCTGGTCAATGAAAAGATGTGTTAATCTTGATGTGTTCGAGGTGTTGAAATTTACTGTGTAGAGTTGCTTAAAATTTTTCCAATGTTAATTTAGAGCAAGTAGCCGCTATTTTGCATTACTCTAACTACCTATAAATATAATAAATTATACATATGAACTTCTGCAGGGATATCCAGTTGTGTCAGGAGTTTTACGAAAAATCCGGACTGTGCAATAATTTTATGAGCCGTGAACACGAAATCCTTTTAAATGAAACGTGTTTAATTCTTTTAATTTTCTAAATGTTTTGAAGCACGTTTTAACACAAAATAATGAAACTCATAACTTACTTCTTACAGGGGCATAGTTTTTATGCAATTCATATTACTCATATATACATAAAGTTTATTCAGTCTTTAAATGTTTATTTAATTTTTCGTCTAAAATCAAGCAATTACATGTCAATTTTTTAGATGTAACCTTTTAGGGCTAACTTGTAGCAGGTACTTTTTTAGTAGCCACAGCTAACGATAGACTCTCCCTCTACGAATGTCACGATACGAAAGTTAGATCTAAATGTACCTATAAAAATCTGTACGTCGGATTATAAGACTTTATGTGGATATTTCTGGCAAGACACAGATCATCTGTCTAACATGTGAATGGGGAGGGGGGGGGGTACGTGCATTGATCATTTTGCCTCCTTATATTATCAGATCTGAACTGTCATAACGGTCATATTCCTTCATGTTGGTAAGAAGCTTTCTTGTTCCTAGTTTCTCCAGGTGTAAACGCGTTTAGAATTAGGTGTAGGCTAAGAACCTAGACTCATCAATGAAGAGAACACAAGCCCAATCTTGTTGACTCCAACTTTGATGGTATCTGCACCAATTAGGAGGGCCCCCTTATGTTGCGAGGTGAATTAAACATACACTATTGCGTTTCTGACATAAAAACTTTTCTCATTAAGATTTATATATACAGTTTATTGTGATACTAAAGTTCCAGTGACAGCTGCAATCTTTAACCTCAGCTGCCTAAAAGTCAACTCCCTGTTACGAAGGACAGTTACTGACATATATGAATCAAGAGAAGAAGTTGTTATTCTTCAACGGCCTTTTCCGGGCTTCCTTGCTACACTTTCATCGTCTTGTTTTTATAGAGCGAAATGCCGAGAAGGGCGAAATGGCGTTGTCGTAATGTTTCCAGAGGGTAGACATTATGGTAAAACATCCATCCATCTTATCACTTCCATCAATGTACGTCCGACTTTTAAACGGCCAACAGCTCTCTACCTCAAAATTTTCCCAAATAATGTTTCGATGACATACAAATTGTTTTGGAGTCGATAAGTACCAAAATTAAATCCTGAATCGCTTATGTTCTCAGTGAAACTTACTTCGTACATACCGCTTGCGCCGCCTTTGGATGAAAATGCAGATCAGAAACAGCTTGATCAAATTGGATTGGAAAGATAATTTGTATGTAAAAATAATTTTGGAAACCAGTGTAGTAACAGTTATGGAGCATGAGGTCATCAAAAATATAAAATGAAATATTTATTCCCATCGCTATTATATTTCGTTAATATTTTATTAGTATACTTTATATAATAAATGTTTTTTTCTCTTAAAGGAAACAAAGTACCTCCTGCTAAGCGCTGTATCGAATGAAAAAATACAGCTGGTCAAAATATACTGGAAAGACAACATAATCATAAGGGTAAATAACTAAACGATTCTTTGAAAGACGTTGGACGGCATTTCTTTTTCTATTTTTTAAAAAATAACACTCGTTTTTTTTTTTTTTGCGAAAATTGTATGCGTTTTTTCATATATGGTGTATTGGCTGGATTTAAAGTTGTGAAGTATATTTCGATAATAATATGATTTTTCGATGTTATGATAGTGGTTTACGAAATTAATAGGAACTTGACCTTCCTCAATTTAGGATTTAGAAGACACACAAGCACCACCGAGATTCACATATTTTATCCAGGTTCACCCTCCTGTCCGGGAGTAATATATCTCCAAGATGACCTACCCGAAACACTTCAAACCAAACTACCAATAAAACATAAACAGTTACCTTTCAAGTACGTCATCTTCTTCAGCTATAAATATATATAATAATGCACAACTCAGTAGGTATAAGTATTTAAGTTAACTGAAATTACTTTATTAGAGACGTTAAATTATATGGAGTTAAATAAACAAATGATGAATCCTTATCAGTCGAATGCCACTGGACTCAGACGCAAGGAACTTATTCAATATGCCACCCGCTTTTAAGCCGCAGTAATAATAACGTAATAAATATGTGGCGAAACAGTAGTTAATAATAAATCATATATTTTATACAATGAGGTATGGTCAAGAACACAGGGGGAACGAGCACTTAAAGAAGAAGTATTTTAAATATATTAAATTTTAATAGTCAGCCTTTTAAGTTTTATAACTTTGACTCACCCTTCATTGAGTAAAATAAGTTCGAAATAATTAAGTAAAGCTGGTGTACGTGATAAAAAGATAAGCGGCTTACCTCAAGCCAAGTTGTTACTGACCGATACAATATACGGGGGCAAAACCTCCCCTAGTCGCGGAACAGGTTCTCCACTCGACCTGAGACTCTGGCGAAATCAAACTCGTCCTTCGTTGTGAAGATCCGGCGCACTAGCGGTACCCATTGGTGGGGTTCATGGCCCGGATAGACTCTCATGAAGCAAAATAGACCGACCCGGCATAGCCCTCAGGTCGTACCACAGGAACGTCGATGTCGATGAAAAATTCCTCGATCCGGAAGGGCTTCGGATCATCCATCTTCAGCATGGCCACATTCCTCAAGCTCACGGGACAATAAATTTCTTTAAATTAATATTTCTTCAATTAATTTCTTTAAATTAAAAAATTTCTGTAAATTTATTTCTCTAAGTTATTAAATTTCTGTAAATTTATTTTTTTGAAATAGTTGCTTTTCAAAAGTAAGTTAAAATAATTAAAGTCAAAATCAGTATTCAAGCGAGTTCAACAAGAAGCTCTTTCTCAATGTTATTCAAATTGCACAAACTCTCAAAGTTTCGAAATTAAATTATTAAGTTCAAAGATTCAGTTTAATAACTCCAAGAAAATCAAATAAAATCCAAAATACATCCATTTACGAGTAATTAAACAAAGTTACAAAATAAATTTTTCAAATTCAAAATTTTTCAAATGAATTTCAAAAGCAAGTAAATAAATTTCCAAAATATTTTCAATCAAAGTAAATGAACTGTGGAATCAATTCTTCAAAATTTCAACCATATTCGTAATTAAATTAATAACTTCAGAGTTCACTGACTCTTTCAAAAATTCCACAACATAAACAAGTAAATACAAGACTCTAAAATTCAATCAAATTTTTCAAAGTATTTCCCAAATATCAACGCAATAAGTAAATAGGAGTCGCAAAAATATTCTCAAATTTAGAAAGTACACAAAGTCGAAATTAAATATTCATTAATCAAATCAAATCAAGCAGGTGTCAGCAGAAACAAAGTTCCAAACACATCACCTCGAACATCCGCAGATTGGGAACGGAAAAGAAAAAGAGTCGACTCACTCAAACTGCGAAGGACAACTCAACTCAGTCACATTCGCACAATCGGAACCGAGGGGGGAACAAATTCACAACTCTGTGAAAACACAACACAGGGTAGAAAAAAGAGTCAGGAACAACATTTTCAATTTTTTCAAAATTTTCAAATTTCAATCAACTCGGGTAGATTCAAAAGGGGACACTGAGCACAAAATAAATAAATTCTTGTAAATAAAATCATTTTCAAAATTATCATCAAAACATATTCAAATTCAATGGTTTCAAAAAAAATTTTTTTTCAAAATTTCTCCAAAATTCACTTGCCAAAGCAACCCCATCCTCAAAAATATTTTTCAGGAATTTCAATCTTCAACATTGGACCCTGCAGGAATTCAGTCCACTGCAGCCGTCCTTCGTTGTGAAGATCCGACTCACTAGTGGTATTCTATGGATGTTCCGAAGAGACTCTCGTGGAACAAGGCAGACCGATCTGCCATGGTCCTCAGGTCGTCACACAGAAACGTCGATGTCGATGACAATTCCTCGATCCGGAAGGGCCTCGGATCATTCATCTTCAGCATAGTCACATTCCCTAAGCTCATAGGCCTCCATAAACCGACCTAGTGGCCGAACTCCCGAAACCCGAAATGAGCGTCGAAAATAGCTTGGCCGGAACCCGGACTACCGCAGAGAGTTTGGCAGTCAAAATGGGGAATGCGCCCAGAAAGACGTAGAGTGTCGTACAGGACAGAGCACCAGGCGCGAAGCGCTTTTAGTCTCCAGTTTCAATATGTGGTTCTTATCGTCAAACTGAGACATTAATTCTGTGACCCTAACTGGAGGTTCGAGGTTTTTATTTACTACATTTTATTATTTGTCCTAGCTCCTAGTGTGGCAGTTTGTTGCACATTTAAAGTTTAAGCAGTTTGGGGGGTTGATGCAGATCTAAGGATTAACTAGCATTTTGGCAGTTTAGAGTTTAGAACATTTTTTTATAAAACATTAGTCGCGAGTTTTATGTAATATCAGATGTTTGAGGTGGGATTTTTTTAATTCCGATTATCGATGTTTAGAACAGCACGGGGTCTCTTACGAGCTTTGGCCTTGTGATGATCATAGCCATGCAGATTGAATAATAGTTCATTTGGAACGGATGGCAAATTTTTTTAAAATTTAAGCGCTAGCTTTTTAATTTGGGCTCTAACAGTTTTTATTTTGAGGTCATTCCTAATTACCAAGTTTCTTAAGTACCTCGGAGCTTTCCTGATAATCCGTAGGATTTTGTTTTGTTTTGTCTCTAGGAGGTTTATTGCAGTTTTACAGGTATCCCCATACGGGTGCTGCATACAGCATTCCCGGGCGGATAACCGATTTATAAATTAGCAGTTTGTTTTGATAACTGAGATTTCCGTTTCCTATCATTGGGTATAAGGCTCCTGTAGTTATATACGATTTTTTGATTAAGTTCGTTACGTGCTGTTTCCAGGTTAGGTGGGAATCTATCGTTTCACCTAGGTATTTAGTCGATTTTTCCGCGCATAGGGCATGGTTGTTTATGTACATTGGCGGCGGAGGTTTATGTTTCCTCGAGAAATAAATCCAATGACATTTCTTGGGGTTTAATTTTATTCGCCATTTTTCCAGCCAAGTTTGGAGTATGTCTAAGTGTTGTTGTAGCTGTCTGTACATTACTGAGACATAGGGGTGTTTTGCAAGTATCGCACTGTCGTCTGCATAGAGTGCCAGCTCTGTGTTTGGAGTCCTGGGGATGTCGTTCAGGTGCATATGTTAAAGAGTGTCAGGCCCAGGATAGAACCTTGCGGTACACTACTTTTAATGAGCTTTGAAAGTGTCTGTTATTTAATTATGAGATTAAAAGTTTGACAAGAGCGTCAGGGACTTTTAAAGTGATCAATTTTTACGCTAGTCCACGAAGCCACACTTTATCAAAGGTTTTTTGTATGTCCAGAAAAATCGCAGCTTTGGATGTCTTGTTATTGAGACCAGAAAATATGTACTGTACCAGTCTCAGCAATTGAAGAGTGGTGGAGTGCTTTGGCCGAAATCCAAACTGCTCCGGAATAATAATTTCATTCTCACTAAGGTCCGTATTTTGTCTCTTAAGAATTTCTTTCCCAATAATTTTACTAAATGTCAGTAGCAAGCTAATTGGTCAGTAGTTGGCTGTAATTGTGGCATCCTTGCCTGGTTTATGGATTGTAATAATTATCGCTTCCTTCCATTCTTTGGGAAAATAGTTTAGTTTTAATATATTATTTATTAAGAAAGTCAAGTAACATATTACGTTTAGGGTTAGGTTTTTAACCGCTATATTTCTGATTTTGTCCTGCCCTGGGCTTTTACGGTTTTTAATGATTTCTACTTTCTCCTGCGGGGTGGCTGGGTTAATCTCAGCCGTTACTGGGGAATTCCTGAAGTTATTTAAAGTTTGTCTAACCATTCTTAGGGTGTCCCGACACATTAGATCATGGTTTGGTTGGAATTGTTTTTCATAATGGCTTGCGAGCTCCTCGGCTTTTTCCTCGTCAGAGTACGCGATTTTAGCGCCATTATTAGTGGCAGGACCTTAATTTGAGGTTTCCTGAGTCTTTTTGCGAATTGCCAGAGCGATATGTCTTCTGGACTAAGGGATTCGATTAGTTCTTTATACTGTTGCTGCTTTTCTGCGACAATTTTTCCCCTGACATTGAACGTGAGTCTGTTAAGCTCTCTTTTAAGGGCGGGGTCTCTGTTAGCCTGCCATATCTTACGTATTCTATTTCTTTGCCTGACTAATTGTTTAACATGGTGGGAAAGTGTGGGCATTTTTGCAGACTCACGATGTGTTGTGGCAGAGGCAATTGCTCTCTTGATTTCTGTTGTGAGTGTGTGCGTGGCAGAGTCAATATCCGCCGTGCTCATCATGTCAGGTACTGCTAAGAGCGGCTCGAAGAGTGCTCTTTTGAATACTTCCCAGTTGACCCTCTCTTGTCCCAGAGAGGCTGGAAGAGGTGTGTTCAGGTCGAATGTCGCCAGTAGCGGTAGATGATCCGAGTCGAATTCGTCCAGCGCGCTAATAGTGTGAGCGTAATCCATGTTTCTCGTTAGAACAAAGTCTATGAATGAGCCGTTGGCATCTGAGAAGCAGATTGGGGTCGACGGTGCAATAATGTTAGTGTTTATCGTGTTCAGCAGTCTGTGTATCTGTGTACCGCGTGAATTGGCTCTCCTACAGCCCAACGCTCGATGGTGTGCGTTGAAGTCGCCTGCGAGTCTCGTGTTTGGATATCGCTAGAAAAGCAAGTTCCATTTGCTCAGCTACATTTACTCCACTCATATTTTTGACATGTTGAGGTTAGGATAAACGGGCTAGTATTATTAATTTTAATTTTTATACTAGTATTTTCTATACCTTGAAGATTTATGTTGTTTAGTTCCTCGTGGGGAATATTTCTTTTAATGTATATTGCTGTTCCTCCATGGGGCGTTCCAGCATTAATATTTGAGATAAGATTATGATAGCCATAGTAGTTTGCTATGTTTAGTTTTTTTTTCTCCAACTCTGGTTTCCTGAATTAATAAGGTGTCTACGTTATTTTCGTTTACATAGTTCCTAAGTTCATTTATTCTTGGAGATATGCCGTTCGCATTCCGAAATATTATTTTAAAGGATTCTTTTTGGGACCTAGCCATGACGGGTTTGATTCTCACTGTTACTTTTAAAATCCGCGATTATTTTAAGTGCCTCAAAAACCATTACCATAGGATCGCTCTTTTTTGTACCAACTCTGCGAACTGCATCAACAAATGTTTTATGTCGTCTAAATTGAACATACTGATAAATCCTCTTATGAGGTTGAGGATATCCTCCATATTTTCAGCATCAGATTTATCAGTCGGTAAGTCTCAGCTTCTATTTCCTCAGTCTCAGCCGCGGTTTGCACTTTTTTGTGAGTGTCCTTTTGGAACTCAATAGTCTTTTGCTTTTTTTCACCCGTTTTAACTAATAGCTGGGTTTGCGCGAGCTCTTCTTCCCTGATGAAAATATACGATTGATAATGGGAATAGCAATGGTTAGATTTTACCAAATTTTACAGTAATTCACTATAGCACTGAACCAGGGATCGAAAAATATTTAGATTATGAAGAAAACTAAATCTGAAGGTAATTTAACATAAATGGTAGCGAGTGGCAGATCGGGAAAAATAATTTTGAGTAAATACTAGAATGAATTTTAGACATAAACTTAGATGAATATGCAGATTGATATCCTAGAAGAAAAAATATTCATCGGTTAAAAGTTTGATGGACACCCTGAAGGCAATTAATAAAACACAGAAGCAACATTTTTAAAGGAAACAGGGTGGAAAGAATTAGCAAAAACTGAAAATTGAGAGAGAGTGTAATTACGATCAACAAAAGTATGAAAATCATTAGTAACGAGAGAAGCTATAATATCAAGAAAGGACTAGTCTATCAAACGATTCATTTCCGTAAAATAGTTTTCAGTAACATGAAAAATCTTATTAATTGTCAATAATGCCCGGGTAACTCAAAACTATATCTAATCTCAAACCCTAAATGAAGCTCTTCTCTATTCCAAAGCTCCTTCTCTGAATCTCAAATCTCAAGTCCAAATTTAAGTTATTGTTTAAATAAAATATATAATTTTATTAATCCATATGGAACGTTACCTTCAAACAAAATAAATGAAAAGTCATTTAAAAATAACTTTCAATCTTTCAATCATTTATTTTCACTTTCACTTTCACAGCTCAAATTGGCCTTACGTTAAAATATATAAACAAAACATTACGTCAGTATTTAGCATTCTAGAATGATTTAAAACTGTCTATATAATATTTAGTGGAAGATAGGAAGCACCATTGGTGCAACAATGCCACATTTGGTGCAAGAGGGCACTATTATTGGGCGGCGTGACAATTGTTAGATTTTTGCTATTATTTTTACTAACGCGGACTTCATTTATGCACATGGATCATACCACAAATGCTTAGGAGAACGACATGAATTTAGCATATAATGCTGCTAAACGAAACGGATGAGCTGCTGTAAGATCATCGATCCAAATTACACCAACCCTTACGTTTCTATTTGCAAGCCTATACTTTAGAGGCATGTTAGACATACTACCTTGATCGGCCCACCTACTTGAGGGTGTTATTTGCGAGTTTAGATGACCATTAAAGATCCACGCATTTTAATCCAGAATCCAATAAGGGTAGCAACCGAAGGAACCGCACCTTCCTCCCCCTAATCACATTGACTTTCGATTTACAGGGTTATCGCATCCATACGCCAAGCAGATATTAGGATCGAACACAGAACTGCAGCATGAAGCTTCATGCGTGATTTTACCGTAAGTGAAGTTCAATGAGTAAGAGGGACATCTTATAAAGGGGGATAATTTTTCGTTAAGCGGTAATAATAAATCCTATCTTTTATTATTCTAATGCGGCAAACCATTATCTGCTGTGCAACTTTTTATCTAAATATGATGGGCCTAATCATGAAATAAACTTATTTTCTTGAAATTACTTACATTTATTTGAAGTTCCTTATGTAAATGATTTATTCGAAGTAAGTCACTAACTTATTCTGCTGTTTCGCATTTTCCCCTCTTTTATTAAAAATTTAGAAATCTTCGTCATGCCTACCACGGGGTTTAAAGTATCCCCTTACGATTTTTACTGAAAATAGTCTGAAAGACACGATATGGAATTGGTAAATATGAAAGCATTTATTTCCTAGCAAATCAACTCGAAAATTATTGATGTTCTCATGGGAAATATGTTAAAACGTTTCGAGTTTTAAGCGTAAATTTCTTATTTATGTATGATACATCATCGAATAAACACGTTTATAGGAAATGAAATTTGCACTTATAATAATTTAAAATAGCATGCAATTTATACTAAGTGCGTGAAGAAATATTTTTACAGAGTAAAAGATGTTGTTTGTCTGTCTTTTTGTGTGTGAGTGTGCTGTTTGAAGCGGAGAATGGAAGTTTTGGACAGCGGCGAAACAGAAACACTTTAGGCCTTCTTTCAATGTATCTCGGAGATATTTTTTAAAATAATCGAATTATTTAATTATTTTATGAAGTGATTTTCGCACAAACTGGTGTCTTTGATATCATAAATATTATCACAGAATTTTCCTCTTGGCATTATTAAAAATATATGCTAAGACGTTCTTTCTCGTGACGTGCGGTGTGGTATGGAATAACTACCATATTATTCTGGGGTAAAGTTGTATGTGTATTTTTGTTTGTATCAAAGCATTCATCTCTTTGATACACACACGTTATGATCATTATTTTTCCAAATAATTGGCTTCGTGCTTATTTTTTAAGAGATTCTAACATGTATTTAAGCTACATATTAAGAATAAAAACCTAACACATTCATTCCGTTATACCAGTAAAGTGTAGAACAATTTAACAGCCTGTGTCAGTGCAAACTTCTTATATCATGTTTTATATACTTGGCCACGTCTAAGAGATGGTTAAATTGCACATTTTTATTTCGCTGACATTAAACATATATGTATTTTTATTTTAATTTAAAACCAACGCATTTACAGAAAGATAATATTCGTGATCCACAAGATAATGCATGCTTTACATTTAAATAAAAGAAAATCAAAATAATAATATGTGATGCAAAAGATATAAAAGAGAAATATTAAATAAAAACAATAAAACGACGGTAGGAATCAAGGTGTGAGAATAGGCCTGACGCAACGACACCAAACTGCACATATAATCAGTCATTAATTTATAATCCATCTATATATATATAAAGAAGATAAGTGTGTATGTATGTATGTATGTATGTACGTATGATCCACCATAACGGGAGAACAGTTGAACCAAATTTGATGAAATTTGGTAGGTAGTCTTAAAATCACCACACTTAACCACTTAAAACATAGGCTATATTTCGTGTTTCTACGATTAGTGGTTCTTGAGATATTAGTGAAAAACTTTATTTTTTCGTTTGTCTTATCATCACGGGAGAACGCTGACCCGAATTTAATGAAATCTATTGGGTAGCTTTGAAATAGCCCTCCATAAATTTTGTCCCAGTTTCGAGTTTCTAAGCCCAGGGGTTGTCGAGATATTGATGTAAAACGAAACATTTTCCTAGGAGTTCTACTCTCTAACTCCATGATTCCCATCAAAAAAGATTGGAAATAGTTGGTTTAAAACGTGAAAATTAATTAAATCTCTGAGTTTCATGGGAGTTTATTGAACGTATTAGTTACTTTTAAAGATCACAGGTTTGAGATAAGAATTTAAATGAAAACTTACACCATGGTGTATTTCTCACAGGCTTACTCGACAACGAAAGGTATTAAGAAATCACAAGAAAGATCAACCATGCCCAAAGCACTGATTATGAAACACTTTCTAACTTTAAATTTATTTAAACATCGCTAAAATGCGATACATTCATTCGTAATAATCACAATACTGCAATAATTAACTATTTTTGAAAACTTGTCAATGAGTCATGAGAAAGCTTTCATTTTTATTGTCACTGAATATCGAAAGTTTTGAATTTTGAGACATTAAAGTGTTGAACACATTCAGTTATGTTCTTGCTACAAATGTGCAAAATATGTGCCTTTAGCTCAGATGAAGTTGATCTTTATACTGCCCTGATTGAGTTTCATTGTGAAGTATGCCTTCTGTTTGAGGGTCGTGACAGAGTATGTAGCTGGTACGTAAAGATTGTTTATCTAAAAAATGACACAACTAGAAACTTTTGTCTAAAGTCAAATTTACCTAACGGCCAAAGTAAAATTCGCAGACTAATTTATTTTAATTTAAACTGTTTAGTTATAACACACACCACTGATTCAGAAGCTGGCTGAAAATTAATGTATGCAAAACAGACATTAGATTTCACTAGGCAGTATCGTGATTGAATATGGGTACTTATATAAAATCGGGTCTAGATAACCAAATGAAGTTGGAATAATCTTAATGATAGAATGCAGACATTAGACACAATTCATCATCATACGTCTGGATACTTCAAAAGACACTCTTCAGGACTACATCCTTTCAATCATTCTTATACACATCTCGATTAGTAACTTTTACTAGATCATCGATCACACAAGCGAAGTGACTCCGACAGCATTTTCATTTTAGAGCTCACAAACGTGGGAACTTGAAATTACTATGGACATGCACATTCACCTACTCAAAGCCAAGCGAATTCAAGCTTTCTCTCTAACCCGGACCGAAATATTATGTTCTACTACAAGATCGCAGAAATTTTTAGCTCGTTCAGGATTGACCTGCATAACCGAACCAATAAGAAATTAATAATTAAAAGTAAATCATAATTTAAAATATAAACTAGGTGAAATTATAGCAACCAAAGGTTATATGGACATCACAAATGCTACTACGCATTTACGCATCGAAATGAAATTATTGATACATTACATGTGTTTCTGATATTACAGTTTCATTTATTTATTATCCACTTAAATGTAGTATTATATGATTAAAAAGTCTGATGTGGGCAACACATGACTTTCCTTATATAATGCAATGAATTTACTACTTTGACAGTTAATAAAAATGTTATTCTTATAGTAGATACTTATAATCTTTCAAAGATATTGAATTTTCTTGTATTAGTCGTCATTTTCATTGATTTAGCGTCATTTTTATCCATTTGGCGAGATTTTCGTTAATTTTGCAATATTTAAAAATGTCGCTATGTTGGCGACATTCCTCCAAATTCGTCGCCAAGCCTTATGGACGGAGAAATAAATTATTCTCACAGCAGATAAATGACTATTGGCGTTCAAATACAAAAGTATTACTCAAAGTATCTTTTATCGTGAATGGAACGAATTAGATCCACGAGAATGATGTCACCAAATTTATCGCATGATATTAAATATGAAAAGTGAACATGTTTTTAAGAGTCAATATTTTTTTTTAATTTATGGGATTGTTTGATAAATTTATTAGAAAAATGTGCAATATCCCGAGAAACTGTTCATGCTAGCGTTCTAAAGTTTTTGTCAAAGTTTTTGCCGATTGTGTTCTTACGGCCAAAGTAAAACACACAGACTAAGTTATTTCAATCTAAACTGTTTAGTAACAACACACAACACTGATTCAGAATATTTCTGTAAATTAATGCATGCAAAACAGACATTACATTTCACTAGCTCGTATCGTGAGTGAATAGGAGTACTTATATAAAATCGGGTCTAGGTAAACAAATGAAGTTGGAATACTCGTAATGACAGAATACGAACAGCAGACACAATTCATCATCATACGTCTGGATACTTCAGAAGGCACATTTCTGGTCTAGATCATTTCAATCATCATTATACACATCTCGATTAGTAACTCTTACTGGATCATCAATCACACAAGCGACGTAACTCCAACAGCATTTTCATCTTAGAGCTCGCAAACGTGAGAACTTGAAATTACTATGGACATGCACATGCACCTACTCAAAGTCAAGCAAAGTCAAGCCATTCTCTCTAACCCGAACCGAAATATTATGTTCTATTACAGGATCGCAGAAATTTTTAGCTGTTTCAGGATTGGCCTACATAACCGAACCAATAAGAAATTAATAATTTAAAGTAAATCATAATTTAAAATATAAACTAAGTGAAATCATAACAACTAAAGACTATATGAACCTCACAAATGCTACTATGCATTTACACATCGAAATGAAATTGTTGATATATTACATATGCTTCTGATATTACAATTTCATTTATTTAGTATCCACTTAAATGTAGTATTATATGAATAAAAAAAACACGTTCAACTATAAACGTGTTCTAATATATACATTTGTAATAAAAATGCAGTTTAAATAAAAATGGTCAATATAGGTCGATTTCTGCTATATGTTTTTGTGCTCGCTATGTATTAACCTCGATATGTATTATGCTCGCTATGTATAAGGGGTGATTATAAACGTTTATAATGTATAAACGTCTAAAATTCATAAATGCCTTATTCTGTTTTAATGAGTGATACCTTTATAGAAACACAAGTTCTCAAGAAGTGCGCTTTTGTATTATCCTGATTTCAATAGTTTTCGACATATTGCGTTCAAAATGTTCCACCACTTTGTACAAAAGCACATACCATTCACAGCATATTTGGCTTTCTGTAAAATAACAGATTTACCAAACAAATTAATTGGAGTGCAGCTCTAGAAGACTTTCTCATACTGCTATCCATTTTTGAATAGCTTGTGATTTTTTTCTTATGTTAATTTTGCAAATTTTGCAAGAAAACTTTGAAAAATCTGTATTATTATTTTAACCAATCGCAATTATATCACATTACTCTTCATCTTAAAGGGCTCTTCCTCTTAACAATTATTTTGATTTATACCAAGTTTGACAATATACCCGGGGTAACTTGTTCCTGCGAGTGTAATAACGTTACGAACACAAAAATTGTATCGCTGCTATTTTTCCTTATAGAGGTTGGAACAATGTAGTTTCTTTAGCTATCATTGAGCCACAAACAACCGTTTTGTGCGTGATTATGTCAACTTTCCTACTATGCTGCCATGATGAAGAAATATAAAATTTCGAAAATCAAGTTTTTATTCGAATTTCACGAAAATCCATTAATATTTGTGGTAGCTATCGTGTGCACAAGAAACTGACTACAGACAAACATCTCTCTAAAATAGTCAAAACATATTCAGAATGTCCTAAAACATATATTGTCACCCAAATATGGAAATTGGAAGTTTTCATGAAAACAATACTTTCTCTATAAATTATCTAATACTCGTAGCTGCAAAAATGCCGACTGCATTGTGAAAAACTGATTTATGTCTTCTAAACAAATCAAAACTGGAAATATACAGATATGAAATTTTGTGCGCTTATGCCAATGTTGATACTCGACGTTCGCGCGACGTACTACGTATACGTGTTTGGAGTTGATACTTGCTATCTTACATAATATACTATAATAAACTATATACTCAGGGACTCCACTAAATATCTCTTCAGACTAAATGCAACACATTTAATTAAAATAGAAAAAAAAGATGTACACTGTTATTTTATTTATTATTAAATATTAAAATTGAAAATCCTACCGTAAAATATTAGCAAATAAGCTTTAGAAAAGAAATACAACTAGCAAAAAGCCGGACTTTGATTGCACTTGCATTTGAAGTATACGAGCTGTGAAATATTTTAAATTAAATTATAGCTCAACAAATAATTATAAAATTAGAGGAATAAAAATATTTTCAATATTCGTGAATCCTAATACAAAAGAGCAGAATTTTTAGAATTTGAAAATTATATTAAACAAATTAGATTACAGGAAAACAATGAATTGAAAGTAACACATTTAAATTGTCACGATGTTAGATGCACATTTAAATTGTCACGATTGTTAGATGCAGGATTACATCACAATGCATGCTAGTATGCATACTTTGATTAGCAGTTTAAAATTGTTGTTTACTTTTGCTTGTTATTCGTACCAATGGCATGAGTATACGCGGTTTATACATGTGCGTTTTATACTGTTGCAGCTAATTTTAATTATTGACATTGTAATTCTGCGCACCTATGCACAATTTTACGTATGTGTACACCTTTTCATTTTCCTACCTATGGTAGCTTTCTAGTAAAAGGGATTGAAAATTTCTGGCAAATATTGATTTAGCTCCTTTCGGAATGGTGAATAGATGTTCATAAATCCGGAAAATAAAAATTAAAAGCAAAAGAAATGTTTCTTAAAGTTCCTGCTTTTATTATTTGCATTTAATATAAATGTATGAAAAATATATTTATTAAAATGTATGTAACTTATATGTAAGAAACTTACATGTTTGGAAGCATTTTCTTGCTGCTCCAGTTTACAAGTTATTCCACATCAACAAGTACATTTTCTTATAAGGAGCACAAGACGAGCCACCTCGATACGGATCAAATTCTAAAGAATTAAATACACCATAAAATGAAATGATATACTAAATTTGGATATACTATCCCCTATAATTTTCGAGTCATTTTCTAAAATGAGTATGAATCTGTGATAGGTGCAAAACGGTCTAACCTAAGAAGAATCAAAATCCAAAGAGTAAAAATACACCACGAATTACAATGACATGGTAAATTTGAAATTTCTAGCTGCTCCGATTTTCGAGTTGTTTCTAAAAAATCAGAAATTTATAATTTGGCATTTTAAACTACAAATCACGACAAATGTCTGCATCATCGACCTCTGATCGTTTGCAGAACACCTGCTTTCATATCTCTTGCATTCAAAAAATTGTCAGCTAGAATACATTGATTTCGAAACTATAATTTTGTTGGATTTTCGAATTTAAATGCTGTAACTTTTAAATTAATACGAAAAATTAATTTTATATTAATACGAAGTAAAAGTCTATTTTGTGGCGGCTTGGAACTTCGATTTTCCGTTACAGAAGACACCGACACACATGCATAGACACACTAACATCTACGTTTATTACGTATTAGAACGCATTACCCGGGTCCTAAATAAGCGAGCTTTACTTCAACACATTTACTGACTCGCCTCCTTCCGTTCCAAACCAAATCGCTACGCATGCGCTCCCCAACCGCGAAAGGCAAAAAATAAAAATAAAATAAAATAAAATAAAATAAATAAAAGCAACGGAATGGAATCCTTTCTCTAGAAGAAAGGGCTTAAACCACATAATGACCTTTGTGAGCACAGGCATACGCACTCTACCAAAGTGAAGTCTTCAGCACTTCAATAAAGGATACAATTTAAATTTTCATGCGTCTGCTTAACAAAAAAAAATAAATAAATAAATAAAATTAAAATATTGTAGTATAATTCAGAATTTTTTTATGTTAGAATAAGAAAGTGCTCACAAACTATAGAATTGTCAAATTATAGAATTGTGCTAAACTTAATTTTTAAGATGCGGCGAAAAATGTATCAGATAACCTAATAATGCAAAATTTAATGTATTTGAAAATAAATTAATAAAATAAATATGAAGAAATGAACTTACGCATTCAGTTTAAAAATCATTCGGAAAGAACGTTCTTTGGCCTTTCCGATGGCATCAAAATGGAAACTCTGTAAATATTTTCTGTCACTAAAGGACTGAATATTTGTTTGACCATATTTGTTTGAAAATCGTTCAAAATCGAGGTAAAACATAAAATAACTAAAACTTAATTCGAATTTTAAAAGAATTTCGCCAAGGCTTATTTTATTGGGTTCTGAAGCACCTCTGTACCAAATTCAGTCGTTGTTTGACACTTAAATTTCCCGCAACAAACATCAAACACACATACAAACATTTTCTTTTATTTGTGTCAGAAAATAATAAAAATCTACCATATTTTTTTAACTTACAACGAAATATATTTAAAAGTTTACCTGATGGCATAAATTAGCTCATACGCATTTGAATTTTCTTTTTAACTTTTTTTCATTTTATGTATTTGTTCCTGCAAATTGTTTTTTTCTCCGGTCACAGAAATGACATGCCCCGTTTCCGATCGCAACGAAGAGCGGAAATTACCTCCGCTGTCAAAGGAAATGAAGCTCTTCCGGGTTCGCAAATTGAAAACAATGTCTTTCCAATTTTGGATTATAAGAAAATGTTTTTCAAACAAACATAAGCAAGTGTATTTGTGTCACATTGCAGTCAATATGAATTGTCATAGTTTAGTACATGCTAGCAATTTGTATAAATAAATCTTATTAAAAAATCTGATTTTTCAGAACATGATTTTTCCAACATAATACAATGGATTTACTTCTTTTACAGGGAAAAAATGATATACAAGATTTCGGCACAATGTTTTTCAAAGTATACATTTGGTGCTTTTCTAGATAACATAATGTGAAACTGCTTTGAAATATCCATTTCACGTATATTTAGCGCAAATCTAACCGAGCAATTATCAATAGTATAGATATTAAAAGATTTTAATTCATCAATTTCGGGTCATTATCGTTAATTGGGCTTTAGCGTCAGTTTTGCAATTTTTAGAGATATGTTTATCAATTTGGCGTCATTAAAAGGTAGCCAAGTTGGCAATAGTTCAATAAATTAGTTTCCAAATTTATTGCCAGTCGTTGCAGACAGAAGGGGGTTTACTTATTTATGAATATATGATTATTGAAAATTGTTTTGTCTTTAAAATATAAAATTATTACACAATGTATCTCTTCCTGTTGTGTGGTCTGGGTTTTCAACACTTCAACAATGTATCTCCTCCGATGTTTACTTTTTTTTACACATTTTTTGAACACTTTTCTAAAATGTGTTATTCCAATGCACAAAATTGTAAAATGTATTCGAACACTTCCTAACATACAAATAAATGCAAATTTGAAACATCAAAGTCATAATGCCGGTGTGTATTAGGTGACTTACTTAATGAAAGAAGTGGTCTGTTTTTCAGTATGTGTTGCCTGTAGCCCCGTTCACATTCAAGCCGGTATTTTCCGGCCACGAAACATAGGGATGAAGAAGGGGGTATTTTCCGGGAACCATTCTAGACCGGTTCACATGTGCAACCCCCATTACTCCTGCTTAAAGGGTTAGGACCACTTTTTCTTAAATACTTTTGACATTCATTTTTGGTAAACTACATATCATTTTTTTATTGCTTTTTTTTAAAAAGTGTATTATTTTTAATTCATTACTTCATGTTATTATTTTATCTATTTAATATGACAAATATATGGAAATGAGTAACAAAATTTCTATTTTATTATTGTTACTTTCCGTATATACATAATGTATAAGGAAAGTATTACGACGCGGTCGAAAATTCGAATTCGAGTTTTCGACGGGAGAGCACGTTTCAAGCATCCCTGATCACCAATCAAACATTTTTGAGGTGATGTCTGTATGTGTGTGTGTGTCTGTGTGTGTGTGAAAGTATGTGTGTGTGCGTGTCCGTGAGTCTGTGGAGACGATATCTCACGAACGAATGGAGCGTTTCAAATGAAATTTGGTACAAAAATCACAATCCGTGAATACTGGAAGCCAATTGTTTTTAAACGTAATCGAATGTTCAGAATCCCCCTAAATGTTCGAGTGAAATTTTGAAAACATCATCAAAAAGTCAAAACCTTTAATAAAGTTACGCAAATAGACATTTATTATCTAATTATTCCTTAGAAATCGATTGACATAAACTTTAGAATGCTAGCATGAATCGTTCTCGAGATATTACACATTTTTTAAACAAATTTATCAAAAAATCCCATAAATTAAAAAAAAATATATGAACTGTTGAGAAACATGTTCACTTTTCATTTGTAATATCATGCGATAAATTGGGTGACATCCTTCTCGTAGATCTAGCAAGTTCCATTCATGAGAAAAGATACTTTGAGTAATACTTTTGTATTTGAACGCCAATAGTCATTTATCTGCTATAAGAATAACTCATTTCTCAGTCTATAACGCTTGGCGAGATTTTGGCGATGAATTTGGCGGAATGTCGCCAACTGGGCGTCTTTATTAAATGTTGCCAAATTAACGAAAATCTCGCCAAATGGATAAAAATGACGCTAAATCAATGAAAATGACGACTAATAGTCGAAAGTTCAATATCTTGGAAAGAATATAAGTATCTACTATAAGAAAAACTAATCTTTTTACTGCAAAAGTAGTAAATTCATTGCATTATATACGGAAAGTCATGTGTTGCCCACATCAGATTTTTTTTAAATAACTTTATGTATAAATTAAACTTGGATCTTTGTAAACTAAACATCAAATAAAAATATGCCAAAATTAAAATTAATGTATTTTTAAAATTGCAAATATATTCTTATATATATATATATATATATATATATATATATGTGTGTGTATAAGTTTTATTCCGTGAAACTGTTTAAAGAATGCAGTCTTAAAAATATTCTAAAAAGAAAGTTTTTCTCATTTAATCTTCGTGTTTAAGTTAAATTATGATGTATAAACTTGAATTAGTGGAAAACGTGTGACAAAATTTTAAGAAACTTTATTCAAGACAAATGAATATAGGACGTTGGCATAGAGTAAAAAAATGCATATTTATACCGAATATATTTTAACTATTATAAAATCGGTATAACTCATTTTTTTATTAAAAACACTATTGCATGGTACAGATACAAAAATCTCACATACCATTAATACCGCAGTTAAAAATAATGTTTTTAATATAGCAGTATAAGGAATACTTATGATGGACATGTTTCATTGATATGTAAAGTAGGTGGTCCTCTAAGTGATCTAAAAAATAAAATTAATAAAATAAAATCGACTTCATATGCAGTATCTAAAATATATAAAATAATTTATATTTCTGATACTAGCAATCATAGAGTTTTCTTTCTTGCTTTGGAGGGAGGGGGGATTAGATATTAACATTTTGTAAGCTAAGTTACACAGTTTAGTTTATTGCAAAATGTATGTAAAGTTAATTTTAAATGCCTTAAACATTGTACTTTGTTATTAATATACATAATCATAAAACGCAATTCTTCACTAATCATAATATTGACATTATAATCACATCTCAAGTTATAGGCCATTTCGTTTTGATATGTAAAAAGCTTAGAATACAAAACTAAAATCATCAAACTTGAAATATAATGCATAAAAAATTTATTTACAATAATTAACAACATATGTTTATTTAAATATTAACACATTATATTTCTTTTTAACTTTCTAAAATAAATGAGTATTAAGATAGTTTTAGATAGGCAGAATGTATATTATATAAATCTAAGAAAATATTTTTATCATTTATTAAAAACTTCTTAAATAAATCCAGAAAATTTGCCCAAGAAACAGAACATTATATTTTAAAGTTGCTGCTTATAAGAAAATGAGCTGGCTTTCATTACTTTTAACTGACACTCAATTGTATAAGTTTTGTAGTTAAGAAATATAGATTTCTATAAAAATTATCCTGATATTAAAGAACAAATATTTCTAATTCATGAGAAAACAGTTAGCTGAAATAAACAAAATGTACATACCCTCATCAATGTTTTTCAGTAGGATTCTCCGCACATTAAATTCTGATATATAATAAGGATCAATCCGTTAAATTCGTAAATAAGTCCTTATAATGAATGCAAAATAATCTATATAAAATGCTATAAAGTCATCACAATTTCACAATCTTCAGATAGAATGTGTATACCAGGTCCACGAGGTTTCTCAGTATCCGCCATGTTTTTCAAGAAATCGCATCTACGCGCATGGAATTGTGGGTAAATCCCCAATCTACCCCCTTTGTTCCCTCAAATAAGAAGGAACAAAATTCTACCTCTTTTCAACCCTCTTTCAAACCGGTATTTTGCCGACTCGGACATGGGAACGGTGACACGACAAAATGCGGCCATAATACCGGCTTTAAAATGTGCATGAGAACGGGGCTATTAGCAGCAAATATAAGTTTGGTTAGTAGCGAAATTTGGAACAGAGATATTTCTGGTCGACTTGCCAATATTTAAAAAAATAATTTGAATTTGTTTAAAAGCAATAGGCATTTCAAGCAGGGGAGTGAGACAGCCTAATGGTCAGTAGGCGGGGGTTGCAATCAAACGAAGCGAGTTTGATTTCCGGCCTGCCCAAACTGTCTCCGTGTTCAGGCGGAGTACTGGCACGTTAAATATGTGTGTCCGTAAATCCTTCCTAAAGGTTTTTGGTAGGGGAAGGCTAAGGTTTGTAAAATAATAATAGACAAGATAATCTACTCTCGCTGAAATCGGGTTCCGCGTTTCCCCTCCCCGTGACGTCACTGACCGACCTAAGGCTCCTGTATGTACCTTCTTTATATGTAGTCGAAAGCCCAGACCGTACGACTCATCCGAAGACATAGAGCAACAAATTAGATGGCCTGGCCTCTATATGTAGTGTAGGAGCTCTAGACCGACCCAAGACGGAAAGAGGAGATTCTTTAACATGGAAAAGTGAGGATTTCTATAAAGCTTTAGAAGCAAAATGCTAATTAATAATACAATATCTGAGAACTTTAATGTATTTTAATACGTTTTCAAGGAGGACCTTCAAGCAGTTCTAATATAATATTTTCTGTAAATAAATTTTACATTTTACACTTAAACATTATATAAAACAAATAATAAACATTTAGGTACTTACGTGAGTGACCAAATATTCCCTAAGTGCAGATTTTCGTAAGTTTCTTTTTCTTTCTTCCATTTTCGTTCATTGTGGTATATTTAAATCTTTCCACCTTTGTATTTAGAAGCCGTATGCGAATAATTGTCCTTATTTTTATATATATTTTAAAAATGTCTGTGGGAATGGACGGATGCAACTTTGATGTTTCATTCACAAACTCTGCAACAATTCTTTTGTTTTCATTTAGACTATTCGGGAAGTGGCACGAAAGAAATAATTTCTTGATGGATTTATTGATGGTGAGCCATTCATATGAATGGACTGTTTGTCCTCCTAATAGCAACTGATTAATCCATGATGACATTTCATCATCATTCTCCAAATCTTTAGTAAAATTGTAAAGATGCGGATACTTAATTTTTAATTTCATTTTTTAATTTAACTTGGAAAAAAAAAGTTTCCAAACAATCTTGATTTAGACGGTGCGTAAGAATGTAGGAAATGCCAGCATTATTACGGGCATCTCATTGAATAACGATTTTAACGCATTTATTGATATTAAAATGCCTTTTTGAAACGGGAGCAGGCTTCTCCTCCCGGAGCATCTCATGAATTTGACTGTGCTGTACATATTTTCCAGGATTTGGGTTTGTTGTTCATGAAATAAACCATAACCACTTTTGGTTGAGAATTCAAATTTGTTTGGAATGTTATTATTCATTTTATCAAATCAGTCATTTTAATACTTGTATATTAATACTTGTAAATCAGTGTATATTAATAATCAGTGTATATTAAAACTTGTAAATAGATATTTGTGGTTTTTTTTGCAAATAAATTATGTGTTCGTTATATGTACACCCGACTTTGTTATTTTTGCGCTCTTACCGGGCATTTCCTAAAAAGAGGTAGATAGGTAGATACCTCAGTACAAAATAATTTTTTTACTTGATTCATCTTAAAAATTTGCGTGGATTTTCCTTTTATGTTATTATAAGTACGAAGCTTCTGTTGAATGTTTTCAATTTCTTTATTTTTTATTCAAATTTGGCGCAACTGCTTTTTATATTGTGTCATGAGGTAAAATTGTCCTTATCAAAAATTACCAGTATAGGACTTACCTATGATGCCGTCGCTAGGGGAGGAGCATGTAGCCCCAGGTTCTCAAGCTGCGGAGACGAACACACAAAACATAAAGGAATACACTTGCTTAATTGCTCAATTTATTTTAATATTTTACTTAATAGATATCCATTGTAATCTTGAGTAATTATACTATAATTAAATCAATTATTAAAAGACACATAATACTGACAATATTACATTAATATATATATTTACACACATAATAACTTTGACTTAAATTTCTTAAAAACAGTTTCCTTTAAACAATCGATAAAGACTAGTTCTTATAGTTCAATATTTGCGAACTCGTTCATATGATCTACTCATACGAACTGGTAGTTAATTATTTTAATAATCGTTAAAGGTGTGCCTTCCGTGCTAATAGTGACAATTGAAAGTTGGTTACCTCTACTCTTTGTGTTACGTGCATGTTCGTGCCATCTCAATGATGTAGGAAAACCGTTGCACCTCTCATACTTGCACACGCTACCATTCTATTGCTCACATTCTACAGACACTTTTCACAAAAACCAAAAACATGATGCTGACTCGTTCAAAAGTTTTAAGTCGACTGGAGTTTTTTTGAATACGGCATTGGGGCGCTTTTTCTTTCCCCCATTTATTCCCTACCACATCTACCATTCGCTGTTGCTGCAGACGGGGATGACCACTGTTTATATATGCATTTGTTGTGATTGGCTCCCTCTGCAGCATTTAGATAGTTCATTATTTAGGTTGGCATTTGTAATTGGGGTGGAAACATGTAATACAAATATTGTGTTACATGATATCCCCCCTTGCAGAGAAAAAATTTCAGCACACGGTAAACATTGCACTGAATACATATGTGTACACATTGCGGCCACTGTGGAAATGTTGCTTTGATCCACTGCACATATATCTGTCACAGAAATGCAGATCACCGCATGTAAGACTCACTATATTGTAACATTGACATACATATATCGGTGCATTACAACCGACATGTCACTAAAATGAAGGAACTCACTGTTCGGAAGATACACCATATCGTACTTGGTAACACATATACTGATGCACATGAAGAAATTATTACTGTTCGGAAGGCACACTATATCGTACTTGGTAACACATATATTGATGCACATGAAGAAATTATCACTGTTCGGAAGGCACACTATATCGTACTTGGTAACACATATATTGATGCACATGAAGAAATTATCACTGTTCGGAAGGCACACTATATCGTACTTGGTAACACATATATTGATGCACATGAAGAAATTATCACTGTTCGGAAGGCACACTATGTGTTTTATAAGCATATATTTTTTGTATCACGGAAGAATGAGTCACCATCCTGTGACTTACTTTCAAAGTTCAGGTACTTAAATATTTATATTTTCATTATGTTGCTTAGTACAGTCTATTGTACACTTCAAATGAAGACTATATCATAATTGTTATTTGCATTTCTATTTATATACAAGTTCACAACATTACATTAAAATATACGCAATTCATTACCTTGATTTCTCATTTTCACAGACGTAAATAATTTTTAGACAATTTTTTAGCTGTATATATTTCTTATTTGTTACAATAATTAACATGTTATATATTTTTGTGTGTATAAATCATGGCTATTTTGAACCCCATATTTATATCATATTACATCGCGGCATTTAAAATATCAAATATATATACTCATTTCGCTACTCTAAAATACTGTGCATCTCACAATACGCACTTTAAATTTCCTCTTCGACTGCCCTTTCGTGTGAAACAACTGCGCGGAAGGAAGGGGAGAAAAGAAAAAAAGAAAAAATTCGCTTGACCACAAAGAAGATTTTCTCCATTCCCCCTCACGCGTTTCCATGACAACTGCGAAAACTGATGACCCCGACGGCGACCCTGAATGAGTGTCTTCATTGTTTGCAGAGCGCAAACTTACGTCAAAAAGATTTAACTGCCTTTTGCATGTATCGCTAAACATTTAATCGTAATCGTGCAACTTTGGCGGTATCCTATCTACAAATCGCGGACTTTTAGACTGTGCGTACGCTCTACATTGACGTGGGATTTTCTGGCTGTATCTTTTAAGGAATTATAATTTTTCCTTTCATGTTTGTAGTATTATTATTTATTTATTCTACTTATTTTGTTATTATTTCTATTTAATTTCATATATATATGCATATCTTTTCCTTATTTTATGACCTTAACACAGATCTGATTGTTGACTACCCATGATTTTAATTTCATGTACTCTTAATTCATTGGATTTATTTATCTTTTGTTGCCACAACGCGTGATATATTTATTTATATATACTGTTTATTATAAATATAATATGCTTTATTGTTATGTTATTGATTTAATTGACTTTATGTTCCCATTTCGGCATAAATTTACATATTTATTTATTTAAATATAATTCTTTCATATTTAATTTTATCTGTTATTTCTTTTTATTTACTGTGATGTCTCATTAATGCATTAATTTCTTAATAATACTAAATAATTCATTTTACATACAATTTAATGTCTTTTCCTAATGTATTTTATTTTTATATACCGGCCGGTATTTTTAACTAACTATAATTGCCTGCAATTATAATTTTAAATTTTGATACATTGATTGTATGCTTACAATAGAACTTTTTTTGTATTATTCTCGTACTATGCAGGGGAGATTTTCTCCGATGTTTATTTTTAGCCTGTCTATTTATTTTGAAGGTGACTAGCTTTCGCCGTACAATGGCCATATATGGAGCTGTTACGCTGACTGTGAAGGATGGGAAACTAATCCTACTTATTCAAGATTTATTAATCCATATTTGTTTTTGCTCTCTCCGTTCTTGTCTAATGTCTCTTTCTATTTTGAGTGGAATTTCGTTGGATGCCTTTTTCTCGAGATTCTGGAAAGGACCAGTATTTTTCTTTAATTTTTGCTTGACTGGTAAATTTATAAGTTCAAAATTAAAATTCCTCTCATAATCATCCTCTGTAAAATGCTCAGCACGCACTGCACATGAATTAGCATTTCAGTGACTGACCGATAGCGATGAACCCATCGTTTTCCAATAGATCTTCTTTAGGAAAGGAATGGTACATTATGTGACACAGCAGGATGCTTTTTCGTTTCTTCCTAACTAGGCCATTAGTACACCTCATTCCTTGCATGATTTGCAGAAATTATAGTACAAAAATAACTATACTGATTTTATGAACACAAAAAGTAACAAAAACTATAAGAGTAAAAACTTTTTAAACAGGAAAAACAGTCAAAATACACCGAACAAAATATGTCAAGGGACTTTCCGATCCCCCACTTCTCTGGGTCGGTCAATGACGTCACAGCTTGTCCCGGAGATAAACCATGGATGACAAGGGGAATGGACAACCTGTTAATGTTCCATTGAACCCTCCTGCCAATACCTTGGCAGGAGGGTTCCCGTCCCAGTGACCGTACCCTCCTGCCAATTGACCTTGGCAGGAGGGTACGGTCTCTGTGAATGCCACCTCCTTCGGATTCTGGTCTAAATAGAGCATGGGCACGTGACGTCACATGTAAATTCAACTGGTATGCGCGAAATTTGTAAGGGCAAAATATTCGGATTCTGCTATTGCGAACCTGTAGATTTCTGTGGTTTAACGTGCTTTATACTTGCTGTTTTAATAAAATTATTCATTATTTGTTATCTATTACTGGTCAAGTACAGTGTAAATTATCCGATTTCATTCGTTCTTTTGTTTCATGCTGAATATTTTGAATTTATTAACATATTTCTTGCTTTGATGCGATAGACAAAGCAGATTTAAATGACCACTATCCTAATTTCAATGTTTTTATACTTTTTTAAAAACACCAAATTGTTTAAATTAAAAAATATATAGATATTGAATGTTAACTAATTGAGTCCATTATTATTTATAGGTTAATTTTTTTTTCATGTGAATAGTTTTGATTGGCAATTTAGTAATTAAAATTGATAAATTGTATCTAAAAAGGTAAATCGTTGCTTATAAAAATCTTTTAAGTGTTATAGGGTTTTCATTTCTCACTTGCTATTTTAAGAAAACTTCTCATTTGACATATATTTGTTAAATATTATTGTGAAAATTATTACATTTCATTCTTTTATTTATTTAATGGTGCATATTTAAAGCTTATTAACCTGTTTCTTGTATTGATGTGATACAATAAATTACAATATGTGAGTAATAAAGTAAATATAAATATCAGCTGTCCAAATTGAATTATATTTTTATAAAATCATAACATGATAATTGTTTGCATTTTTAAAAGCAATATAATTTTAAATAATTAAGTGTATTATTATATATGTAAAGATTCATCCATGTACATAGTTTTGATTGACATCATAGTAATAAAATTTGATTAATTGAATCTTAAAGTAAATTTAAGTATATTTTTTTCGGGTGGGGGGCTTTGTTAAATAGATATAACTAATCTCCCCAAAATTAGTAAAAGACATTCAAGTAAAAGTTATACTGTTTTTCACATCAACTTTCTAAATTTGGTCGATCGGTGCTTTTCAAACTATACAAGTATAATTTGTTTTTTGGGGGAGGAGGACATTTGTTAAATAGATGCAACTAATCTCCCCAAAACTAGTAAAAGACATTCAAGTAAAAGTTATACTGTTTTGCACATCAACTTATATATATGAAAAAACGGTTTTTTCAGCGTATTCCCCCAAGCTTTGTCTACAAGTGTACCAAATTTAATATTTTTTATATGCAATAGTTTTTATGGTCCGAAGCAATTCTTCAGATATCGTAGAAAATTTGCATAGAACTCAATGGGAAAGAAAGTGCCCTTTTGCCCTTACAATCCTGCGCATTCTACTACTCAGACTGTTTATTTACATTCATGCCCATGCTCTAATCCCGACCGTCTAAACAGATACCTTACTCCTTCTGGTAGGTAGGACGGTCTGGGTCGAAGTAGAAGAAGCATTTAAAGCTGGAAATCCGTCGAAATGTTGATTTCAAAATCAGTTTTTTTTTCGGGTAGACGATAAAAGGCAGTTAATCTGATAGTTGGTAGCCTACGAACGATATATCGGACTTTTGTCTAGACCGGTGCTATTTTAAGTGCTATTTTCCTTTCTATTTTTTAAATTTGTGAATTAAAAAGACAAATTTTCATGTTTCGAAATACAACATTATACTTGTTCTCTGAAAATATGATTTCATTCGGATAAAATACGCTGAGATAGCAGTTACTGTTTCGAATTTTACTTCTGGTGTAAAGGAACTTTTTCTTTTTTCGGTCTTTTAATTTATCTATGTTTATTTTAAGCCATCCAAAATTCTAATAATCTTGAATATCGGTTTTGTAACTAAGAGAATTTAAAAGATGTATGTTGTTACAACGCTTCTTCTGATATCGTGGGTACTCCTCCAGGATACAAAAATTAGTTTGAATTTCTGGATTACTGATGCTTTTAGTTAAAGGCACCAATACGCGCAAATAGGAAAATTATACAGCTTATTATACTATAGTCATCTTAAGATTACAAAATAACTCTCAGACACAGTAAAATAACAGTTAAATGCTCGATTAACTCGCAGCACAGCAGTATCTGTTCTAAAATCTTTGACGTATCTCATATTTCAATTTGACTTGTATTACGCCAACTCTGTAAAATTTAACTATGACTTCCTGTTATAATCTCTATAGACATCGCTAGAAAGAGGGCGTGTATTTGAGGGACGGGAAAACATGCCAAAAAGCATCTTACGGATTCATAATAGTATACTTTTCTGTCTCTCTGTTAACGACGAAGTAACCAAATGTTTGTGCGCATGCGTGACGAATTGCAACGCGTTTATTTAAGGCGTTCCAAAGCAGATTAGTTAGGGCGTATTATAGTAGCAATGCATTATTTGCATGGCTGCGCATGGAAAAAAACTGAACGCGGATATGATTTTGGTTTAAAACAGGATATTTAGAAAATAAAATATGTTATCTGTAGCTGTATTATTAAAGTTGAGACTAGTTTATTTAGGACCCGGGCATCGGCGGGAAATTTGTTATATATAAACATGGCAACCTGGCAGATCTTTAAACTTTATGTGGAAACTGTTATGACACGTAAAACCGAACCCTTTGGGCAGTACAGCCGCGTAGTTAGAGTACAGGAATTGCACTCGGAGGCTCAGAGTTTGATTTCCGACTCTACCCTATCTATCCCCGTGTCTACACGAAGTACGGGTACGATAAATATGTGGATCCGACGGAGGAATGATGATACAGCCCCTGTGGATGTTATTCGCACTGGATTCCGATTTAAATTGGGTGACACTGTTCCTTCCGTCCAAACATATACCTTGCACTTTCTCTTGGGTCGAAAGAAAGTAAGAAGTTATACATTAGCAACTTCAGATAGGTCGGACAGTCTGAATCTAAATAAATAACTTACAGATTTACAGAGGTGTATCGTGCTAGGATGCTATTTGATTTGTTGGTTTTCTATGTCTCCCAAAAGTAGCAGTACAATCTGTCGGAAGCTACTACATGCCATGGTTTATCAACTGTAAATTAAATATACGTCATTTATTGTGACAACTGATGATGATAAAAACTTGCATTTCGTAATGGAACTTACAGAAATAATATAGCCAATGAATTTTAGAATAAACCGTGATGATGATAATAACTTGGATTTTATAATGGAACTTGCAGAAATAATATAACCAATGGATTTTAGAATAAACTATTTAGAAATATAACCAATGAATCAGAAGAATTAAAACAAAAATCCACTCTTATTTCGGTATCCATTTTTGAACCACTTAAGAACACATTACGAATGTATAAATAAATATTGTAGCATATGTTAAATTAAAATGTTGTCGATCTAATCAATTGTTGCTTTAAAATAATTATCCACATGGAGACTACTTCTCTCTCTGCTTGATGGGAGTTAATTACCTCATCGGTATTGTTCAGTTTCAAAGGCTTCGCTAATTATCTCAAAAATGTCGTTAAAGGGGATTTATACTCTTGAACACAAAGCAATAGACTTTTTAATTGTCAATTGAATTATATTTCTTCGACAGTACGTTTATCAATCTATTTTTTTTTTAAAAACTTCCATATCTCTGATATGTGTGAAATAAAACTATTTTAATTTATTAATCAATAAAACAGTAATTTTATTTTTAAAACAGTTTTTTAATAAAATATTTGACATATCAATAAATACGCGTCTGTATTGATGCATGCCAACTGCAAGAATAAAATATTTACCTTAATCTTTTTCTTTTCTGCTACTACAATTATTTTTACGTTAACGTTTCTTGGCGTAATTTTTCAGTGCATTTATAAAATATATTTTCTACTCCATGTGTGATATAGACAACATATTATTTTTCATCTTTTCAATTATGTGACGATTTTAGGGTATAATCAGGCGACGCCACGATAATGCCACGATTCTAAAGTTTATTAGGAGTTATAATTAAAATGCAAAAATATTAATTATATTACATTGATAAGACGACTCAAAGCTAGCAAAGCGAAAAATTAAAATTGGTATGATAGCAACCAAGATAATAGAAATTAAAAATGACACATTTTACAATTGTTTTTCCGGCATTATTTCTCCAGTGTTCATGGTCCTACAGCTTTAATTATTGAACCAATTTTGATGAATGTGGGTGATTTTATGTGTTCCAGTGATAGATATATACTTTTATTTTAAAATATGAAGATATATTTTTTACAGTTCCAAAAATTAGGAAAAACAGAAGAAACGAATGAAGTATCCTAACTTTTCTTAAAATAATTTTAGGGTTTTTCAGTAGGGCACCGTAACCTAAAGTACCTTTTTTTTTCAACCGGGACTTGGAAACAAACCATTTTGAGATTGCATAATATTTTTATCAAGCGATTATCTTTTCTTGTACAGCGAGGTCTTTTTTTCTCCATTAAGTTGTTAAGTGGTGCTTTTTGGAAATTTGTTTTAATCATTGTGAGAAAATTAATTGAAATTGCACCTGAATATCAAACATTAGTTTATATATTTATTGATTCAATTTACGGGGCAACTGTATCCATTTTCAGTAACCACAAAACATAAATTTATAGAACATAAAATAAAAAAATCTGATGTGGGCAACACATGAATGTTCGTCAATTAGTCGTCATTTTCATAGATTTAGCGTCATTTTTATCCATTTAGCGAGATTTTCGTTAAGTTGGCAACATTTCAAAAAGTCGCCAAGTTGGCAACATTCCGCCAAAATCGGCGCATATATAGAACATAAAATAAAAAAATCTGATGTGGGCAACATATGAATGTTCGTCAATTAGTCGTCATTTTCATAGATTTAGCGTCATTTTTATCCATTTGGCGAGATTTTCGTTAAGTTGGCAACATTTCAAAAAGTCGCCAAGTTGGCAACATTCCGCCAAAATCGGCGCCAAAATCTCGCCAAGCGTTATGCACTAAGAAATAAGTTATTCTTACAGCAGACTATTGGCGTTCAAATACAAAAGTATTACTCAAAGTATCTTTTTTCATAAATGGAACGAGCTAGATCCACAAGAATGATGTCACCCAATTTATCGCATGGTATTACATATGAAAAGTGAACATGTTTCTCAATAGGAAATTTTTTTTTTATTTTATATGACTTTTTGATAATTTTTTTGAAAAATGTACAATATCTCGTTCATGTTAGCGTTCTAAAATTTATGTCAATCGTGTTCTAATGAAAAACTACATAAGAAATGTCTATTTGCGTAACTGTATTGGCGGTTTTGATTTTTTGACGATTTTTTCAACATTTAATTCGAAAATTTAGGGGGGTTCTGAACATTCGATTGCATATGAAAACAATAGGCTTCCAGTGTTTACGGATTGTGATTTTTGAACCAAATTTGGTTCTAATCGGTCCATTTGTTAGTCAGTTATCGTCTCCACAGACTCACTGACACACACACACACACAGACATCATTTCAAAAAATGCTTGAAACGCGCTCTCCCGTCGAAAGCTCGAATTCGAATTTTCGACCCCGTCACAATACTTACCTTATGCATTATGTATATAAGGAAAGTAATAATACTAAACAGCAAACATGTCTATTACAATAAAACAGGCTATTTGAAAATTAGTAGGAGTCAAAGCAAAAATACATTACCAACACAATATGTATTAAAAAAATCAACAAATTTATAGAGAGAAAATCTCTTAATATAATTATGTTTAATAGTAGTATAATGGAATGTTATTTTTTTTTTTTTTTTGCCTTGTATTGACAACATCTGCAAGCAAGAAAGTAAAATGGGACAATCAATATTATCATTTAAAACTTTATAGTAAAACAAGAGACAATCCAATTTTCTGAATTACACTTTTGTCAAAGTTTATTGATTTGCAAATCAAGTGAATAATAATCGGAAATTTTATAATTAATGGTGTAATGTTATACTGTAACAGGTGGAATATTTCATATTAGGATGCTGGGGTACCAAGAAGAATCAACGTCGAGTATAAACCCGTGCAAAAAAGGGTTAGCTCTTGTTAACAAATCAGCAAATTGGATGACGCTAATATTTGACAAACCTGTCTAGTTTATGATGGAACCATAAAGAATGCCCACACATACTAAAAGGTCACGTGGTACACAAGCGGTTACGTCCAATGTATCTTCGGTCAACGAAATTGTCCTCTCACAAGTTTAGTGAACGAGCGTAAGGCGGAGAAATGAAAGTGGGCACATAAATCTATAAAACGAATACACCGAGATAAAGGAAAATTATAAATCATTGGTAGTTGTATTTGTGGATATTATGGACCCTAGCAATACTCATAACATAGCATATTTAACCCTTCGTCAGACGCGTGGCATTTACTAACATGTTTAGGCGCGTGGTCTACATTCGTAGACCAAGATTTATTACTGTTTAAAATTAACAAAAAAAAAAAATTCTTCAATAAAAACTGTTGCATTCCTTTCTTTTAAGTATTTTAAGCAGCAATAATAGAATTTAAGAAAATTTAATTATGTATCAAGCAGTTGTTTGGAACAATGGAAATTTGTTCTTATTTTTTAATAATTATTTTACATACAAAGAGAGAGAGAGACAGGCAAAACTAAAATAAAAACAACAAAAGTAAACAAAAATTAAATTGAGTACTAAATTTATATAAACATATAATACTTACAAATATAATTTGTATTTAACGAAATAGAGTATTCTGGACCATTGCACAAGGTTTTGGAATATCACTTATTCAAACACAATATACAGATGTCAGCCATGTGTTCTTTACATGCAAACTGGTGGCATTTGCAGAAATCTCATCTGGAAGATTTATTTAGACTTCTTGGGCATATGCTACAACGTCCGATATAATTTTCCCGCTTTGGGTTTTCCATAGGTTGCTGAACTTATGGAAGAGCTAAGATAATACTTGCACGTCTTCTAAGTTCCAAAGATATTTCTTTCACTGTAGATCTAAATTCTATTTGTGGCCGCATTAATTCCCATGCAAAATCTTCAATGAATTTTCACCTTTTAGTTGTTTTCTTAGAGTTATTTACCTTGTAAACACAAAATGCGTTTATTGCAAAGATGCTCAATAAGTCGTAGAAAATCGCTCTCGGCCATCGTCTAGAATCCCTTGAAACATTATAGCTTTGGCACATTTGATCTACTAAATCTACGCCTATTTTTGTTCTATTGTGAAGGGTTACCATTTCTGGTTTTGCAATTTCTTTCGTTTCTGGATCAATAGCATCGTCGTGGTGCATACTTGATGCAATTAATACAGCTTTATTTTTCTTTGGACAATAAGACACCAAAGTGCATTCATGTTGAAATCCAAAAAGATAACTTTTCTCTTTCCTTGTTTTCTTTATCCTCTTTTTGGCTGCGACATGCTTTCCTTTGAAATCAGAAAAAAATTAACACTCACATATATCAAAAACGTCAATTATCTCACATTATATACTATAAAACGCAAAGAAACAAAAATCCAATCTTGATCAAAACGTAACGTAATCAGGCGTGTGGTCTACAAACGTAGACCAACCAACTTCTTATCGAAATAAACCACACGTACGCACCAACGAGTTAGTATATATGGAGAGAGAGCGGTCCAATCTGCTCCATGTTAGAAACGTGGTCAAACATAGAGCAGGTGCTAGTGGTTGAGGAGGAGAAGACCATTCATGATTTGGCGATTTACTGCCTAAACTGTGTCGTGTACCTTCTGTTTTTTTAACTTCCAGAGGAAGTTGTTATACGTGTTATAATATACGTTACAGGATTTTAAAGAATATGTATGAAGAAAAATACGAAATGGGATTAGAATATTTTATTACCAAAACATTTTATTACTAAAGAATAATTTTGTTAATAAAGTCAATTTCGTAAAACAAATTGAACTACAAAGCAATTACAAAGAAAATATGATATGAAATAGATTACAAGTATAAAAATTGAAAAATATGCATAATATATTTAAAAATAATTAAAAAGTATATGGAAAAATTGCATGCATGCTTGCGTAAAATGTAGAATTCTCCACTTTTATCTTTGAAAGTTGTGTTAGCAGTATCCATATATGCTTTGAGGCGTAATACGACTGAGTCATTTTTACATCTAATTTATTTTAATATATTGTATGCGTACTGTCAAATATAAAACAATGTAATATTTACAATAATGAAATATTTGACTTTATTTATATATTTTTGTTTATAAAATGACATTTCAGAGTAAAATACAAGATTATGTCTAAATTCATAAATAGGGGCTCTATTGAAATAGCTACGATTCTTAAATTGTGAAAACGTGTTCGGAAGGTTTTTGCATGTTTAATCGATATAGAATTTGGAAATTGTTTTAAAATGTTTTTCTATGAAGTATATATAGGAAACAAATAAGATTATAAAATATAATGGCACAAAATAAAAAATTGCATTTAATTGTAATAGTTTCAGAGATTTGGTTGCTAATAATTCGTTTGAAAAATGCTTTAAATACATATTGTGAAATTTGCATCCAGAATTAAATAGACCCACACACCATAAACCCCGTAAGCACAATTACAGTGGGCTAACTCAATGTGGCATAAAAATATCAAATGCTGTACATATTAAAAACTTATAGGAAAAATTGCAAGTCAATCTATCCAAAATTATTTCTAAAAATTTTAAAAACAAGCATTAGGACCAAAATTATAATTAAAGCAATATGCAGAATTAAGTTTTAATGACTTTTAAATAGAGTTAATTTTTTATTAAATGCTTCTGCATTTGTAATGTAAAGTGTGTAAGTAAAAATGTATGATGTAAGTAAGAATATTTATGTTGGTAGAGCTGTTTCTAGATCAGGAAGCCTGTTACTTAAATTATGATGAGGAGAATGTGAGGTTCTTTTAGAGTTAATATTGCTCATTTAATAGATTGCTAACGCATGATCGAGAAGTCGGTGATTCAAATACTTCTTTGGGCAAGGCATATTTCGTTCTCGAAAACTAAACAAGATTTGCTGTTGTTGAGACCTAGACCGTCCGACCTACCTGAAAGGTGTACGGTAACTATGTGGACGGCCAGGAAGAGCCACTCAATTTAGACCGGAACCCAGTGGGGAAGCATCCACAGGGACCGTACCCTCCTTCCCCTACCACCAACCTCTCGGAAGGACCTACTGACCCATATGTTTAACGTGATCGTACTCCGCGTGAACACGGCTGCAGTTTCAGCAGCGAAGGGAATCGAACCCAGGCCTACCGAGTGCAATTCCCGCGTGCTAACTACTCGGCTACCGCGCCAAACTGAACAGGAGTGTAATACCAAAATACTTCTTGAAAACACTGGGAGTTTGGTGATATACCCTTTGATTTTTAATTTGTGAACGGGGGAAAATATATCTTTTTTATCGAGATGTTTATATGAAATTAATTCTAACCAGCATCGGCACCTATAGAATTTATCCGAAGGGATTCAAGGATATGAATAACAACATCGACTACTTTGATGTCCGCCTTTGTGATTTTGAAGAGCCCCCTTGTTATGCCCTACGGGCGTACATGCTAACTAGTAATACTTATTAAGTACGATTTACTCTGAACTAGAAATGAGATCATGCTCATATATCTTTATATAAAATGCACCGAAAAGTTATGATGTAAAATCTAGCTGACATTTTCAATGAATGTAAACTATTATTATATTTTATTATGAACGTAAAATTTTATCATACGACAGTCTTTACTCTCATTAAAACTCCAATTTTTCTTCCCTCGCCACCCAATCTTGCGAGTCGCCAACCGTCGCCAAGTTGTACCTCGAAGAGAAAACATACGAGGATACCGAAAATAACTCTATAACTATCAGCAAAGTACTCCAAATGTTTTTTTAAAGTGTTAGAATGACATTATAAGTCTTTTGCAATATCACAAACATCAAAAATAAAGCAAAACTTTTAATTATACAGCTTTAAAAGCAATGAAATTAATAGCCAAATGAAATGCACCACGCTAAAATCTAGCACAATTACTTTTTAACAATATTTGTAAGATATATAATGAAAACAAATGTTATCCATGAAAAGAGTAAAGTCCTCCTTGTACATGCTTTTACTTGCAGCCGTAATTACAACAGTACATAACCATTATTTTACCATTTATATTTCTGAAGTACGCTCTCTGTCTGAAATTGCTATTGAAATGTATAGGGTCACAGTGGGGAGAAAACGCGTTCTCGGGAAATTCGTCCGTACAACACCTGCCTTTATCTTTGACGATGATTGCAACCCTTAAGCTCTCTCCATATAATACTACCTCGATGGTACGCACCCGTTGAGAAACGAAACGATACTAGTTGCGTAAAACAATATATTTCAAACAGCTACTATGAGGAGGCAGCGGGTGAGGGCGCCATCTATTAGAAATTATGGTACTTAAAATAACCTGGTCTACGATCGCAGGCCACGCGCCTAACGAAGGGTTCAGTAGAGTGTATTTAAAACTGACCAGTTACACAGTTTATGACAAACTGTCACCGTTACTATTTTTAAAACCATAGAGTAATTTTATAACTGTTTAATTGTGACAGAAACTTTTTTTTTTCCAGATAGGCAAATATTAAAGAAAAATTAACAAGAAATACCTCTTCCGCAGTAGATTCATAGATGAATTTATATGGGTAGCCGTAGTAATAGCGCTCTGCGAATTTCCCTTTCTATGTCACCATAATAAGACTGCTGACATAAATGAAAATCCCAGATATCGATATTTATAATTTTAGTTAATTTGAATTTGAATAGATTTTAGCATTTTTATCTCTATAAATACGAATATAAAATTAATATACTTTTAAAATTACATTACATTTGCTGTTTTTCATTATTGTAGCTCAACTCCCGATGCGCGAATATATGATTCCAAAGTCATCCCCACACCCCCCACTCCATCGCAATAAAAATGGCAATAATTCTAGAATTATTTACGCTATCGAATTTGCTTTTTATTCCCTTTTTATCACAGAACAGCTAATTAAACATTTAGACATATTTCTTTTTTTATTTAATTGTTTGAGTTTTAACATTCTTTTCCCTGCAATATACTTGGGTATAGGTACAGAAACCTATCGAAAATCCAAATCGAGTTTTCTACGCGTTTTGGGACCTCTAGAACACTAAGAATCTAATTTTAGCGTGATGTTTGTGTGTGTGTGTGTCTGTTCAATATACAGGATGTCCCAAAAAAGACTGAAACGCGCTTTAATTCTTTACCTGTTGGAGATAAGTGGTCAATGAAAATTGCAAAAATGTTGAAAGTAAGGTCGGAAATAAGACTACGTTGATGAAATAGTCCTCCCATTAATTTTCAAAAGATACTCTTTTTAAATTTTTATACGGCTCCCTTAGACAAATTTGATCAATCAGATTTTTTCTTTATTTTTAATGAAACAAGATCATTAAAAAACCGCATATCTGTATCTTTAAAATTGAGCGAGTTATATTTAATTGAAAATTGAATATTGTGAATGAGGACTATGTATCAAATTAGAATTGTAAATTTGTCACATAGCACAAAAAAGATAAAACTGGATGGTAATACATAGGATTCCCAACCGCGTGGTGAGTACCACTGCTTTATATGATCTCTATCTGTGTTATGCTTTCTTTAGATGCATATGTGATAAAAAATTTTGAGACATATTAACGTATTTTTGATCTAAACAATTTCTATCATTAATTTTTTTATGATGACTATTTTCACTGATGAAGCAGCCTTTCAAATGGTTGAGGAAAAGTGGCATGGGTCAGATATTTTCCTTTATCATAATTCAGTTGATTTTAAAATACAGATATGAGGGTTTTTTTAATGATCTTGTTGCATTAAAAATAAAAATTTTCTGATAGACCAAATTTGTCTAAGGGGGTCATATAAAAATTTAAAAAGTGTAATTTTTTTTTAAATTAATGGGAGAACTATTTCATTAACGTAGTCTTATTTCTTATCTTACTTTCAACATTTTTGCAATTTACATTGCCCACTTATCTCCAACAGATAAAGAATTAAAGAGAGTTTCAATCTTTTTGGGACACCCTGTACATATCCACTCTAACTGAAAAACTAACTAACCAAATTTTATAAAATTTTACGGGTATGTAACTGCTTGCTTTCTCTGGTACTAAGTAACTCTGGTGCTAAGTTACTCTGGTAAAAAGTTTGTTACGATTCGGGGAAAATGAACCTGCCTTTTTTTGCGGCGAAAAGATCCTCAAAAGTCGTCAAAATCTAAAGTAAAAGACTACGTATGCTCAAATGTATCAATTAAACGCTTATTTCATACGTAATTTTTGACAAGGAAGGAATAAAATAAGCACTCTATTATGGACCACGCTCAAGATAGTTGAATTTTTAATTTTGAAGAAATGAAGACGTTTTTATATTAGTTAAAAAACCATGCAATGAAATAACCTAAAATGCTATAAATAGTTAAGTTCCTAAATAGTTAAGTTCCTTGAGGGTCATACTGATGCTGATTAGATTTTACCATGATTCAGAAAATATAACCGACACTTTTTTTTGCTAAATTACTAAATTTACTATAAATGACTAAATTTGATGAAATATATTAAGTAGTTGTTCTTCGTTGAAGGCCCAGACCACACGAGGAGCTGAAGACTTTAAAGTGAATGAAATTGCGAAGTGAACCATGTATGCATTAAAAATTCAAATTGGATATAATTCAGTGACGAGTATCCATGTCATTTTCTGGAATTAAACTCAATTTAATGCATCATGCAATATAAAATAAGAAAATGAATTTGAGTCTGTAGGAAAACTCATGTGTTGCCCACAGCTGCCTTTTACTTTAACTACAATACATGGTAATACACATTGTAGGGAAAGTAAAATGTTGCTTTGGATAAGGAAAGTACTGGAATCGTGTCGAAAATCGTAACTCCAATTTTCGACGGATCTATACGTTTCGAGCACTCAGAAAACTTCGAAACAGAAAAAACTATTTTTAGCGTGACGTCTATGCGTCTGTATGCCTGTGCAATGTTCGTATCCTCTCTATCTGAAAATATAATTGATTACATGTCACAAAATTTCGTAGATAAGTCACTTGTGTAATGTCGGGATTCGAACCCGCATTACTTCTGTGTATATGTTATAAATCTATCTAATGTATTTCAGGTCATCTAATTTATTTAAAGCTTTTTAACTCTTTTAATTCTGTTGAAAAACTCCTCTAGACATTCATTTATATAATTTATATATTTTAGAGCTAATCCACCATTTAAACCATAATCAGTAATTAATTGGAATTCAATCTAAAAGTATTATTTCTAGCGAGCATTTGAAGAGCCACTTTCTTCCGTTGAATCGAGGTCACCGTTTTCGCTGATGCAAATCACAAGTTCAAGTTTCGTTTCCCATCCGATATGTGTATCATGCTGGAAAGTAAATTTAGAAGGTGCGTCTCGGCGGGATTTCCCCTTTTTGAGTCGCGAATGGGTGGCACCTGTGTCAATGTTGTGGGAATAATTTTGGCGGTTAATGTTTGAATTTGAAGCTCTCGTGACGTCCGTGAGGTGTGTATAAAAGCTTTGCACACCATTTTTCGGCGCGCATTTCCCCGTTTGATTACCTAACATCTTACGGCTGTTCCGGCTTCCTAACATCTTACGACTGTTCGATGCTCACTCCGGGCATCAGGGCCTTGGTCTGATTTCCAGTCCCCTGGGGTTCGTGGGCGAATGCTTCCTGCTACGGTGTCTGGGGAAATGTGGCCCTAAGAAGTCGAGGATTTTCCGAGACCATGCCGGATCAAAAATCGGAAGATCTGACAATCCCTGTGAAGGATGACCCGAGGCCATACCGGATCAAAAATTGGAAGATCTGACAATCCCTGTGAAGGATGACCCGAGGCCATACCGGATCAAAAATTGGAAGATCTGACAATCCCTGTGAAGGATGACCCGAGGCCATACCGGATCAAAAATTGGAAGATCTGACAATCCCTGTGAAGGATGACCCGAGGCCATACCGGATCAAAAATTGGAAGATCTGACAATCCCTGTGAAGGATGATGACCCGAGGCCATACCAGTTCAGTTGCTGACGAAGTCGGGTTTGTGCTGCATGCCCTTGTCTGGGAGGAGGAAACGATTCCCCGTTCATGACCATGATCGCCTGTCCGAGCTACGTGACCTGTGCGACACCGCTGGTGTGCCGGACCAGTTGTCTACGGGGCGATTATTCGCTAGAATCTAATCTCCGCTGGTCTGTTTGAAGATCCCCTTCCACTTCTCGGACCGGGAATTTCCTCTGTTGCGAGATCGGCAACCTGCCTCGAGGTAAGCCCCTTTTCGTTCCTGTTTTCGGAATCCTCATGTTCCCCTGTGCTTCAGAATTTTGATACCACCTGATGAAGACTCAAACGAACTGCGAACCGAGCATGATTGGCAGCCCTTGCTGGCTCGACTAAATAAACCTTCTCACCTATTTTCTTTTAACTAATATTCAATTTTATTCTATTAATTTATAATTGAAATCAGTGTATTCTACTTGAATTCCTTTTGAGTGTTCGCCTCTGTTTATTTGACCATTCCATGATTTATAAAATTTATAATTATTGATGTTCTGCGACTACCGATTTATCACATTTTGATTATTACTGCTTGAAGCTTATGGAAAGCTTGTAGCATGTTAACTAAGGTCCTTGTGCGCCTGGGTCCAGTGGTGTTGCTGATAAGGATTCTGCTGATGTTGGTTTAATAACTCCATGATGCTTTATTACGATAATAAATAATGTTTGATTAACTTCACAAATTTTTGGTGTATTTATTTTGCTTTAGCTGTGATATTGTTTAATTTTGATTATTTTGATGAAGATGATGATCCTTCAAGGTAAGGTTTTGTTATTTAAGTGTTTTGGTTCTTCTGTGTTCTCGGGAAGGTCATCTTGGAGATTTATGTCTCCGGACAGGAGGGTGAACCCAAGTGGATTATTTGCGGCCTATTCGATCACGGGTTTTGTTTGTGGCAATGATGCTTGTGTGTATCTTCTAAATTCCAAATTTAAGACGATCCGGATTCCGCTATAATACTTGTTTCTTACACTGCTGCTGAGCTGAATAGATTATCATACCATTCGAAAAAATAAGAACCTGGTTTTTTTTCGAAATGTCCTACTAAAATCATCAAAATCTAAAATAAGAGACTACCTATGCTCAAATACATCAATTACATGCTCGATTTATACAATTTTTGACAACGAATACAAAAAGACCAACCTTATAGTATTATCATCGAAGCTTTATTCTCGAAATACAGTCGAACCTGTTTGAAAAAGAACCGATAGGAAACGGATTACTGTAATAAACGGAAATTATTTTTAGCCCCGTCAAAAATATAAGAAATTCATGTTATATTTCCCTATGTGAAACGAAACCTGCACAACGCGGAAACGAACGGCCAATTTAAAATATTTTGTTAATAAAAAGCACCTCTTGTAACAAACAGAGAATGGGAAAATGATCCAACTGTTTTAGCCATTTATTTCCGTGAGAACCATTTTCCACAGAACATTCCATTAAATAATATCATGATTTTCTTAAAGCCATTTCAGAACTTCAAGAATTTCCCGTTAATCAGGGAGACACTCTGAAATGCTAGAAATATTAATCAATGCACGAATTTTAAACGAAAGTCGCATCATTAGCAAGACACTTGTCCAAAGAAACTATGTTGGAATCCATTTTACATATTGCTTTCATTTATTTCTTTTGTTTTATAGTAACAATGAGATTTTGCTTATAAGTCAATTCATCTATGCTTTAAAGTATAGTAATAAGTTAACAGTTAAGGACATGAGGTACACTATATTTTTATTTACAGATACTCCTGTGATCGCAATATGTAAAAATATACATATACAGATGTTTAAAGTAATTAAATTAGCTTTTCTGGTATAATTTAGTTTTAATCGGATTTATCTAAATACACTTTTCAGAATTTTTAATGTCTGATGTATAGGTGAGAAATTACATATGGACTATCAGCATTTCCAGCTAAACTTTTTAACTTAGCTTTTTTTGAAGTAGCCTGCTTGAAACGGAAACCTTTTCAAGACGGAAAATTCTTTCTGTCCCCTGAATTGCGTTTAAGGCAGGTTCGACTGTATTTTAGTTTGCTTTTAATATTTGCAATGTCGCATAAGTCGACAAATGTAAGCAAAAATTGTGTTAAGACTGTAAATTTAGTATAATTTCAAAGAATTAACCATGCCTTTTTGGCAACTAAACTGAATTTAATGAATTATAACAGAAAGAAGGAGAAAATGAATTTATCTCTGTAGAGAAAGTCATGTGATGCTTATGTCAGATTTTTTTTGTTTTTATCCATCTTTGTTCTGAAATCCAATTAGTACCATAATAAAATCCCAACATAAACATTTTGAAATGTCTGGGTCTCAACAACACATACACGTGCACGCACACATTTATAAAAAAAAGGAAATAAATAAGAGTGGTTACCTTTCTAAACATAGTCTTTTCCTAATCGGGTTTATACGTATAAAGCACTTTTAATGTCGTCTACTATTATAAAACTTTGAACATTCATATATCATGTATTACGGGGAATTAAAATTGTAACAATTCACTCTTGCCAGTAAATACTTATTTAAACAGAAAACTAATATTCGCTTACTTGCCACAAGTAAAAGTCCTAGGCAATTCAAATATTTTGAAAATCATCCATAATTATCGACTACAGGTATTTAATTATCTTGTTTACAAAATAATGGCCTTTAAAATGTTCATTTCGTTAATGAATTAAATTTGTTACACTGTGTAATTGTTCTGCAATTTTGAAAATGTTGCAAATTGTTCATGCATTAACTGTAACTAATTTGCCATTTAGTTCAGACTGTAATATTTAATCAATTGCATGTGTTTCGGCGGTATTCAAAATTATTGTATTTTAAAATTTTTATTTATTTTTGTTTATGCAATAGTATTGTTTTATGCAAGTATTGTTTAAAGCAATATTTTTGAATTCGATATTTTTAGAGAAAAGCAGATTTGGGACCTGAATATATTTCGAACAGTTTCGGAAGTAGGTCTGTCTGTGTCCGTATGTACATAAGTGTAAGTGTATGGTTGTGTATGTGTACGTGGTTGCGTACATTTACTAGCCTCTTCCACCCACGTTTCGCGAGAGTTAAATTGACAGTGAGCTTGCATTGTCATGATGAAGAATGATGCGACGTTTCACATTAGTTTTTCTGATTTCACAACTATTTCTGGCAAACAAATTGTTATATACTAATCCGCATTTATTGTTCCATCATTTTCCAACGATTGCAACATAGCCGAATTTAACCCAGAACGAAACAATTATTTTCTTTGAATCGTTTCGTGTGCGACAGCTTTTGTAGTATTTTGTTCCTTTTGAAACACCCGAACAATTGATTGTTGTTTGTTTCGAGTTCACAGAAAAATATCCACGTTTCGTCACCTGTTACGATATCAAAGACAAATTTTGTGCACCAGAATTGAATCTTTGGAGATTTTACTTGCACCAATTGATATGAGCATCGTTTTGAGCTTCAGATAAATTGCATGGAATCCAGCATTTGCATACCTTTTTGACTTTTAAATGATGATGTAAAATTGAATGTACCCGGATCCTTGAAATGTTCAAAGATGTCTCAATTTCATCTTATGTGAAATGACGATCTAAGTGATCATTTGTTTAACATCATGAATGTTTACCGGAATCACTGCAGTTTCTTGGTCGATTTTCACGAAATTCATCACTGAGACTCCTATATTTAATATGGATATATTTAAACCAGTTATAAATTGTTGCTGTCGATGGTGCTTCATCACCAAAAATCAAATTCAATCCCCGTTCCTATATTAACTCTTCTTCTTCCACCCAGACGGTCCGACCTACCCGAAAGTGTAATGTATTTATTAGTATGGCCGGGACAGTACCACCCAATTTAGACCGGAACCCAGGTAGGGTGTCATTCACAGGGAACGTAAAGTCCTTCTCTTACCACCAACCAATCGGAAGGACTTATGGATCCACATATTTAACGTGCCCGTACTCCGCGTGAACACGGTGTGTCAACTTTTGTCGAAAATCAAAATAAATCTTAGCTCGAAAATTCCTTCGTCTTAAATACATGTTTTATAAATACCTTATTAACTTGAAAATGAAGCAGAATTTTTTTTTAAGTGTGACACATACACGTCCGCAAGGGCGCACATTGCAATAATCAATGGAAAAAAATGAATTGTACTAAAATTTATATTAATCAAGGTTTTCTTATTGTGAGACCGTTGAATTCCAAAGGGTGTTCGGTTAGTAAATAATTAATTGTCTGAACAACTTCTAGCATATTTCGCCCAACGTCTGAACATTCAAAGTTTAATTCACTGACTTAAAACAATGCTGAACCAATAATTCGAAGTTATGATATTAATAAATAAAATATGTATACATGTATAAATGTTATTCATTATTTAACAAATTGATATTTTAGTGTTATTAATCTGAAATGAATATGAATTTTTAAATACACAACTAGTATTATTTATGACTTGCCAAAACCATTTGACATTTTAAAACTAAATAACATAATTAATTCCAAAGGAAGAATGCATTTCTTTAATAAAATAACTGTCAAATGAGTTTATTAGGGAATGATAAATATCATTTTGGAACGTTTAGATTATAAACCATTAATTACTATGAAGTTAATTTGCACTAGTGTTTATCAATGGTTTTCATGCCACGCTTAGAAATAGTATAAATTTAAATATCGTATAATTCTTATCCTTGGAAATTTAAAAATCCAAAATCCAGCTGTGCTGATGATTAATTAAATAGTACAGCACTTTGATGTGTACAATTTTAAATATTGATTTTAATTTAATTGAAACTAAATACATCTGGAAAGCTCTAATAAGTTTATGTGTTGCTACTATTACTTGAGAGGCATTCAATTGATGTATACACATTGGTATTTTTTAAAAAGGAATATTTTCATTTCAGAAAGAAGACGATTAGGGCATATATTTTGATTAGATTAATATAATATAAGCAGTATAAACTTATTAGAATGAAAAATTAAAAATACAATATAGAAGCATTTAATAATTTTTATTAATCATTAATTAAATCATGCTTACTAAAATCAGATGAAAGAGGAAAATGAAACAAAATGGCAATTGGAATGGTGCAATTAACCGCCATTTTAACAAAATGATCATCAATTTTGTTACCAGACTAGTCAGTATGAGATCTATAAGGAAGTAATCCTGACATCAGCATTACAAAAATTAATAGTGTTTGACGGATTTAATTTAGAAAGAAATATATATTAATCAAATTCAAACTGTGTATTTTGATCAAAGTATCTTTATTATTCATTAAAATATTTAGTAGAACGCCAAAATAATCCAAATCGAGAGATATAGGCATCAGCCAAAGAATTTTTGATAGATTAATAATTTAAACAAAAAGTATTTGTTCCCTCAGAGTAACTGATTTTTTTTCTACCTAGATGAGTGTATATTTAAATATTTAATTATTGCATATGAAAATTCAATGTGCAATTGCTAACCATTGATGGGTCCTGCGGCCTTGATTTTGTAATCATTTCATTACCTGTGTATGAGTTGTAAGCATATTTAATTTCAATAAAAACAGTTCCTTTATTCATGGTGCTTCGTTTATATTGCAAACGGGGGTATATAAATCATTCTATCCAGGAGCTACTAGAATAGGTTTCCGCTGCCTTATCCATCCAACATACACATGATCTAAGTTATTATTGTTTTATTTGTGCTTATATTTTTGTTGCTCAAGTATTTTAAGGGATAGTATTGCAATGATGTTTCGGTAGGGTCTACCTGTCCCACACAAACGGTTCGCGACAAACTTGGCGACTTTTAAAAAAGTCGCCAAATTGATCAAAATATCGTCAAAACCTCCTATTAATGAATGTCCCCAAACTGATAAAATACTCCCATATTAATGAAAATTAAATATTGAAGGTAAATTTCCTTGATAATCTCTGTCACTTTGTAGGGATTAGTAATTTAATATAGATTCAAAATGTGAGTGATTTCCACTGTTCTTTGGACATATCAGTTTTGTTAGAGGACTGAAAATGAATTGCGTTTTGTTAGAGTATGATATAACATGGGGAGTCTTATAGGAAATAATATTCTTGATTTTGAGAGGTGCTTGGGTTTCATGCGTCTATATATAGTCCGTAATAGAACAGAAGTACTGTCGGTGAGCTGATGGTAGTGTTTTGAGATAGAAAATGTTGATTTCGTCGTATAACGGCATACCTTCAAGTTTTAAATAGTAGACCTTTACAGTAGGATGTAATTAATATTTTGAAGTTCCAACAATATTAGTGTAGGATTACCATATATTTACACAGTAACTAGATCTACTTATCTTATGCATTTTTACTGTTTTTATCTATAGAAAGCAAATTTGAATCATAGAATTAGTGGTACAGATAATTTAAATTGAACGGAATAAAATAAGAATATCCATATCAGCTATATCTTTACTAAAATATGTAGCACCCAGAAAAATTATTCTTATTAGCTACTAGCAGTATTCTCGTTTTTCGTACTGAATATATAATATAAAAAAATTATAATTCGCAATTATGTGCAAATTCTTGTAGTAAAGAAGTTGTTATACAAAACATTCTATTAAAATATTTAATTTATGTATCCTAAAAATAAGTATAAGAATCTATATTATCGATACAAAAAATAATCTTTACATGCAGATCTGAAGAGTAAAACATTAAACATTATATAAAAATATAAACTTAGACCTGATGAGGTAAGCAAACACACAGACATGCATATGAACGGTTTTCAATTTTATCTATATAAATTTTAAATAATAGGTGTCTAGAGTAAGGTATAATTATTAAATTTTCTGTCGTTACAAGACTATTAATATATGATAACCAAGCATTTACATCCAAATTAATTTATTTATATATTTATTTTGCTGCCCCTTCTAAAATCAACTTTAAATCTTTGCATCATTAGTGAATATCATTTATATTGAGCAGAACAAAACAAGCTTATTCATAATAGCTACATTTTTTTTCAAAAGTAAATGACACTCTGCAAAGTTACTCTTGTTGGGTATCTTAATTGATATATATTTACAGCAAGATGTAAATAAAAATTTTTTCGAAGTTTCAGCATTATTCAAACATTTGATGTGGACAGCATACGCCTTTCCCTATATAATGCAAATATTTTTCTTCTTTCAATGCAAAAAAAAAAAAATGACGGATAAGATACACGGCACAATGTTTATCATTGAAAATGTTTTATCATTGAAAAGTACACTGACATTTAGCCTTTTATTTAGATGACAACGTGTAAAATTTATTTGAAGTACCAAATTAACTTATATTTCGCCCAAATATAACTTGACAAATGGACATATCGCTTATATCTGCTCAACACTATATTAAACATTATCACCAATATATTAAAATGCATTAATAATTTTTTCATTAGTTTAGAGTTATTTTCCAAATTTTAGAGTCACTTTTATCAATTTGGGAGACGTTTTCGCAATTTGATACTGCAAATTTGATACCTCAAATTGCTCCCCATACTGCAAATTCGCCAAGTTGGGGGAAATTTTACCAAGTTAGTCACCAATGCTGCCAAATTTTTTCCCATGTGTTTCATATTTGATGAACTGACTACTGTTCCTTAATTTTAAATTTTGTGATTTATTTTAAAATAAAAAAAAATCATGCAATATGTTTATTTATTTAACACTTTTGAATATTCTGAATTTTAGGAATTTTTAAAATGCTCATTCGAAAATTTAGGAGTCTCCGAACGTTCGACCGTTCATTAAAATCTATAGCGTTCTAGTATTTATGGATCCTAATAATTGTACCAAATTACGTTCGAAAAGCTTCAATAGTTTGTGAGATAATGCATTCAAAGTCTCCCGTACACACATACACACAATCACCATCTCAAAATTGTTGAATTCGAGTTTAGGGATACTTGATACGTAATCTTAACTTTGTCCCCTTTGCAGAGGTTATAGGTCCTTTATAAAGGGCATTGCAATTAACAGATTTAATTTAAAGTCTGAGACCAGATTTGAGATAAAATGTAGCGGAGACAGTTTTATGTTCTTTATTTATTAAGGCTTTAATGTTAAACAATGGCAGCAGACGTAACGACGCCAGTTTTTACAACACTTTAACCCGAGAGGTCAATTAGGCCATAAACCTAAGACGCTACATATAGCCACGAGAATGGTTGAAAACGTTGACCAATTATGGACTATATCTAATTGCATTGCCCTAAGGTCGGCCAATCACAGCGACAAGGGGCGTTACAGACTGGAGGCAAAAGAGGCGACAACAAAAGGTTCTAGAAGATATTCAGAACTAATTATTACGAAAGATTTCACGATGACTTCGACCTTCCCGGCCGTCCAAATGGTTACCTTACACATTTTTGGTAGGTCGGACGGTCTGGGTCTCAACAACAACAACGATGACTTCGACGGCAATAACGCGTTTTCATAGAGAGATGCAGTAGAGAAGTATTCCGCAAGTTTTACAAAACAGAGTGTTCCGTAGGGATTGCACAGAAATGTCCAATATCCTGATATACAGAAAATCAATGGCAGATGCCAGATTAACTTCAGTACAATTAGCAATACCAAATCCTGAGTTGGTACCTGTACAAAATACTCTGATGTAAGAGTTGAGATCAATGTTCAAAGACAGACTTGAAGATATGTGTTTCTCAATAATTGTTGAAGGTCATCAATGGATTTTAGGCATTTTTATTTAACCAGTCTCACATTTGCTCTCTCCGCCGTAATTAATATGAATAATTGTTGTAATTAATTTAATATGTAATCTATGTTGTTAATAAATGATTTTATTTTAAGGTTAAAATGGTGCTAATTATTGTACTATTATGTTAATAAATATTCTATTCCAGAACTCGTACTAAAGATTAGTAAGGTGGGTTAAAGCAGTATTTCATGTTACAAAGTAATGTAATTAATTAAATTCATTGAACTTGAACTTTTTTTCTAAAATGTGCACCGCATAAAGACATTTTCAAAAAAAGATACGGATTGTGCTTGTCCAGCTGTGCAAATGTGCAAATTGACTATGAAAAAAAAAATTCAAAATTACATCAGTTAAACCACTTTGACCCAATCAAAAGAAACGGCGCAACGAACATTTGAGAACTTAGGTGTTTACATATAATTAGAAAAAGTAGTATACAGCCCCCAATTATTCGTAAAAAATTATGGTTATTTTGATGGTGTAATAATGGAAATGATTTGATAAATAATTGGTCTATGGAAAATAATCTTGTAATATTTTTTTTCGGGAAGACCATGCAAAAGAACTGTTTTGTATTTTTTACTGAAATATGTCGCATTATCAAAATTTATTTAAAATTGTATACATTAATTAAAGCATATCTTAAATGGGAATTATAGTCCTACAATTCTTCAAGATAAATTTTGTCGTGCAATGTTTTGGAAACACATTGTAAAATAGATAAGATCAAATTCGATTCAGAATCACAATACCAAAAGACAAACGTGTTGACCAAATGAGACAAACGCCAAATGTTTAGGATTTGCAGAAAAACAATGTTACGTTTTAAAAGTAATTGGAAGCATCAAAATAAAACGACTAACTATAGATAAAAATAAAATAAAAAATATAGTTAATGTTGTTTATTGACCAATCAATAGAAATATTTTTATCAGAGCTCTTCTGTGGATAAGTTTTGATTGCTTGCCTTACCCCCAAGAAGTAGTTATCAACATTTTTTGGATCATGAAATTTCAAGACTCTTTTTCGTTAAAACAATTGAATCAGACATCGTCATCGATAAAAAATCATCATTCATCTGGAATGAGAATCGATTTTCATGAAATGGCCTGAAGAATTCTGATTCTTATGGCACCATATACGACTTAGATAAGAAATGTTTCTTCTTTTATTATGTGATAAGTTGGAGAAGAATGACGAGTAGGCCAACTAAAAAGAACCTGAAGTTTATGGGACATGCATTATATTTCGTACATCAAGTTCAGAATATAAAAGGATCACATAACATATTTATTCTGTAATTATTCATAAAACATATGCATATTATTTAATAAGATATGAAACAACGTAAAGGTAATAAAACTTTAATTTCAAATTCAGCATATTATTCAAAATTAACAGTGTCGATAGGTATTGAAAGCACAAAACAACCTCCTTCGTCAGGACATACATGAGCTAAACCTGTAAGATCTAGACGGGGAACTTATATAAGAACAGAAAACGTGACTGAAGCAGGAACAGTGGCTTGCCAACTGCGAGAGAATGAAAAATGAAATAAAAATAAGGAATAAAGAAGGAACAAAACGTAGTACTCAATGAGTGAACGGCAAAATACTGAAGAAAATAGTTCACTTCCAACAAACGTTGCAAATTACTTGTTCAATGAGTAAAACTACGGATCATGTTACATTTACAAACATAAGACTGAACTCAAATATACAAACAGACTTAATCCATATAAATTTCAAAAAGATCGTCAAGTAATTGTCCCAAAATTTCAGCATTGAAACACACTAAATAAAAACTTCGTAAATGCAATGTACATAGTAAACTCGGCATTTGAAGGAATCCTTCTGTTCATACAAAATAGTGTGTTTTGAATTTTAGGGTTTTGGAACAAGTATCTTGTAAATATCTAAAAACGCATTATTTATTTTAATTTCAAATTTCTATCACTTCGTCTCATTTAAAGTTTCGCTTTACAATTCGACACATTTTGATCGTGTATAATATATATATATATATATATATATATATATATATATATATATATATATATATATATATATATATATATATATATATATATATATATATATATATATATAAATTTATCAAATCACAATACCATCACATTGCTTGTTATACCTATTAACTTAGTAAAGTTTATTAAGAAATACTGTAAAGAAATCTTAATGCTCTTTATTTTTATTTCCTTGTATACATATAATGCATAAGGAGAGTATTGTGACGGGGTCGAAAATTCGAATTAGACTTTTCGACAGAAGAGCACATTTCAAGCATCTCTGATAACGAATCAAACATTTTTGAGGTGATGTGTGTGTGTGTGTGTGTGTGAAAGTGTGTGTGTATGTGTGTGTGTGTGTGTGTGTGTGTGTGTGTGAACACGTGTGTGTATGTGTGTGTGTGTGAAAGTGTGTGTGTGTGTCTGTGTGTGAAAGTGTGTGTGTGTGTCTGTGTGTGAAAGTATGTGTGTGTGTCTGTGTATGAAAGTGTGTATGTGTGTGTCTGTGTGTGAAAGTGTGTGTGTGTCAGTGAATCTGTGGACTAAATATCTCACGAACGAATGGAGCGATTCGAATAACAATCCGTGAATAATGGAATACTGGTTTTTAAACACAATCAAATATTCAGAACCCCCCTAAATTTTCGAGTGAAATTTTGAAAAATCATCTAAAAATCAAAACCTTTCATAAAGTTACGCAAGTGGACATTTCTTATATAATTTTTCTTTAGAAAACGATTGACATAAACTTTAGAACGCTAGCACGAACCGTCCTCGAGATACTGTACGTTTTTCAAATAAATTTATCAAAACATCCCATAAATTAAAAAAAAATAATTAATGAAATAAATTAATGAAAATGATGACTAATTGACGGCAATTCAATATCTTGGAAATAATATAAGTACCTACTATAAGAATAACCTATTTTTTACTGTCAAAGTAGCAAATTCATTGCATTATATGAGGAAAGTCATGTGCTGCCCACATCAGATTTTTTTATTTGATATTATCATTTATTAGATCACTACCACCGAATGTTCACCTCTGTTTGCCAACATCTTCGGTATTTAATACGCATTCTTTCAAGAATGAACGGTTGATTTGGCTTTAATAAGGATCTCACATTACCTTCTCAAGTTGGTATTAACGAATACATGAAGAATTAGCGATATTACAGACAGAGATTAAAACCGGAAAGTAAAAATAAGTAAAAGTAAACGACAGTATTCAATTGCAACGTTGAATAAAATATGTATTTGTTGCATTTTAAATAGTAATTAAAATTGCAAGTTTTTAAATAGTAATTTTGGCGGTGTTGTATCTGAACTTGACTAAATGTTGCGTTTTTAACACTTTACAACAAAGTTTAAAAGTGTTTATGACTTTGTTCATTCTGTCTGTCTGTCTATCTGGCTGTCCGATAGCACGATAACTGCCGTAAAAATGACTTAATCAAAATGAAATTTTAGTATGTTGTTCAGATGGTCTGTAGGACCTATGGGAATATAAATGAATAATATTACCCAATTAGTTTTGGATTGAACCCGGGTTGAAAAGATGAAATACATTGAGCCCTATGGGACCTAAATTTTCAATCATTTTTTAAGCGGATTTAAAATTCACAAATTGCTTCGAAAATTTTAGGTAATATTCAAATTGTTTCATAAAATATATTTAAAAAAATTCAGCGAAGTATATTCAGTAGTTTTTTTAATAAAAATTAAAATAATAATAACACCTCTTATATGAAGCGATCACGTGACCATGATATGAAACAATCACGTGACCCACTTCAAAATGATATATGGCATCCATCTCCAAAATGATATATGACATCCAATATTCACTACAATCGAAAAGCATAAGTATTCTCAATAAATTGGCTATATTTAGACAATAACAAAATATAATTTTGCTGCAAGATCAGTAGCATACACTGATACGTAGAATTCATTGAAAGCTGTGAAATTAGGATAATATATTTCTTGATATTTAAGCAAAATTACTTCTACAAAATTAATTTTATACGTATTCTTGAATACATTTTCTGGTCGTGCCTAAAACTAACAGACTTCCATTATTCACTGATTGATCAAAATTTCATCCGAAACACTTCTGTCTCTTGAGATGTCCCTATCATAGACTCAAGGGCCATACATGAATACACACGTATATACACACACAAATAACATGCAGTACGTCATCAAAAACTTTCGAGTCGAGTTTGTCGATACTTAAAATATTCAAATCCGTCAAAAAACACGAGTTCGAATTTTTGATTTCGCAATACTTTAATTCAATATATTAAACATGTAGTGGAACTAACAAAAATTTACTTTTGCTTAAATAGTAGATTTTGAAATCTACGGAGTTTCTGTCTTTTTAAACCTTTAAATATGATTTATGCATTTAACAAAACCCATATTTTTTTAAGCAATGTTTCATTCTGATATGATTTTGTAAATCAATCTCATGATTTATATTTGCCAAGCTGCAGAAAACCTTCATAAGGAAACAATAAATTGGTAATTTGATTTGTCTTCTAAATTCTGTTAATAGAAAATACTATGTTCCTTTGAATGATCTTTTTTACTCATGCGTAAATGGCATTTATTAGGGTCTGCAAGGGTAGAATGTAATAGCTATGAGCTCATCTGGGAAATTGAAAGAGAATGATTAAAGATTATCTAATTACTTCAGCACAAAGGCTGGAATGGATATAATGATGGAATGAGACACATTTCATCAGCAATTGGATATTGAGGAGATTATCCTTATTGAACAACGGACAGATAGAATGATTACAGTTTTGGGAGATATCGCTTTTATTGTGACAATTGAAATGCTTTTATTATACAACTTTTTTTCATACGTTAATTTCAAATTCGAATTATTTTTATAATAAATATGTTCGAAAATATCGCTTGCTTATCTCATGTTAATTCTGTTCTTTGAAATTGTTGGAACCAATGTTACTCTATGGTTGTAACTAAGACAAATAATTTCAATTTTTAAATCGTCTACCACTCTATGCAAAATCAATAAATATTTCATTCATATCACTTATATTCCAGTCTTCAGAGATAAATAATTTTGTGTAAAAAAAAAAATCATCAATTCTTACACAACTCAGTTTACATTAGCTTGATGCCTTTACATTCTGTATACTCATAATTTGGCGTTGAAATTAGGCTTCTTTGTAGAAATAAAGAAAATCTATTTATAATTTAAGATAAAAAATATGTAATTGCGATGGCACAAAATTTAGATACATAGATAATACACAAAAATTAAAAGGTTTTTATGGCGGATACAATAGTAAATATACATGCAAACGATCTTTAAGCATCTATGAAAAAAAAAACACAGCGTAGAAGTAATGGAAGCCATATTTTATTTTGCAATGAATCACTTAATAAGAGTGTTGTTGTTGATACCCAGACCGTCCGACCTACCAGAAAAGTGTAAGGTAACTGATTAATTTGGATGGCCGGGAAGTGCCACTCAATTTAGACCGGAACCCAGTAGGGGAGCCATCCACAGGGACCGTACCCTCCTTCCCCTACCACCAACCTCTCGGAAGAACTTACGGACCCACATGCTTAACGTGATCGTACTCCGCATGAACACGGTGGCAGATGTGGCAGCATGCAAATCCAGCGCGCAAACCACCGGGCTACCACACCCGAAAATGTGCCAACAGCACGCTGTGTTCCCAGGTGGTCACCCACCCAAGTACTAACCGCACCCGATGCTGCTTGACTTCGGTGATCTAACGAGAACCGGTGTTTTCAGCAAGGTAGGGCCGTTGACCGTAATACGAGTGTTGAAAATCCAGATCGTCCGACTCATCCTGAGCGTAATAAAAGTGTAGAAAACTCAGACCACACGACCAACCCAAAGGTTTATGGTAGCTTTCTGTGTGGCCGGCGTAATAGAAGTGTGTGACTCTTCATATGATAAGAGTGTATTTTCTATTTCAATTTTTATTTTAAAAAAAACTACCCAACAGATTATGCTGAAATTTGTTTACACATTTTACTCGATAATTTGATTTCCTAAAATTTTTTAACAACTTGTGAATTTTAACTCCTCATAAAAAATATTTGAAAAATTCAGTCCCATAGGTTTCAAAGTAATTCAGTTTTTCAAACCTATAAAATCCGAAACTAATTGGGTGATATTATTAATTTTCCATCCAAAACATCCCACAGAGTCTCAACAACATACTAACATTTCATTTCGATACAGTCATTTTTACAGCAAATACCGTGAGAAAGGACATACAGATAGAAAAATTTCATAATGCTGGAGAGTGTTTAAAAGGACTCCGAACATTTTGGGGTTCACGAATGTTTGATTGTGTTGTATATAATCAATTGAATTCCAATATGGACTGATAGAGATTAAAGTATCAAATATCATTCGAACATTTATGCATTCCTAAAATATCACGATTAAACTCAAGGATCAGTGTTAAAGTCACAATCTTTTTATTCGAAAATTTTAGAAATATTCAAATTATCACATAAAATGTCCAAAATGAATTACAGCGAAATATGTTGAGGAGGTTTTTAAATAAAAATTCAAGAAATAATTACACCCATTTTATATGAAGAGATCCCGATACTCATTACAAAATAAAAAAATCTGATGTGGGCAACACATGACTTTCCTAATATAATGCAATGAATTTACCACTTTTACAGTTAAATTTTTTTTTTTTTATTGTAGATACTTATATTCCTCCAAAGATATTGAATTTTCTTCAATTAGTCGTCATTTTCATTGATTTAGAGTCATTTTTATCTATTTGGCAAGATTTTTGTTAATTTGGCAACATTTAAAATGTCGCCAAGTTTGCAATATTCCGCCAAAATCTCGCCAAGCGTTATGGACGGAGAAATAAGATATTCTTATACCAGATAAATGACTATTAGTGCTCAAATACAAAAGTATTACTCAAAGTATATTTTCTCATGAATGAAACGAGCTAGATCCACGAGAATGGTGTCATCAAATGTAAAACATATGAAATCACATATGAAAAGTGGACATGTTTCTCAACAGTTTATTTTTTTTAATTTATGGGATTTTTTGATAAATTTATTTGAAAAATTGTCAATATATCGAGAATGGAGCACGCCAGCGTTCTAAAGCTTATTTCAATCGTTTTCTAAGGAAAAATTACATAAGAAATGTCTATTTGCGTAACGCATGCAACACTAAATATAAATTAAAAGGAATTTTAAAAATCGTGATTTTGACACAAGATGGATGACATATTTTATTTCGAAGTGGGTCACATGAACTTTTCATAAAATATGGCTGCAATTATTATTTTATTTTATTTTTTTAAACTACCCAACATATTTTGCTGAATTGTTTTTATATACTTTATGGGATAATATGAATATTTCCTAAATTTTTTGAAGGATTTGCGAACTTTAAATTCGCTTAAAAAATACTTGAAAAATTAGGTCCCACAGGGTTCAATGCATTTAATTTTTTCAAATTGGGTTCAATCCCAAACTAACTGGGTGATATTATTCATTTACATTCCCGTATGTCCCCCAGACCGTCTCAACAACATACGAAAATTTAATCTTGATAAAGTCATTTTCACGGCAGTTATCGTACGAATGGACAGACAGACAGACAGAATGAACAATATCATAAACATTTTTCAACAAAGTGTTAAAAATGATAGTATTAATCAATTTCAATGGCAAAAGCGCCTTCCTCTTACAGAGATCAGGACCTCACACTCTAATCATCAGAGCAAGAGTTGCATCTGACAATATAGTAGCAAGCGCTGCCGAAATAGCAAATTTCTGCCAGGCGCCTTGAAGAATAAAATGAAAATTAAAAACTAAAAAGACAGGGAAAATATAGCAGGGAAAGAAGAAAATTGTTCCGAAACTTATATGATCGAACTTAATCGGCTATCGCTAATAATGAGGGAAAGGAAATAAACCATCGAAAAATTGATTGGAGAAACATTTAAGAATTCGACTAAATTCGTTCAAGCGGTGGCGAAGATGAGTTAATTATCGTTTACATGGGAGTTCGATTGAGGTACAACATAGAAGCTTTGAAAGGGAATAGCAATTCAAAAATGTAATACAATAAGAAAATAATCTGAGTTTTTGAAAAATTAATACTAGAGTTAAAATTGACATTGCAGATGAATAAAAAGGTAAAACAGTATCAGTACGTGTCCAATACACCTGATGCTGCATGTCAGAAACCGATATCTCGTTAGATTTGTGCAACGTATTCTCAATAATAATGGTGTTATAGCTTTTAAAAGCTGTCAATGGTTTAAGATAGTCAATTTCCCAATTAAACATTTGAGAGTCCGGAAACCAAATTAAGATTCAGTGCTGAGTTGCTCTCCGGTCAAAAAGTTGCTTTCTTATTAATAGCACCATGTTAATAAGGCCTTTACATCAATAGCACCTTTACATCAATAGCGCCATATTGGTAGTGTCTTTACACTGATAGCACTCCCGGACACACAAATAGCCACTAAAAGCCTTCGGGTCAATTGTGTAGTTTGGGTTTTTCACACCAATATAACACCAATATACACCAATATAACCAATTCACACCAATATAACCAATATAACACCATACTAATAGCCTTTCCTATTAAGGGCGCCTTTCCCGAAAACTATATTTCCGCTAATGTCCTTATTGAGGGAGAAACTGTTTGGAAATAAGGTTACATGAATTTCAGTTTTCAGATATTGAATTTACGTTGGTTTGATCAATAGAATTCTTAAATTAAGGAACCAATGAGTTGTGTTTCTCAGTAAGAAAATAGTAAATCGTTAATGGCTGAACATTATTGAGACTCTTATCATATCTTTTAGTTTTTGGAAGCTAAGATCACTTTTATATTAAATTCCATTTCTGAATTATAATTTCGTCAAAATTGCTCTATTGTTTCACAATCGAAGTGCCTTTTTAACAATAATTATTCATTCTTCTCTTTACCTCAGAAATAGCTGGTTTAACTGTTAACCGTTCTTTTTCTTTTTAGTTCATTCCACTCGTTAAGATTTATAGCCTATTAAGTCAGCTTATATGGCTTTCCAAACCGTTTGTTTTCTTCAGTATTTTTTGTTTCTCCCTCCTTCGTTTTCCTCTTATTTATAGAATCCCCCTAGGTGTTAATTGATACTTCAATTTTTAACATCTCACTTATTCCTTTGCCTTTTAAGAACACTTTCTATCTCTCACATTTGCTAATTTATCGACAGATGCTGATTTTGCACTAGTGGGTGTAGTTCTGTATTCATAACGAAAAAGAATATTTCTTTGGAAACTGGTTGACAACCTTAATTTTTACTTTATGCTATGTTACACGTAGCTAACTACAAACACTAATTATGAAGACATTTTCTATGTTTTCAGTGACACCACTGATGTGCGATATTTTCTGTTTCGTATTCGCCACAGTCCGAAGAATCGATTTTTCGCTACAGACGACACAGACATAAACACAATTGCAGGCATTTTCTTCTATTATAGAAAATGTATTGTAGAAAAGTTAAAGAAATAATAGTAGCGTTACACGTTCATTTCAAATTGCACATTTTTTAATATCAGAAAAGAACATCGTGACTTATCTCATAAAAGTCATTACTTTTTCCAATGGACAGATAAGAAATTATATCATAATTGATGTGCGTTCTTTCGATTCTGCCACTCATTTATAAACAATCTATATGTCAAGTATTAATTACAGTGTTTTTACTTCATAGAAATCAATATCAGAATTTGTGGCTTTTGTTACGTCCCTTTAAATACAGTTAAGGTCCATCAGATAAAGTGTTTATATATATATATATATATATATATATATATATATATATATATATATATATATATATATATATATATATATATATATATACGAATCATTTAGTAGAATTTATGTCATTTCAAATTATATTTTGATGCAATAATAACAATGCTTATCGTTGTTATTGTAAATGCTTCTGGGTTTTGTCAGAAAATATAAATATCAAAAATGTATCATGGTACCTAAATGTCAATTCATAATAGCGGTTATAAAATTAAATATTTGAAGTATTTCTCAACTGAATAGTCGTAACATTATTATTCCATGCTAGTGTTTAGGTCTGTCAACAGGAAAACTAACAATTTTAGAGTAAACAGCAACATATTTTTAATAACTTTTATTTTATTTTAATATGTATGGTACTCAAAATAATTGTTACATTTGAAAATTGGTCTAGTTAGGTTCTGCTTTGCTTTGTGGTTAATCTTTTTATGACCGTTTTGTGAGGGTTCTGAAAGACTTTAGTTTTCCACGTCTCCATTTAATTCACTAGAGCAGAAAAATTGAAAAACTTAATCTGTAAGATTTGGTCGAGTGATCGATATAATTAGTGTGCAAACATTTAGTTCTCTAAGCCACCGGAGGAATGTCCGAAATCGTTAACAGTTCTGATTTTCTTATGAGCGTTTTTCAATATCGTTCAAAATTTGAGACACTTCTGAATTGTCACATATTTATACTCATTATGTGTATATAGTAGGATAATTCCGGGATAGATGCTACAATCGATATATATTGCACACCCACCCTCATTCTGAAACTTACCGTAATATGGCTATGCAGTAAACACTAAAGGTGTGCCGTTTAGTATTTTAAAGGTGTTTGATAAAAGTATTGTGTTCCTGTGCTTTTTTCACCTGAAATTAAAAAATATCTACGATAAATTGTAGAATTTATTTTATTGTGCTACCAAACATTGTAAATTATAGCTAAAACTCCAGAAATGCCAGTGAATCCTTTCTTTGAACGAAGCATAGTCTTCGTGTAACGTGTTTTTATTGTGATTTCGGGATGTTTGAATCCACGGACAGGAAGCCGTGAGGTGCGGGATGACTTTTTAGGGGAGAGATTCTCCTCTAAAAATAGTTATTTGACAAATACATAAAATTTTCATAATTATGCTATTAAGTCGAATTTCATTCTTATTAAGTCGAATTTCATCCTTATTACGTCGAATTTCATTAATGCCATTATTTTGTCTGTGTTTGTTGTATTCTTAAACTGAGTTTAAAAGAAAAAAGCAAATATTTTTTATATTTCAGTCAATTTGAAGTCAATATTTTATACTTCAGAAAAATGCAATTTCAATGTTTCTATCTTTTTTATATTTGAATATACATATTTTTTGAAGAAAAATATTTTGATCTTCCATAAAATGTAATTTATGTTAAACGCGGAGAGTCTATCTTATGGTATCGCGTAACACTTAACACATCCGGGAGAAATGCCGCAATGAAGGGGTTTACAAAATAAATTATAATTGCTTATTGCGTATTTAATAATTATTTTATCATCATACATATGTTTTCAAAACATAAATATATTACTATGACTACATAAATTTCTTGTTTGTGGTATGTCTTGTTTCTTGTGTGTTACATGGGTCTCAGAATACTTATTTCAAAAATCTGATGTGGGCAGCACATGACTTTCGCTGCAGACTTATATCCACGTCCTCTTAATTTCAATTAAATTTAATTCACTTTTAATTCAATTTTCGTTCTCATTTGATAACTGGATTTATTTTCAAAGGTGGCGTGGAGAAAATACGAAAAAAACTAATATATCTCGAGAACGGCTAGTCCTAGTGTAATGGCGTTTTTCTTATTCCTTTCTTCGTTAAAAATTACGTATTAAACAAGCATTTAATGGATATATTTGAGCATACGTAGCTTTTTAGTTTAGATTTTGACAATTTTTGCTTCCCATTCTGCAAAAAAAGGCAGGTTATTTTTTTCTGAATCGTACCAATCTAATCAGCACCAGAGTGACCTATACGTGACTCATCTACCAAATTTTGAAAATTCGGTCCATTAGTTTTTCAGCTAGAGTGGATACAAGCTTTTGCGGGCCATTTCGCCAAAAAAGGCGGGTTCTTTTATCCCGAATCGTACCCAAAACTAATCAGCACCAGACTCGCCCACAAGTGACTTGCCTACAAAATTTTGTGAAATTCGGTGTATTAGTTTTTTAGTTAGAGTGGATACAAAATCTGCACATACAGACAGACACACAGACAGACACACAGACAGACAGACACACAGACAGACACACAGACAGACAGACACACACACAGATGTCACGCTAAAAATGGCTTTTCGTATTCTAGAGGTCTTGAAACGTGTAGATCCGTCGAAAACTCGAGTTGCGATTTTCGACATGATTCCAATACTTTCCCTATATATTACCATATTTTGCAGGGAAAGTGAAAAAGTACGCCATCTATCCCGGACTAAAACTATTTACATATTGGGATACTATCGCTCTTCACTTCCTTCTATTGGATCATTTAGTTCTTGAAATTCCATATCCACACACACAGTTGCGCACTCACATAATGATACATATACACACATAAATCAGCTTTAAAGCGTCCGATTCTAGATTTGATATGTCCAAAATGTCAATTCCTTGAAAATTCCGTATCGAATTTTTAAACTCATCACAATATTTAATATCTAATTTATATAATATCCAATTTACGGTGTTCGACAGGAAAACAGGTGATTCTGGAGTACATACCTGCGAGCCCAGCTAACCAACTTGGGTTTATAGCTTTCAGTGGGACATCGAGGCGCAACCACTTCATCTCTTTTCCAGCAAAGCCGCAACCTCGGTCGCGAAACACGGCGGAATCATTCACCGGGCAGGGGCCGAATGCACCTGCCGGGCCCGACTCCGGTCACCGGCCAGACCTGGGCACAGGGCATAAATAGCCACAGTCCCGTGATCCGGCCACCTGGAAGAGTCCGGGGACTGCCTCGTCACTTCCGCGATTGCATCCGTGAGTCATCAGCAGCGAGGTTGATTACCCCCGGATTAATTTGCCCCCCAGTTTGGAGGATCAAGGCTACAGAGCCAACATCCGAAACCACCATCTTGGGTGGCCCGCCCCGGGGGGGGAGGGTGATTCTGGAGTGTCACTTTTCACTATTCACTGGATAGTGGAGAAAGAAATACCCGTTCATCTTGTTGCCAATAATATGCTATATAGTCATCGTGAAGCATTGGATCACAGCTAGATTACCAGTTTTTCGCAGGATAGGACATACTGCCATATTGTCAGTCACTAGAAGTCGGAAATATATAGAATATCTGCCCATGAATAAAAGTGGCTTAATAGATGTTAGCTAAGAAAAAAAAATTGCAATACTTTGTAGATGAAAATATTAGGTATAGAAGTTGACAACAAGTAATTTATATTTAATAACCTTCTAGTTTAATGCCACTGCTTGGCATTGTCCTATGTGTGTAGGGATATTAGGATATTAATAATAGATAATTGCAAAATAAATGTTTTATATAAAAACACATTTAAAGCAGGAAAAATTAAAAAAAATTCAAATTTTAAAGCAGTGCGGGGTTTATGTTTGTTTGTTTGTGTGGGCTGAACCTGACAGGCGGTATTAATGCCCAGTAAAATCCTCCGATATTTGTTGTTGTCGTTTTGTTCTCTAGGCAGAACGTTAACTTGCGTAAAATAACATTTATTTACATTACATTTTACAAATATATATACAGCATACTAATACTTTGCAGAGAGATTCTGCGGCAAGCGGATAAATTCTGATTGTTGAAATGTTAAGTTCGAAGCAGTCGAAAAAGGTTTCGACTGCGTAGGTCCAAAGTTCGAAAGCAAGTCGACGGAGAGTCGACCGATCAAATCGAGATATTAGGAGCGAGTCTCTGTCCGAAAAAATGAAAGTTCTTTTCTAAACTGAATTTTGTAAACGCCCAAGAAGGAGTGACCGACCATCTTATTGGTCGTCGTCGGTCTGGGCTCATTATTGGGGATGCACCCCATGCACGCCACGTGTTTTCGGTGTGCACCATCCCATTGTTTTTCACACATGCCGGTGACGAAAATTATGGCTTTCACATGCCAACATACTGTCACCGGCGTAAAAGTTATGTGTATATCCCCATCGGGAATCTTTGGAAGTCAGGCATCCCAAAACAGGAAATGGTATCCGATTTCCTCAGTTATCAGAAACACAGAGAAAAGCCGCTTCTAGTTCGTTTTGGTGCAGGTGGCATAAATGGCGATAGTTAACCGCCACAACAGAAACACCTAATAAAACGCCCTACTCAACCTATGACTTTTTACTTTCCCTTCATATAGTATAATGTGTAGGGAAAGTGTTGTTGTTGTTGTTGAGACACAGACCTTTCGACCTACCAATGGAAAGTGTTGTTCTTGTTGTTGAGACCCAGACCGTCCAACCTACTAGAAAGGTGTAAGGTAACCGTTTGGACGGCCGGGAAGTGCCACCCAATTTAGACCGGAAACCAGTGGGGGAGGCATGTACCCTCCTTCCCCTACCACCAACCTCTCGAAAGGACTTACGGACCCACATGTTTAACGTGATCGTACTCCGCATGAACACGGCGGCAGTTGTGGCAGCGTGCAAATCCAGCGCGCAAACCACCGGGCTACCGCGGCCGAAATGTGCCAACAGCACGCGTCTTCCTAGGTGGTTACCCACCCAAGTACTAACCGCGTCCGATGCTGCTTGACTTCGGTGATCTAACGAGAACCGGTGTTTTCAGCACGGTAGGACCGTTGGCTAAGGGAAAGTGTTGTGACGAAATCAAAGATGCAAATTCGAGTTTTCAACTGAATATCGCATTTCAAGTTTCCGAGCTCGAATCGAAAGTTTTAAGGTGATTATGTGTGTGTGCATGTGTGTGTGTGCATGTGTGTGTCTGTGTGTGTGTGTGTTATATGTTAAACAAGTAAATATTTTATACGTAATTTTTAATTATAAAAGAAATGACACAACATTCAAAAGACAAGCGTCAATCGTTCTTGAAATACCAAATATTTTGTTTTTAAATAATTATATTTAAAGTATTACATAAACTTTAGTAGTAATAAGTATCATCAAATAAAAAACATTTGACGACCTTGATGACTAACTTAGCAAAATATCGTAAACTTGGCGAATTTAAATGGGGGCGCAAAATTGGCGAAAATGCAACCAAATTGACATTATATGACGCTAAATTTGCGAGTATGAGGCCAAATTGATGAATTTCTATTTAATGTATTTTAATATAATGAATTATATTGATTAGCAGATGTTAGTAATATTTCCAATTGACAAATTATATTGCGAAATATAAGTTAATTTGGTATTTCAAATTATTTTATATCTTGCTATCCAGAAAAAGAGCCAAATGTCAGCTTACTTTCCAATATTAATAACATTTTGTCTTATATCTTGAATCTTGTCCGTCATTATTTCTTATCGAAAGAAGTAAAGCAGTGACATTATAAGTCATAAGCTTCACGCATCAGGTATTTGTAAATGTGCCAACTGGCACTTACTATCCTAAAATTGATTTGTTGAAGGCGATTTTGTAATTATTATAAGTTTATTATCTAAATCAATAGAACTAATTAAACTTCATAAAGAAGTAACAAACAGGAAATGAAAAATTTTGCTGACTAAAGCAATCCGATAATTCGCATCTAATAAGCAAACATTATTTTCAAAGCTTCTGATTTTAAAATGTATAAAATCGATACTTCGAACTTAAAATATGTATCTGGTACTACATTTCCCACTAATGAACTCATTAAAATGTTTTTCCAAATTTATATCCCGAGTAATAAAATAATTTACGTCTGTTTGGGAGGGTCGTTAAATTTCGTTTATCGGATTAATCGCCTTTATTAAATTTTTGAGATGTTTAGTGCTCTACAGAACAACATTAATCAAAAATACGATAATTGCCGTTGGTAAAAGTAACTGCCGAACTAGCCTGCGTTAAAAAATATTTTTGTGAAAATACATTTTACTTTCCCTGCAATGCATGGTAATGTATAGGGGTAGTATTGAAATAGTATCGAAAATTGCAACGGGAGTTTTCGACGCGTTTACACGTTATGGGACATCTGGAACCCAAAAAATGCTATTTTAGCGTGACAACTGTGCGGGCGTGTATCTGTGCAATGAATGTATCCACTCAAACTCAAAAACTAATGGATCAAATTTCATATAATTGTATAGGTGTGTGACTTTTTGGTATCGCTTTTGGGGTACTTTTTGGTATAATTGTATCCCTTGTGTGTGACTTTTTGGTACAATTTTAGATAAAAGAACCCGCCTTATTTTGCAAAATGCTCCGCAAATTTCTCCTTTATTTACTCGAGTTCTTATACTTGACAACATTTCATAAAATGTAATAGATAAGCCACTTGTGGTGATTAGATTTTGGTACCTGGTGCTGATTAGATTTTGGTATTATTCGTAAAAGAAGAATCTGCTTTTTTTACAAAATAGGCCCGCAAAAATCGTCAACATCTGAAATAAACGACTACGTATGCTCAAATGTACCGATTAAATCCTTGATTTATACGTGTTTTTGACGAGGAAAATAGTAAGTCCAATCCCCATTAATCTAAAACGAACCGTTCTCGAGAAATTTTAGTTTTTTTCGCATTTTTTGTTACGCCGTTTTTGAAAGAATGTCCAGTTACCAAATAAAAACAAAAATTGAATTAAAATTGCAAAATCAGTGTTAATTTGTGAAATTTAACCCAATTTAATGAATTAATAAATAAATAAAGAGACAATCAATTTTAGTCTGTAGGGATAGTCATGTGCTGCCCTCATCAGATTTTTTACTTTCTTTACAATCAAATATTTACGAGTAGGTATACGAAAAATATTAAAGGAATTTGATAACTTTAGATCGATGTGTCACGGATTTACTTTTAGTTGACATCTCTAATATGAAACAACTACTCTGGAAATTAAAACACGACATCGATAACAGAATGAGTCCGCTGATTAACAAGTTATTTGAGTGATATTTCTAATCAACTACGTTAATTGTTATTTATGTTTGTTATTGTGTTCGGCATCATTCTCGATACCATTTTCGACATACTTTCCGTACCATTTCCCTTTATTCGATACCAATCCAGCCATGAATCACGATTCACGGAATTCACGAAACTTTATAAATACTAACTAATTTGATTTCATTTCTTTAAACAAGAACAAATGGTTGTTATATCAGAATCCTTATATGTTTTTCAGCATATCTTATTTAATACTCCGGCGACGTAACTGTCCTTAAAAATCGTGTTTTGTGGATATAAAAAATCGGTTGGCGTTGAAATTCTGGGTCTCTAAATTTCAAAGAACATATATGTGAGTGTCACAGCTTTTAAATTAAGAAAATGGAATTGTTCATTGTAAAACATTTCCATAAAATATTTCCCTTTATTGAAAAAGAATTGTTCGGAAATGTAACTCGTTTTCATTTTTGACACATAACGATTTCTGAACTAGGAATAAGATTTCTGAGCTGCAAAGTCAATCTATTGTCTAACGTTTCACTATCTGGCCTTAAGATCCATAGATGCTGGGATTGATTTTCATATGTATACGTGTTCCCAATGGTATGGAATCAGATTTAAACATTAGACATTAAAAATATATAGTAAAAAGACAACCAAGTGGTTTGGTAGAAATGGTCTTTAATATTAGCACCACGAATGACATACATTAAATTCCAACATTAAATTACAAATCCAGAGCGTTTTCGCGATAAATATAAGTCGCGATAAATATAAGTGAAAATATATTAAATAAGTAAAATTTTACGGGTTTATTGCAGTTTATTAAGTTTTATCAAAAATAAGGGTAAAATTATCATTCATACCGAATTGGGAAAGAGTAGAAGACAGTTTTTTATTTTTAATATTGAGAGCATGATCAGATAAATCAATGCCAACGATACGCTTTATAGTACCATTGTAGAACTTATATTTATATTCAGAAGTTAAAAGAAGGTCAACGTACTCCCCAGCCTGACACGGGAATTTACTCTTATCCTTAAAAGATCGGAGTAATTTCTTTGAGTCAGGCCGAAAATAGCTAGAGTGGAAACATACATTGTACAGACACACAGATAGATATATATACAGACGGCAGACACACACATAGATATATGCAGATACGAACACAAATATATACAGACACTCACATATACATACAGGCACACACACACATACACACAGAAACATACAGACACATAAACAGTGGCATACAGACACTCAAACATCTAAAATACCCACCAGACATACAGACACACATACTTCACGCTAAAAGTAGTTTTTTGGTTCTAGAGTGCTCGAAATGCATCGATTACAACAATTTATGTATTACCATGTATTGTAGGGAAAGTAACTATATATCAGAAATATCGTCTGCTGTTTTCATTACGTCAGACAAAAATTACAGACCTCTATTTTCCAAATTGAAACACTGCGTTTCTCCAAGAATGATTCATTTTATTTTAAAACAATATGCATCTAGTTATTTTTCTGAAGAGTTTCTGAAGAAATACACATGCTCTAAAACCACACGTAATTCAACATTTACGGGGTTGGTACAACATATTTGAAAAACTAGTTTCGTTACAGACAGAGCGATAGTATTCATTAACAGTTCCATTTTTTCGGAAACTCTTTACTAACCTCGTAATTATTGCATTATTATGGATTTTAGACCGATAGATATTTTTTTAAACTCTTCCATAGAACTTCTATAAGAATGGTTAGGGAAGTATTAAAAAAATTATTTTACTCTGGAAAAACGTCACATTCTTCGATTGATAAAAGGTGTGTAACTATCATTTAACTCATTAAAATTAGCAGGGTGTATTGATATATATTTAAGAGATTATTTATGTAGCCAAATTGCTAAAATTTCTACTTTTCAATTTTTTAGTACATATAGTATAGCAGTACATATACTATTAACAAATTTTATGTGCGTGACACTAAAGTTGACTCTAATTCGAAATACCCTAATTTTAAAATACCGTAATAAAAGTGATGTCTTTGACAGCTTTACTGTACTTACAGTAGTTAAAATAATATACTTATTTTCTGAGATATTTATTACATATACTATATCATTATTTAACATGATGTGTCAAACTAATTTTGAATGAATAAAAGGTTACAAAATTATTGCAGGCTGTAACCGTAAGTTATATAACACTAACACTATGTTTAAAATATTGTATTCTAACATATATTTCTTATTTTATTTACAACCTACCAAAACCAATTGACACCCTCAAAATATATATTCTGTTTATTTTATAAGATAAAAACATTTCTTTAATTATTTATTACCCAAATGAATTTATTACAGAATAATGAATAGCAATTTCGAGCTTCCCATTCATGGATCATTAATTACTGAAAGTTTCAGTGGCAATTCAGTTAAGTCAAATATTTTATTTACGTCTGAACTTAATAAATTCAAAGTCAATTATATGATTAACTTCATTAAATTAAAATTTCAAAGTTTAGCTGTCAAAATAATTTACTAAATGACAAACATTTCTATAAGAGAACTTTTTTGGACTCATTTATTTGGTATTATTCAGAAATAAATGGTAGCATAAACTGCGGCGTATAAAAATTATGAGTTGGATTTAGCAGTGAGTCGTGAAATGTATATATTTTCAGAAGTGAACAGCGAAGATAATTTCCTATATTGTCCGGTGTTTCTGAAAATCATATTGATTAATAACATAAATTAACTTTACTTACAAATGTGACGACACAAAATTTGGCAAATTAAAATTTATTAAAATAGTCTTATCATTATTCATACTAAATTATCTCAATATCAACTTTATCCTTATATACTATTTACGAAAATTCGCCGTTACTAGCATTATAGTTACAAGTAATTTTACACAGAGACATTGAAATGGCATACATTAACTTATCACCGATTTAAAGTCAGACTCATTACATTCATCAAATATATTAAGAATACTATAAGTATTCTCTTTGATCCTTTCAAGAAACACAAAGAAGCAATTTATTTCACATTTTCAAAAGGCCTATCTTTGGCACTGAATTACAATTTTCAAATGCACTGCGCCTCTTGCGCCCGACATGTTTTCTAAGAGCATACTTTTCGAAGTCATGGAACGTAATTAAAGTAATAGAAGCATCTCTATCGAAGTCATACAAAGTACTCGAAGTAATAGTAGTATACTCGAAATCGTCAAGCACAACTCAAGTCATAGAAATATATTTTTCGAAAAACATTAAACGTACTCAAATTGATAGCAGCATCTTTTTCGATAACATAGAGTATACTCATTCTTTTCACAAATATTGTACGACTTGCTATGTGGGTTTCCCCTTTCTTCTCATTGGCTTTCGATGATTCGTTTTCCTATTACTCCAATCATGTGGGTGGTGCTTACGTTGAGCTTAAGTCTATCACCTTCTATGCCTTGCAGCCTTGCTTGCGTCATGAAGCGTACCTGCAATGAGGTCATAATTAAATATATTGGCAATAAATGGCTGCCCGCTCCATCATAACAACTGGCGTCTTGACTTCTGGACCATATTGTCTCTATTACCGCTGTAGAACTTGTAATGCATATTTTATTCGCACTGTATCACACAAACAACTTACAAATGTATATGTTTCTATAATCTTCAATACCTTTATTCTTTGAAAATCCTTTAAAATATAAAATTTATTTTATTCAATGGCATTTTAATTTCACAAAAAATGTTATAAAATTATATACTGGATGTTCCAGAAATTCCTATAACGACATTTATTTTCTGAATAGCTGGTCGTGAATTATATACTTATAATTGCAAAAATGTTTCAAACAAAGTACAATTTATTTTATAACAGTTTTAAATGCATTTGTCTGAAAAATACGAAATCTAATTTTTTATATTGTTCTTCAATCCAATTAAAAAAAATTATAAAAAAAAATTCTTCAAACATTAACATGTAAAACTAAATAAAATTCAATCATTTAGAAAAATTTATAGAGATATGAAACTTTAAATTCTATGATCTAAATCACTTTCCTACGATTGCAAATTTGTCACTTTGGGCTAACGTTGAATGGCAGTATAAAATAAAAATAAAATATTTGGAGATATTTGTTTACCGTTTCATTTAATGGCTTATCATTAGGATTTAACCTGGTGTTCCGGAAAGTTATTTGACACCTAATAATTTGTTTAGAAAGAAGATTATAAGTATGCATAATATGAGGTATTTGATGACAGATTGATATACCAAGGAACTCAATTTGTGTACAACCCTTGAGCTGCAATATCTCGGTAAATTCTACACGAAAAAGAATCGAATTTTTTTTAAAGTTTTACATGGGAATGTATGAATAATGTTTTAGCACAGAGTAACCATATTATCTGGATTAATTGGGACCATGGTGGGTCGAGATTTTCAAAAATCCGGATAATCGAATTTTCCATTGAAATCGGGAACAAAATAATTAACCTGTACAAAATACATAATTCGAAGAGCTACATCGCTTTTTACCTGCAAAGTCACAAAATATTTTAGCAAAGAGTAGTTAGAAAACGCCACATGTGATTCTCCATCCACACTAATGCTAGTTCTAAGGATGAAATACATCATTGTGAGAATGCACGCTTCCCTTTTCTAATTCTTTCTCATGTACACTTTCTCTTTCCGATGCATACATATTAAAAAAGCTGTTCACAATTTCGTAGTCAGTCATGATTCGGTTGCAGGATCAGTCAAGCCAGTTAAGGTCATTCTTTCACATCTTCCATCTCACATTCAGATGAACTAGGAATTTGGGTAGGGTTATTCACTAATTCATTGTGATTTCTGATTTTACTTCACTTTCACTTTCTATGTCACTCATAACCTACCCCTCCCGGTAACCCCTGCGTTAAATTGGACTGGATTCCGGTTCTATGGTGACGTAAACAGCTGACTTCCGTCTGTGTACGTGGATTTTGTTGCAGAAGTGTTTGAAAACTGATTCGGATAATCAGATATCCGTGTAATTGGGGTCCGTATAATTGGAATTGTGCTGTAATTGGAAGATATTGGATTGAGGAGCCGTAAGAAAAGTTAAATTTTGTATTTTTAGACAATGCATTTCTCGATTAAAAGCCGACATAAGATAAATTGTAACCTTATTTGAAACAATTTTGTAGTTGGAAGTATATATCTACGACTAATGATAAAGAAAACAAAGGTATGACTTTATAATCATGACTTTCCGGTACATCTTGTTTGACAATTAGATTGATATTGAATATTAAACAAGAGAGATCAATCATGCATGAAGCATTGATTATGAAACATTTTCCAACTAAAGTGAAATTTCATTTAAACATCCCTAAAAAGCGATACATTTATCGGTGATATTTTTAAAATTATCGCAATACTATTAATTTATCACATTTGAATACTTCATCGAAAACAAATGAACTTTATTCAAATAACGTCATTGAAATATAAATCGGACGGATCTCTATATAAAAGTAGTGAATATTTCATTCATAAACTTTTATCCATTTATTTCATTCAGCGACGATATTTTTAAAATTATAACAATACTACAATAATTTATGTTACTTAAAATCTTAAAGTCATGGAGGTAAAATTACTTTCTAACTCCATGCTAAATACTTCATCGAAAATGCAATACTATAGAATTGCCTGTTTCTCTATGTAAAATCAATGAACGTTTAGATTCATATCAGCTATATTATAGACTCCAATGCTAAATAATTGTGCGTTAAGTAAATAAAATTCAGCAATTCTTATACAACTCATCTTATAGCTTAATGTGTTTATATCCTTCATAGGTGAAAATTAGGCTTCGTTGTAGAAATAATCAAAGTTTGATGATCATTTAAACTTCAAAATATTGTAATTGCGTTGGTGTAGTATATAGATGTACAGAAAAAAAATAAAGCGGATTTAGAACGGATACAACTCTAAATATAAATTAAAATGAATTTTAAAAATCACGATTTTGACACAAGATGTATGCCATATTTTATTTTGAAGTGGGTCACATGATCTCTTCATATAATGCGGGTGCAATTATAATTATAATTTTTTTTAAACTACCGAACATATTTTGTTGAATTTTTTTATATAATTTATGAGATAATTTAACTATTTTCTAAAATTTTTGAAGCAATTTGTGAATTTTAAATTCGCTTAAAGATATTTTGAAAACTTAGATCTCATAGAGTTCAATGCATTTCCTTTTTTCAACCCAGGTTCAATCCAAAACTAATTGGGCGATATTATGCATTTACATTCCCATATGTCCCACAGACCGTCTCAATAACATACTAAAAGTGCAATTTGATAAAATTATTTATACGGCAGTTATCGTACGAACGGACATACAGGCAGACAGACAGTCAAACAGAATCAACAAAGTCATAAACACTTTTCAACTATGTTGTAAAGTGATAATGTTGTTCCATTAATATTTTTACTTTCCTTATATACATAATGTATAAGGAAAGTATTGTGACGGGGTCGAAAATTCGAATTCGAGTTTTCGACTTGAGAGCACGTTTCAAGCATCCCTGATCACGAATCAAACATTTTTGAAGTGATGTCTGTGTGTGTGTGTGTGTGTGTGTGTGTGTGTGTGTGTGTGTGTGTGTGTCAGTGAGACTGTGGAGACGATAACTGACGAACGAATGGACCGATTCGAACCAAATTTGGTACAAAAATCACAATCCGTAAACACTGGAAGCCTATTGCTTTTATACGTGATCGAATGCTCAGAACCCCCCTAAATTTTCGAATGAAATTTTGAAAAAATCGTTAAAAAATCAAAACCGCTAATAAAGTTACGCAAATAGACATTTCTTATGTAATTTTTCATTAGAAAACGATTGGCATAAATTTTAGAACGCTAACATAAACCGTTCTCGAGATATTGTACATTTTTCAAAAAAAATATGAAAAAGTCACATAAAAAAAAAAAAAATTCCTATTGAGAAACATGTTCACTTTTCATATGTAATACCATGCGATAAATTGAGTGACATCATTCTCGTGGATCTAGCTCGTTCCATTCATGAAAAAATATACTTTGAATAATACTGTATTAAAACGCCAATAGTCATTTATCTGCTGTAAGAATAACTTTTTTCTTAGTGCATAACGCTTGGCGAGATTTTGGCGACGAAATTGGCGGAATGTCGCCACCTTGGCGACTTTTTCGAAATGTTGCCAAATTAATGAAAATCTCGCCAAATGGATAAAAATGATGCTAAATCAATGAAAATGACGACTAATTGTCAAAAATTCAATATCTTGGAAGGACTATTAGTATCTACTATAAGAAAATCCTATTACTTTCCTTATATACATAATGTATAAGGAAAGTATTGTGACGGGGTCGAAAATTCGAAATCGAGTTTTCGACGGGAGAGCACGTTTCAAGCATCCCTGATCACGAATCAAACATTTTTGAAGTGATGTCTGTGTGTGTGTGTGTGTGTGTGTCTGCGAAAGTATGTGTGTGTGTGTGTGAGAGACTGTGAAGACGATAACTGACAAGCGAAAGAACCGATTCGATCCAAATTTGGTACAAAAATCACAATCCGTAAACACTGGAAGCCTATTGCTTTTATACACAATCGAATGTTAAGAACACCCCTAAATTTTCAAATGAAATTTGGAAAAAATAGTCAAAAAATCAAAACCACTAATAAAGTTACGCATATAGACATTTCTTATGTAATTTTTCATTAGAAAACGATTGACATGAATTTTAGAACGCTAACATGAACCGTTCTCGAGATACTGCACATTTTTCAAAAAAATTATCAGAAAGTCATATAAAATAAAAATAAAAATATTTCCTCTTGAGAGACCTGTTCACTTTTCAGTGTTACCATGCGATATATTGGATGACATCATTCTCGTGGATCTAGCTCGTTCCATTCATGAAAAAAGATACTTTGAGTAATACTTTTGTATTTGAACGCTAATATTCATTTATCTGCTGTAAGAATAACTTATTTCTTTGTCCATTATGCTTGGCGAGATTTTGGCGACGAATTTTGGCGGAATGTCGCCAACTTGGCGACTTTTTGAAATGTTGACAAATTAACGAAAATCTCGCCAAATGGATAAAAATGACGCTAAATCAATGAAATGACAATTAATTGTCGAAAATTCAATATCTTGGAAAGAATATTAGTATCTACTATAAGAAAAACCTATTTATTTTACTGTAAAAGTGGTAAATTCATTACGTTATATAAGGAAAGTCATGTGTTGCCCACATCAGATTTTTTAAGCTGAAAAGCTGTTGATAAAAAAAAAAAAAAAAAAAAAAAAATGTAAATGTCCACAGTATTTAGCTTCCAAATGGCAACACGGTAAATTACTATCGACATAATATTATTACACCTTATATTGCCACGTGAAAATATAATTAACATTTACTTTAAAATGTAACAATAATGCAAAGCTTTACTCATTATGTAAAAGCACATTAGTTAAATCTTTTAATATTTTCAAGCTGTAGGCTTTTACGTCTTAATGTTTTCTTACGTTTACGTCTTAATGTTAGTATTGTGACGGGGTCGAAAATTCGAATTCGAGTTTTCGACACGAGAGCACGTTTCAAGCATCCCTGATCACGAATCAAACATTTTTGGAGTGATGTCTGTGTGTGTGTGTATGTGTGTGTGAAAGTATGTGTGTGTGTGTGTGTGTGTGTCAGTGAGTCTGTGGAGATGATAACTGACGAACGAATGGACCGATTTGAACAAATTTGGAACAAAAATCACAATCCATAAACACTGGAAGCCTATTGTTTTTATACGCAATCGAATGTTCAGAACCCTCCTAAATTTTCGAATGAAATATTGAAAAAATCGTCAAAAAATCAAAACCACTAATAAAGTTACGCAAATAGACATTTCTTATGTAATTTTTCATTAGAAAACGATTGACATAAATTTTAGAACGCTAACATAAACCGTTCTCGAGATATTGTACAATTTTTCAAAAAAATTATCAAAAAGTCATAAAATAAAAATATTTCCTATTGAGAAACATGTTTACTTTTCATATGTAATACCATGCGATAAATTGGGTGACATCATTCTCGTGGATCTAGCTCGTTCCATTCATGAAAAAATATACTTTAAGTAATACTTTTGTATTTGAACGCCAATAGTCGTATATCTGCTGTAAGAATAACTTATTTCTTCATCCATGACGCTTGGCGAGATTTTGGCGACGAATTTGGCAGAATGTCGCCAACTTGGCGACTTTTTGAAATGTTGCTAAATTAACGAAAATCTCGCCAAATGGATAAAATGACGCTAGATCAATGAAAATGACGACTAATTGTCGAAAATTCAATATCTTGGAAAGGATATTAGTATCTACTATAAGAAAAACATATTTTTTTTTACTATAAATGTAGTAAATTCATTACATTATATAAGGAAAGTCATGTGTTGCCCACATCAGATTTTTTTTTATGTGACCCTATTCTTTCCTTGCAAAACATGATCGGAATAGGCTCGAAAATCGAAACTCGAGCTTTGGGAGCACTAGAATAAGAATCCCCAATTTCAGTGTGAAATGGATGTACTATATTTGAGAAAAAAGAGAACGAAGCTAAATTAAGAATGTACGTAATAAAACAGCAATATAAACCATTTATTCGTATACTGACCAATCAATAGAAATCAATTGTGTTTATCTGTACTGTTTGGAAAAATTCCATTGCATGCTTCCCCTGTAAAGTTATCAACACTTCTAGGTTCAAACTATTTCGAAACAGCTTTTCGATAAAACAATGGCTACATCAGCGTTATTATCGATAAAAATCATCATTTACTTGAAATGGAAATCGATTTCCATGCAATGATCTTAAGAGTGATGTTTCTTATAACCAGAAAATATAACTTAAATAAGATGTTGGTGTTTACTTTGCTTAGCGATATAAGTTTGGAGAAAAATAGCGGTTAAGATCCTGAACGTGAAATGTATAAAAAATATTGTATTTTCAACCTATCAATATCATACTATAAGATAGAACATATTCTATGTAGAATAAAATTCCTTTAAATACGGGTTTGTATTTCGTTTGTATTCCACAAATAAATAAATTTTCATCTCCAATTATGGTTTTAGCCGACGCGGTGGTCGAGCGGTCAAGGCGAGCGTTTCCAAGCGATCATTCGACTGCCGCGTTGGGGGTTCGAGTCCCACGTAAAGCATTGATGTTGTGTTGATGGGCGTAGTGTGTTCCGCCCCCTTCTAGTGCGTCTGGGGCAATGCCCTAGGACGGCCAAATGGTTCACGTTTTAGCCGATGTATAGGCGAATGATGGAAGTCGATGTATAGGCGGATGATGATGCCTGGCCATTTGATAAAAAAAATAAGGTTTTAAAGTAAAGGTTATGCAAAGGGTATATTTATTTACTTTGAAAGTTTGTTCAAGTAGATACACACTTCGTATAAACGATCAAATTGATCAAAAAGGATGAAAAGTAATCGAATGCTCAAACATAGTTCAATGAATTACTTTTTGAAATCGGTTTTAGTTTTTGCGTAGTAATTAAACATCTCGATTTGTAATTCAGTAAACAGAAAAACTAATTAACAGCGATCAGTCAAACTGAACTATATTACTGATAATTCCTAATTTTCCTAAAACAAACAAAATATATTTTGCTCGTGCACCAATATTTTACCAGTGAGGAAGTACATTGATCGGCAACAATTGGGATATTTTAAAGGTTATACGCACTATTTTTCGGAAAATAAAAACACCTAACAAAATCTAATATATTCATAGGGCTTTTAAAGCACTTTAAATGGCTTCTTATATATAGTTCATAGCTGGAAATTTAGTTCATGAAACATAAGCATTACACACTTGAAAAACGGGGCGCGGTAACCCATTGGTTAGCGCGCTGGAATTGCACTCGGTAGGCCCGGGTTCGATTCCAGCCGCTGCCAAAACTGCGGCCGTGTTCATGCGGAGTACGATCACGTTAAACATGTCGGTCCGAAAGTCCTTCCGAGAGGTTGGTGGTAGGGGAAGGAGGGTACGGTCCCTGTGGATGCCTCCCCCACTGGGTTCCGGTCTAAATTGGGTGGCACTTCCCGACCGTCCAAACAGTTACCTTACACCTTTCTGGTAGGTCGGACGGTCTGGGTTTCAACAACAACACCACTTGAAAAACGGAAAATTTTCAATCTTCAAATCTTATGTTAAGACTATTCCTCAAAAATTATAGGAACTTTGTAAAAATAAATTATGCATTGAGAAAACGGACTTCCTGCTGAATATATTGTCTCTTACTGTTTATATCTTATATCTATTTTTATACTTTAGAAGATATTTGGAGCAGAAGCAAGAAACATGAGAGAACCACTCGTTGGGACAGAGACTTTAGTTTTTTTAAACAAATGTTCAAAATATTAAAATATTGAAATTATTTTTATGTATTTAAAATTTGGACCCTATTATCGATAAAACAAGTAAATATTGTTTACATTTTTGCCTCTTCGATTTGGAAATATAAGCGTCAAAAATTTTACATTTTCCGTGACACCCGATTACAGCCAGATATACCCCAACCACATGTTGTTTACATCACACTCTTATTCACATCAAGATATCCATTTTTTGTTAGAATTACCACGCATCTAGCTGCTGAGTTGTGTGAGATACAGCTTGTATATCGAATTTAGCACCAGAAAGTAGTTAATCGTTTATGAATACATGCTCAACTTACTTATATCTCCAGCTACTTTTGTGAGATAAGTAAGGAAACACAAGAAAAAATCTCTTTCAATTAGATTATTTCCAGATATTGTCATTGTTAAAGAATGATATTTTCTCTTGGATGACATTTCTCCTGTAATACGGAGCGCGTTGACTTTCCCAGATATTAGTTTAACGAAGATAAAATGCACCCTTCATAAAGATGGGGACTTTTAGCTCATTCTTTAATAATTATTTTCTATGTAATAAATACAAAGGTTTTATTTTTATTTAGGGATATTCTATTGTTTTCAATGTGTGTATACTATTTATTCTACACATTTATATTTCTATACCCAAAGAAGTTAAGAAGCTTCAAACATTTTATGCTGAGGGACCTTTATTTTGTGTAGACCCACAGGGAAAATGCCATGTTTAGGGTCGTACTCTTATTGCGAATAACCGTTCCTTGCACTGGTTTTGCGCTTTTATGCGATTTACATCATAAAATAGCAACAAAAGGACTTACCAAAATCTTGTTCACGAATATAGAGTTTTACAAATATGTCGACAACTACCTACAGTGCGCGAAAAAAGTATAAGGACAAGCAAAAACTCGCCAAATCTAGTAATCTTTTAGACGGAAATGTATGCAAACTTCTTAAGTAAACATATTGATAAAATTAAGTTCTTTTTCATGTAAATTAGTTAAATTTTCCAAAAATAAATGTGTATAAATTTACTTTATAAATTTTAAATCCATGTGGATCTTGGAAAAAATATAAGGACAACTGTTTTTTCATCTAAAATTATAGCAAAATTTGCATATTTGAAAGCAGAAAATGACCATTCCAAATATAAAGACTGGGTTTCTAAACAAAATTTACACTTGCCTTATTTCTTCACTAATTTTGTACGATTCCAGAAGGAACTCATCTGTCTGACCTTGAAAAAGGGGAAATTCTTGCTTTTAAAGTATGTGGATTGAGTGGGCATGCAATTTCGAAAAAAATTAAAAGATTTAATACCGTAGTTTATAATTTTCTAAAAGAACCTGGAATGTATGGGATGAAAAAACGAACTGGAAAACCAGAAATTCTAAAGCATCGACAGAAAATAATGGTTGTTAAAAGAGATTGCGAGAAAAAAGAAACTGCAAATGAAGTTAATAGAAATTTGAATTTCCATGTTCCCCACGAACAGTTCAAAATGTTTTGAATAAACATTCGAATATTTGGTATGGAAATTTAATGTCACGTCCGCCTCTTAAAAAGGAACATAAGGAACTAAGACAGGAATTTCCAAAAAAATGCATTTCTCTCGGTCTGAAATGGATTGATGTAATATTTTCAGACGAAAAGGAGTTCACTCTTGATGGATCAGATGGTTTTCGCTATTTTTGGTATAATCTGCTCAAAATAAAGAAGTTTCTCCCAAACGTCAATACTGGGGGGGCACAGTAATGATTTGGGGCGCTTTTTCAGAAAACGGAACCATATCTATCGTCTTTATCAACTACAAAATGAACTCTGATAAATATGTTGTTATGTTAGGCAAACATTTGTTACCTGAGGCCTCACTAATTACTTCAGGAGACTATATTTTTCAACAGGATAACGCTTCCATACACGTTTCTATACACGTTATATATTTCATGGAACAATTTGACTATTACCTAAAATTTTCGAAGCAATTTATAAATTTTAAATCCGCTTAAAAAATGTTTGAAAAATTAAATCCCATAGGGCTCAATGTATTTCATTTTTTCAACCCGGGTTCAATACAAAACTGATTGGGGGATATTATTCATTTATATTCCCATAGGTCCTACAGACCGTCTGAACAACATAATAAAATTTTATTTTGATTAGGTCATTTTCACGGCAGTTATCGTGCTAACGGACAGACAGACAGACAGACAGACAGAATGAACAAAGTCATAAACACTTTTCAACTTTGTTGTAAAATGTTAAAAAATTTATAATATATCGAATGATGATCGTCATGGAGTAATGGAGTTGGTCTTATTCATTTTGCTTCTAAAAATCATGAATAAAACTAGGATTGAATGAATAATTTTAAGCATAATTAAATTTTATTTCAGATTTTTGCATTTTTGTGGGTCATTTTAAAAATCGGATGTGGACAGCACATGACTTTGTCTACAGGTCCGCATTCATAATCTATGAAATGGGATCCAATTGTTCAAATTGACAAGGATATTTACATGATAGTATATTCAGTTTACAGCTTTAATACTAATTTTTTTCATTGGGCAACATAGTGCAAATTATAACGTCGCGATCTACTCAAAATTAAAAAAATAATAATATCTCGAATGATGATCGTCATGGAGTAATGGATTTGGTCTTATTCATTTTGCTCCTAAAATTCATGAATAAAACTAGCATTTAATGAATAATTTTAAGCGTAATTAAACTTTTATTTCAGATTTTTGCATTTTTGTGGGTCATTTAAAAAATCTGAAGTGGATAGCACAAGACTTTCCTTTTATAATGCAATGAATTTACTACTTTTACAATAAAAAAACAAGAGAGATCAATCATGTGAAATCAGACATTATTACAGTACTACAGTAATTTATTATACTTAAATATTTAAAACTGTATCGAAATATAAATCATCTGATTCTTTATGCAAAATCAATGAATATTTCATTCATATAACTTGTATTGCAGACTTCAGAGCTAAATAATTTTGTGTGAAAAAAATTCAGCAATTCTTATGTAATTCATCTTACAATCGCTTGAGATATTTGCATTCTGAATATGTTAAAATTAGGCTTCGTTGAAGAAATAATAAAAGTTTGAGGATTATTTAAAATCACAACTATTGTAATTGCATAAGCACGGAATTTAGATACACAGATAATACACAGATACACATATAATATATGTGTGTATGTGTATGTACTCAAAGTATTGGAATCATGCCGAATATCGGAACTCGAAATTTCAAAGGATCTACACGTTTTGGGACTTCTAGAACACGTAAAAACTATTTTTAGGAAGACGTCTGTGTGTGTAAGGGTGTATCTGTGTATGTTTCTGTGTGTCTGTGTAGATATTACATCCATTCTAATTGAAAAACTAATGGACCGAATTTCATACAATTTGGTAGGTATGTTTTTTCTGGGAAATCCTGATGTTCATTAGATTATAGTTCGATTCGTAATAAAAGAATCTGCCTTCTTTCCGAAATGGCCGCAGAAATTGCCTTTATCCACTCTAGCTAAAAACTAATGGAACAAATTTAACAAAATTTGGTGTATAATATTTCAATAACCTACAAGTGATTTATATACCAAATTTAACAAAATTTTGCATATAAATCATTTGTAGGTTATTCTAGTACGATTCGGGAAAAAGGAACTTGCTATTTTTGCGAAATGGCCCGCAAAAATCGTTATATATAAACATAAAAGACTACGTGTGCTCAATTATATCAATTAAATTCCTATTTTATACGTGATTTTTGACAACAAAAAGAATAAGACTAACCCCATTACTCTAGGACTAGCCGTTCTTGAGATATTCTAGTTTTTTCGCGTTTTCGCTACGCCACCTTTGACAAGAAGTCCAGCTATCAAATGAGAACCAAATTTAAGTTTAACGTGTAAATTCATTGTCATTTAAAATACTTATGGTTGATATTTTGTGCAGATAAACTCAAATTATTATTGAATAAATAAAGAGAACGAATATGAGTCTGCAGGGAAAGACATGTGCTGTCCACATCAGAATTTTTAACAATATTACAAAATTGATTTATAGAAGTGAACAGGGATTATTTGCAGGTCATTTCGAAAAAAATGTATGATCTATATTTATAGATCCATCAAATTTTTGTCGAATAAAATGTTCAACAAATTTACTTATTTGATGGCATTACAAATGCCATCAAATAAGTATATCATGAAGAGTTATATAAAATTTTGAAAAAGTGAAAAATTGTTATCTACCAAATTTATTTTAAAATGTGAAGCCTCTCCCATATGCAAAACGTTTAAACAAATGGAAATATATATATTATATAATATATCTCTCTTTTCCATCTGGAAGATATCCCAAAGTCAGAATTTAATTGAATTTGTTTCATTCCCTACATTAAATAATTTTTAATTAAAAATCTACTTAACATATTTTACTGATTTTTTTTATATATTCTATGGGATAATGTGAATATTTTTTAAAAATTTCGAAGCAATTCATGAATTTTAAATTTACTTAAAAAGTATTTGAAAAATTAGGTCCCATAGGGTTCAATGTATTTCATTTTTTCAATCCAGGTTCAATAAAAAACTAATTGGGTGATATTATTTATTTATATTCCCATAGGTCCTACAGACCGTTTGAACAACACACTATAATTTCATTTTGATAAAGTCATTTTTACGGCAGTTATCGTGCTAACGGACAGACAGACAGACAGACAGAGAGACAGACAGACAGAATGAACAAAGTCATAAACACTTTTCAACTTTGTTGTAAAGTGTTAAAAAAGGTTTTCTTATAGTAGATACTTGTATTCTTTCCAAGATATTGAATTTTCGTCTATTAGTAGTCATTTTCATTGATTTAGCGTCATTTTTAACACTTTACAACAAAGTTGAAAAGTGTTTATGACTTTGTTCATTCTGTCTGTCTGTCCGTTAGCACGATAACTGTCGTAAAAATGACTTAATCAAAATGAAATTTTAGTATGTTGTTCAGACGGTCTGTAGAACCTATGGGAATATACATGAATAATATCACCCAATTAGTTTTGGATTGAACCCGGGTCGAAAAAATGAAATACCTTGAGCCCTAAGGGACCTAATTTTTCAAACATTTTTGAAGCGGATGTAAAATTCACAAATTGCTTCGAAAATTTTAGGTAATATTCAAATTGTTGCATAAAATATATAAAAAAAAATCAGCGAAATATACTCAGTAGTTTTTTAAATAAAAATTAAAATAATAATTACACCTTTTATATGAAACGATCACGTGACCATGATATGAAACGATCACATGATCCACTTCAAAATGATATATGGCATCCATCTTGTTTCAAAATCGTGATTCTTTTAAGTTCTTTTTAATTCATATTGAGTGTTGTATCCGTCCTAAAACTACTTTATTTTTGCTTAAATTCTGTGCATCTACATACTGAAACAACGCAATGACATTATATTTGAGTTTAAATGCTCATTTAAATTTGATTATTTCTACAACTAAACCTATTTTTCACCTATGTAAAATGTAAATAGCAAAATATATAGAATGGGTTGTATTAGAATTCCTGTATTTTTTTAACACAAAATAATTTAGTCCATGGAGTCTGCATGGCTGATATGAATGAAATATTAATTGATTTCATAAAGAGAAGGATGATTGTTTTCGATGAAGTTTCAAGCATAGAGTTTAATTTTTTGTAGCTTCATGGTTTTAAACAAAATGTTTAAATAAAATAAATTATTATAGTATTGTGATGAATGAAATGAATGGGAGAAAGTTCTGAATGAAATCCTGTTTTTATAGAGAGATCCAGGTGTGTTATTTTTTCTATGACGTCATTTGAATTAATTTAAGTAGTTTTCGATGAAGTTTTCAAATATAATAAATTATCGTAGTATTATGATAATTCTAAAACTATTACCGAGGAATGTATAACATTTTAGAGATGTTTAAACCAGGCAATTCATATTTTAATGCCGTCATTTGAATGAAGTTCACTTTTTTCGATGAATGTTTAAGTTTTCAAATATAATAAATTAATGCAGTAATGTGATAAGTTTCAAAATATTACCGAGGAATGTATTGCATTTTAGACTTGTTTAAATAAAATTGCATTGAAGTTGGAAAGTGTTTCATAATCAATGCTTTAAGCATAATTGATCTTTCTTGTTATCCATTTGGCGAGATTTTCAATAATTTGGCAACATTTAAAAAAGTCGCACAATCTGGTGACATTCCACCAAATTCGTCGCCAAAATCACCAAGCGTTGTGGACTGAGAAATAAGTTATTCTTATAGCAGATAAATGATTATTGGCGTTCAAGTACAAAAATATTACTCAAAATATATTTCCCCATGAATGGAACGAGCTAGATCCACGAGAATGATGTCACCAATCGCATAATATTACATATGAAAAGTGAACATATTTCTCAACAGTTAATATATTTTTTAATTTATGGGATATTTTGATTAATTTATTTCAAACATGTGTAATATCTCTAGAACGGTGTGTGTTAGCGTTCTAAAGTTTATGTTAATCGTTTTCTAAGGAAAAATTGCATAAGAAATGTTTATTTGCGTATCTTTATTAAAGGTTTTAATTTTTTGATAATTTTTTCCAAAATTTATCACGCAACAACATTTCTAAACACATTAATATGCAATAGGGTGATAAACCGGAATATTATTCTGATATATTCCGGTGACAGAAAAGAGGAGTTTCATTTTGATGATGTTGTTTCCGGATGCAAGAACGACACTTATAAAGTCTAGAATGCGATCACAATATATATAAAAATAACTTATGTGGGCAACACATGACTTTCCTTATATAATGCAATGAATTTACTACTTTTACAGTTAAAAAAAGTGTTATTCTTATAGTAGATACTTATATTCTATCCAAGATATTGAATTTTCGCCAATTAGTCGTCATTTTCATTGATTTAGCGTCATTTTTATCCATTTGACGAGATTTGCGTTATTTTCGCAGCATTTAAAAATGTCGCCAAGTTTGCGACATTCCGCTAAATTCGTTGCAAAAAACATCGACAAGCGTTATGGACAGAGAAATAAGTTATTCTTACAGCAGATAAATGACCGTTGGTGTTTAAATAAAAAATATTACTCAAAGTATCTTTTTTTTTTTAATGGAACGAGTTAGATACACGAGAATGATGCCACCAAATTTATCGCATAATATTACATATGAAAAGTAAACATGTTTCTCAACAGTTAAAATATATTATTTTAATTTATGGGATTTGTTTGGTAATTTTATTTGAAAAATGTGCAATATCTCGAGGACGGTTCTTGCTAGCGTTCTAAAGTTTATGTCAATATTTTTCAAAGGAAAAATTACATAAGGAATGTCTATTTGCGTAACTTTATTAAATGTGCTGATTTTCAGATGACATTTTCAAAATTTCACTCGAAAATGTAGGGGGTTCTGAACATTCGATTGTGTTTTAAAATAATAGGCTTCGAGTATTCATAGAGTGTGATTTTTGTACCAAATTTCATTTGAATCGCTCCATTCGTGCGTGAGATATCGTCCCAACAGTCACACACACACACACGCACACACACACACACACACGCACACACACGCATACACACACACACATACCTTCACACACACACACACACAGACATCACCTCAAAAATGTTCGATTCGTGATCAGGGATGCTTGAAACGTGCTCTCCTGTTGAAAACTCGATTTCGAATTTTCGACCCCGTCACAATACTTTCCTTATACATTATGTATATAAGGGAAGTAATTACTCCCTGGCACTGCTGTTTAAATTGGAAATTGAAAAATCTTGTTAGTAAAACTGAATAAACCAACTACAGATCCAGGCTAGCCAGTTAGTGGGAGTCGGTAAATATTATCCGTTAATTCAGCCTTATTAAATTTCCGAAATATTTAAAGTATCCAATATGATCGAAATTTTAACACGTACTAATGACCATAATTGGCTTTGTTAAAAGAAACAGCAGTGTGATTAATTTACGCTCTAAAGTAGTTCAATGAAAATTATTTTTATTTTATTTTCATACACAGTATGTACACTCATGTGTAAAACTATTGCGATGGAGTAGAAAAATCTGGAGACATTGTACGTTTATCCAACATATTTTTTAATCAAATCGATAAAATATAAAATACACTCCAGTATATATGTACACAATTGCAGTAAAATTTTAAAAAATGCGCAATTTAAAAAGTGTATATCATATGAATTTGTTAAACCATACTTAAACAAGAAAGATCAATCATGCTTAAAGCATTGATTATGAAACACTTTCCAACTCCAATGCAATTTTATTTAAATATCTCTAAAATGCAATACATTCCTAAGTAATATTTTAAAACTTATCACAATACTTCATTAATTTATTATATTTGAAATCTTAAACCTTCATCGAAAAAAATGAACTTCATTTAAATGGCAGCATTGAAATATAAATTGCCTGGTTTAAACATCTCTAAAATACAATGCATTCCTCGGTAATATTTTTAAAACAATCATATTACTACAATAATTTATTATATTTGAAAACTTCATCGAAAACAACTGAAATGCATTCAAATGACGTCATAGAAAAAAATAACACGCCTGGATCTCTCTATAAAAACAGCATTTCATTCATAACAGTTTCCCATTCATTTCGTTCATCACAATACTGTAATAATTTATTTTATTTAAAATGTAAGACCATGGAGCTGCAAGTAATTAAACTCTATGCGTGAAACTTCATTGAAAAAAAATCGTCCTTCTCTGTCTAAAATCAATGAATATTTCATTTATATCAGCTATGCAGACTCTATGATCTAAATACTTTTACGTTAAAAAAATACAGCAATTCTAATACAACTCATCCTACATATTTTGTTGTTTACATTTTACATAAGTGAAAAATAGTCTTCGTTGTAGTAATAATCAAATTTGGATGATCACTTAAACTCAAATATATTGTCATTGCGTTGTTTCAGAATGTAGATGCACACAATTTAAGCGAAAATAAAGAGGTTTTACGACGAATACAACACTCAATATGAATTAAAAAGAAATTTAAAAATGGCGATTTTGAGACAAGATGGAAGCCGTATTATATTTTGAAGTTGGTCACGTGATCTTTTCATATCATGGTCACGTGACCGCTTCATATAAGAGGTGTAATTATTATTTTAATTTTTATTTCAAAAACTACTGAATATATTTTGCTGAAATTTTTTTTATATATTTTATGGAATAATTTGAATTTTACCTAAAATTTTCGAAGCAATTTGTGAATTTTAAATCCGCTTAAAAATGTTTGAAAAATTAGGTGTCATCGGGTTCAATGTATTTCATTTCTTCAACTCGGGTTCAATCCAAAACTAATTGGGGGATATTATTTATTTATATTCCCATAGATCCTACAGGCCGTCTGAACAACATACTAAAATTTCATTTTGATTAAGTCATTTTTACGGCAGTTATCGTGCTAACGGACAGACAGACAGACAGACAGACAGAATGAACAAAGTCATAAACACTTTTCAACTTTGTTGTAAAGTGTTAAAAAGCATTTTTAACACTTTACAACATAGTTGAAAAATGTTTATGACTTTGTTCATTCTGTTTGTCTGCCCGTTAGCGCGATAACTGACGTAAAAGTTTTATCAATATGAATTTTTAGTATGTTGTTCAGACGGGCTATGGGACCTATGGGAATATAAATGAATAATATTACCCAATTAGTTTTGAACGGAACCCGGATTGAAATAATGGATTACATTGGACCTAATTTTTCAAACATTTTTTATCAAATTTAAAATTCACAAATGGCTTCGAAAGTTTTAGGAAATATTCAAATTAACACATAAAAACAAGTAAAAAAATGTCAGTAAAATCATTTGGTCGTTTTTTAAATAAAAAGTAAAATAATAATTGCACCCATATTATATGAAAAGATCAAGTGACCCACTCCAAAAAAAATATATCATCCATCTTGTGTAACAATCTTGATTTTTAAAGTTCTTTGTAATCTAAATTTAGTGTTCTATCCTTCCTAAAACCGTTTTATTTTTGATTAATTTCTGTGCATTTATAAGAAGAAACAACGCAATTACAATATATTTCAGTTTAAATAATTCATGCCATCCATCTTGTGTCAAAATAGTGATTTTCAAAGTTATTTATAATTTATATTTAGTGTTGTATCTGTCCTAAAACCGCTTTATTTTTGCTTTATTTCTCGGCATCTATATTGTGAAACAACCAAATTACAGAATATTTGAGTTTAAATGATCATCAAACTTTGATTATTTCTTTAACGAAGCCTAATTTTCACCTATGGAGTATGCAAACACATAAAAATGTAGGATAATTTGTATAAGAGTAGCTGAATTTCTTTAACACAAAATTATTTAGCTCTTTGAGTCTGAAATATAGTGGATATGAATGAAACATTCTTTGATTTTACACAGAGAACATACGATTTTATAGCAGACTTTTTCGATGAAGCTTTAAGCATAGAGTTAAATTACATTCACCTCCTTGGTTTTAAGCTTTTAAATAAAATAAATTATTGTAGTATTGTGATGCATGAACGGGATGCAATAAAAGTTTATGAATGAGAATGAAATATTTACAACTTTTACATAGAGAACCAGCCGATTTATATTTCAATGATGTCATTTGAATAAAGTTATTAGTTAAAAAAGTTAAAGTAATAAATTATTGTATTATTGTGATAATTTAAAAAATATTACCCCTGAATGTATCGCATTTTAGAGATGTTTAAACCAGGCGACTTATATTTCAATGGCGTCATTTGAAACAATTTCATTTTTTTCGATGAAGTTTTAAATTTTCAAATATAATAAATTAATGTATTATTGTGATAATTTTTTAAATATTGCCGCTGAATGTATCTCATTTTAGAGATGTTTAAATCAAATTGCATTGCTGTTGGAAAGTGTTTCATAATCAATGCTTTATGCATGATTGATCTTAATTGTTTTTATTCTCTTCAGGCTAGCACATGCCGTTATAACACAAACGGTAACAAATTAATTAAAAATGACTGTATATAAATTCAGGTAATATGAAGTCAATGATTTGATTATATTACTGTTAGGTGTATTTAAATAATATCAGCTATTAAAGTGGATAATTTTGAAATTTTGATTACCCGGCTACTTTCCATGATGTATATAATTTCAAATTTATGAAATATGGAATTAAATCCAATAATATCGTGGGAAAATTTTACTTGATTACTAGAATGTATGGTAATTTAAATAATTGCGGTATGTGTTAAATTTATTTTCTACCCATATAAAAATTCCCTACTACGCGAAGGGAGAATATTTGCGATAAAACTACAGAAAAATTGCACAAATATGCAAACATATCAAACAAGAATTCAGCTTCTGCAGAAATGTGAATAAATTAAAATGGTAATTCTGAAGATTTTTCTGCGGAAAAAAAGAAAGTAGCCCTAACTCTTATATTATCTAACTCTAATATTTTCTGTCACACATGAAAGCACCTTTGCTTCCTTATCTATTATCAAACGGCATTAATTTAGTTTAACAAGTGATAGTCAAATGCAATTGCGATTGAAAATTAATTGTTTAAAAACATCAGTAAATTGTGGAAAAATCTGCAGAAAATCTTCAAATTTATTTGGAAAGTACTGGTGACTTTACTTGGGTTTAAGAACTTCTACGGAAACTTTTCAAAATATAAAAGTTTAAAAGAGAAGGCGCGTCTTTCTGCAAGTAAGTGCAGCGTTGCAAGACATCGCAATGCACCTGTTATTGACTTGCACTGCAGAGACTATTTTGCGAATTTCTGGAAAGCACAAGCTATATATTCAAAATGTCATAAATTGACTGAGGATAAAAAAATCAAAAAATCATTATATGTCTTAAATTGGCTATTTATAGATATTTAATTACTAATGTGGGAATTCAAGCAAGACTACGTGATTCCGATAATAATTGTGTGAGTTATGACAATATATTTTGGTAATCATATGAGATAATCATTTTGATAATAATAATAATCATTTGAGTTTGAAATTTATTTTGATAATGATCAAGTGAGTTTGAATTTTATTCATTTTTTTTATTTAGTTACTTATAAATTTTAGTTCTTTATGAAAGTACTAATGTTGGCAGAATTCTACGTGAAAGTTGCTAATATGTGTTCTAAAGTTTTATTATCTGCAAAAGTACTAAAGATTCTGCAGAAATATTACATACGTTTTTGGTGGGAGTGTGTTTTAGCAAGTATAAATTCGAATTCCTTCTGTATATTATTTTTTGAAATTCCGCATAATGCGACAAATCTTATACAAATGAATGTAAAAAAATAACGAATATTTTATATATAATAATCTATAATTGATTTGTTGCTGTCTCTGTTATACACTGAATTATGCGATTTTTATTTAATTAAAAATACTCATGTGGCCATCATATAGCCCAAACAGTAATTTCCTTACTGTTTCTAATTCATTTTCTTAACTGATGTATTACTTCTATTTAATGTGAACATTCTATTTCATCAATCGTAAAAAATTAGAAACTGTTTAATAGCGAAGGTGTCATCCTGTTTAAAAATGTGTCTATACTGCACAGGAAAGTGTAAAAAAAATTCTCTGATCATTTTTACTTTCCCTGCAATACATGGTAATGTATAGGGAAAGTATTGGAATCATGTCGAAAATCGCAACTCGAGTTTTCGAAGGATCTACACGTTTCGAGACCTCTTAACAAATTATTCAGTTATGACTTGAACGTAAATGCGAAATCCACCCTCCTCCACGTTATAGAAGAGGACAAATATCACGTGTCTTGCTCCGAAATAACCTTGAGAAGGAAAGTCTCTCTCCGCGCTTCACGTGATACATTTGGCGATCGCTTCTAAAGCCAGCCAATATCCGCGTGTAATGTGAGCGGAGGGGCCTGGTTTGGTATACATTCCGGCTGTTCGCCTCACTGACACACACACACACATACATTCACACACACAGACATCACTTCAAAAATGTTTGATTCGTGATCAGGGATGGTTGAAACGTGCTCTGCCTTCGAAAACTCGAATTCGAATTTTCGACCCCGTCACAATACTTTTCTTATACATTAGGTATATAAGGAAAGAAATAAGTCCAGTTACCAAATGAGAACAAAGATTGAATAAAAGTGGAAATTCAGTGTCATTTCAAATAAGAAAATAAATTCAAGTCTGCAGAGAAAGTCATGTGTTGCCTACATCAGATTTTTAGACCTCTTTTGTAATCCGATTTTACAAGTTATTGCGAAAACGGTCAACGACTGCAATCGTTTGAACAACCCTTATTTAAGCCAAAAACTGTGTATTATCTCCCTAAAATGTAGGAGATTACCAAGATAAAAAGTCAAATATGTTTGGTGTATCGTCTATATGTACCAATAATATTATGAAAGAAAACCTTTTATAAAATACAATTTCGTTTTAGTTAAATAAAATTGCAGTACTGAAGAAATACAGAAAGCTGCAGCCGAAAGGGCGCAGTTAATTGAAACCGACATAAGAAGCGATACATGGCAATGTACTTTAAATCATTATACCAAATTGCAGATCATTAAGTCATAGGCCATAGGTCCGTCGCTAGTTTTGACAGAAAATATCCATTTCAAAAGGAGTTGGTCAGCCGATGCATCTAGTTTTTTTATTATAGAGAAAATTGTTCTGAAATGTGTAAGCAGCCTCTGTACCTACAATTTATCTATTTGACGAGAAATTTATTTGGCATAAAAGTGTATGGATGAGGATGAAATATTTACAGCTTTTACATAGAAATCAGGCGATTTATATTTCAATGACGTCATTTCAATAAAGTTAATTTTTTAATGAAGTTTTAAATTTTCAAATTTAATACATTATTGTATTATTGTGATAATTTAAAAAATATTAACGCTGAATGTATCGCAGTTTAGAGATGTTTAAACTAGACGACTTATATTTCAATGGCGTCATTTGAATAAATTTCATTTTTTTTCTATGAAGTTTTAAGGTTTCAAATATATAAATTAATGTAGTATTGTGATAATTTTTGAAATATTACCGCTGAATGTATCGCATTTTAGAGATGTCTGAATAAAATTGCATTGAAGTTGGAAAGTGTTTCATAATCAATGCTTTATTCATGATTGATCTTTCCTGTTTCCTTTGGTTTATAATTTGTTCTTATAAAGTTTGTGTGTGTGGCAAGACCGGCTTAGCGCCTTCCATCATTGATCGACTGTAAGTATTAGATATGTTTAAATCAAATTGCATTGCGGTTGGAAAGTGTTTCATAATAAATGTTTTATGTATGATTGATCTTTCTTGTTTTATTCTCTTCTGGCTATCACTTGCCGTTATAACACAGACTGTAACAAATTAATTAAAGATGACTGTATATAAATTCAGGTAATATGAAGTCAATGATCTGATTATATTACTGTTGGGTGTATTTAAATAATATCAGCTATTAAATTGGATAATTTTAAAATTTTGATTATCCGGCTACTTTCAATGATGTATATAATTTCAAATTTATGAATTGGAATTAAATACAATAATACCGTGGGAAAATTATACTTGATTACTAGACTGTATGGTAATTTAAATAATTGCGGTATGTGTTAAAATTATTCTTTAGTCATATAGAAATTCCCTACTTCGCGAAGGGAGAATATTTGCAAAAAATCTTTAGACAAATTTAAAAAATATGCAAACATTTCAAACGAGAATTCAGCTTCTGCAGAAGTGTGAATAAATTAAAATGATAATTCTGCAGATTTTTCTGCAGAAAGGAGGAAATAGCCCTAACTCTTATATTATCTAACTCTAATATTTTCTATCACACATGAAAGCACCTTTGCTTCCTTCAAACGGCATTACTTTAGTTTACGAAGTGATAGGCACATGCAATTGCGATTGAAAATTAAATGTTTAAAAACATCAGTAAATTGTGGCAGAAATCTGCAGAAAATCTGCAAATTTATTTGTAAAGTACTAGTGACTTTACTTGTGCTTAAGAATTTCTACGGAAACTTTTCAAAATATAAAATTTTAAAAGGGAAGGCACGTCTTTCTGCAAGTAAGTGCAGCGCTGCTAGACATCGCAATGCACCTGTTATTGACTTGCACTGCAGAGACTATTTTGCGAATTTCTGGAAAGCACAAGCTATATATTCGAAATGTCATGAATTGACTGAGGATAAAAAAATCAAAAAATCATTATATGTCTTAAATTGACTATGTATACATATTTAATTACTAATTCGGAATTCGAGCAAAACTATGAGATTCCAATAATAATTGCGCGAGTTATGACAATATATTGTGGTAATCATTTGAGATAATCATTTTGATAATAATAATAATCATTTGAGTTTGAAATTTATTTTGATAATGGTCAAGTGAGTTTGAATTTTATTCATTTTCTTTCTAATTTCATTGGCGTGAATCACAGTCAGCGATGTCTTATGTAAGATACTTCACATCGGTTAGTTATTTGTAAAAATACTAGTGTTGACAGAATTCTACATGAAAGTTGCAAATATTCTGTTATATTACAATGCCTATTCTGCCAATCTGTTGTATCACTTCTTATATTCGCGTTATATGTGGGCGACAATAATAATTTAATCAAAGGAGCTGTATATAAATTTAGTAATATGAAGTCAATGACTGTATCATTGTTTCAATTGAAATAAATAAATTCAACAAATACATTCATCACTTCGAAAAAGATAGTCGGTGACATAAAATGAAGCGCTTAGTTTCAAATGTCTTATATAGAATCAAAGGCAGTACTGATTTATTGACATTGATCTGAATTATTTGCTTTTTAAGTAATTAAAAATAGCGCAATATGTATTAAAAACCATGTTCTGCATGCATAAGGTATAAATTACATTTATTGCTTTGAAACAGTGATACTTGGTGATTTTCTTAAGCGACAATTTCAAATTTCTGATATGAAAACAATAATGATAGTTATACCTTATACTTAATTACACTGGTCTACAAATAAAACTATGTTTTAATCATAAGAATTAAAAATACAATGTTTAAGTTTTACCTGTAGATTACGAAAAACAGTTTAATTTTCGGAATTGCAGTTTGTGTAGATTTGGAATTCAGGTAATGATGTAAAACGTTTATAGGTTAATTTTATCTCTCAGTATGTTTTATCTTCCTATATCTTTGGAGCATCGTGATATAACATCTATCAATAATCAGCCACCATAGAATCATTCCAAAAATCCTTGACAACGATGCTTCATTAACTTAAGATCTTGATAAAAACTGTCAAATTGTTCGTCGCTCAAATCTCCAAGAAATATATTTAGGAATGCAAAAAATGTATCTTTAAAGACATTCGACATCCCAATTCCTGGTATCCATCCTACAATTTTTGAACACCATATTTAAAATCAGGCGCTCTTTTGTTGACTAAGAAGTTTTCGCAAACCTATATGTAGCTTTCTTAAGTTGTTCATTCTTTTTTTTTTGTCAGAGTTCTAAAAAATATTCATCTTTCACAATTTCACATAATTGAGGGTCAACAGAGATCCCTTTCTATGGTTTTTCAGAACTATGTCTCGGAATTGTTTTCCAAAATTATTAAAATATTTTTTAAATTGGTTTAGCCATAGCCTTTGCTAATTTCCTTATCAATCCAAGACTTGGACTCATTTAGATAATTTACATATAAAATACTACGTTTTATATTAGTGGTAAATGTTTGGAAAAATATTTTTAAAATTTTGACTTTTATTTTTAAAAAAAATGTCAAATAAATGCCTAAATACAATCATATTAATTAAATTTTGATGAATTAAATTTTGATAAATTTAAATGATTTTTATTTGCAATTGTATTTTTACTTTAATTTATTTTATCTTAACAAAATAAATTAAAGTATGGTTAAAAGAAAGTAACAATGTTTATCTCACTACATTTGGGTAAATTTAAGAGCATGATACTACGCTCCATACTGATCACAAAAAACTAGACGTGCTGGAGAAAAACTTATAGCAGATTTGAAATCCAGGGTCCAAATATACCCAAATTACACTTCAGTTTTCTTGATGACTTTTGCCTGGAATTATATCACAGAATATATTGAAAACCATGTTCTACTCACATAAGATTTTTATTAGTTTCATCACTTCAAAATAACGTTAGCAGGTGAATTAAATTGAAGATCAAATATTAAATGTTTGATATGGAATCAGAGAAAATATTGATCTGTTTGCCTTGCACTTGATTATTAGATTATTAGCATTGGAAATTATCGTCTTATGTATTGCAAGCCATATTCTGTTCACATAGATATATATTTATCGTAACATACACATAATAACTCAGAACGGAATATTATGCAAAATATCAGTAGAAAAATAATTGCAAAAATGCATAAAATATCAAACAAAGATTCTGCTCCTTCAGAATTGTGAAAGAAATTGGTACACAAATTACAATCCATGAATACCGAAAGCTTATTGTTTTTAAACACAATTGAATGTTCAGAACCCCTCTAAATTTTCGAGTGAAATTTTGAAAAAATCATTGAAAAATCAAAACCTTTAATAACGTTACGCATGTAGACATTTCATATGTAATTTTTCCTTAGAAAACGATTGACAAAAACTTTAGAACACTAGCATGAACAGTTTCTCGGGCTATTGCACATTTTTCTAATAAATTTATCAAACAATCCCATAATTTAAAAAAAAATATTAACTGCTGAGAAACATGTTAACTTTTCATATGTAATATCATACGATGAATTTGGTGACATCATTCTCGTGGATTTAGCTCGTTCCATTCATGGGAAAATATATTTTGAGTAATACTTTTGTATTTGAACGCCAATAGTCATTTATCTGCTATAAGAATAACTCATTTCTCCGTCCATAACGCTTGGTGAGATTTTAGCAACGAATTTTGTGGAATGTCGCCAACTTGGCAGCTTTTTTAAAAGTTGCCAAATTTACAAAAATCTCGCCAAATGCATAAAAATGACGCTAAATCAATGAAAACGACGGCTAATTGACGAAAGTTTAATATCTTGAAAAATAATTTAAGTATCTACTATAAGAATAACCTATTTTGTTTTACTGTAAAAGTAGTAAATTCATTGCATTATGTACGGAAAATCACGTGCTGCCCACATCACACTTTTTTTAAAATTCAGTAATAATACAATAAAGTTTAAATTAATTATTATAAAAAAAATAAAAACAATGTTTACTTTACAAGATAAATTATAAGCTGCATAAATCATGTTTTTTATGCGATGATTTTTCAAATTGAATTAAAATGTATATAGTACAAACATGCTATACATGCCCTAAGCTTCTCAAATTAAAAATATCTTTTATTTCGTTTTATATAAACGTTGAAGAAATTCCTTTTAATGTGAAAATTAACATATAAATTAATTACATATTTGCAATCGCACTGATCATGGCGAATTGAAAACTGTTTAAATGGAAGGAACAATTCCACTTAAAAAATATACTCATAATGCACCGGAAGATGTATAAATATTGATCTAATCTTCTTTACAATCTTCTCTGTAGTTCGATGCTATCAGTTTTTACGAAAATGCTCTTGTTTTTCATTTTTTATTCTATGTTTTGGATAATACACATTTCCTGCTGACTCTTTTTCTCTCGGTCACAAAAGTGATATTTTGCAGAGGAGACAGGAAATTAACCCGATGTCAAAGTAAAATAAACTGCACCGCTATTCTAAATTTAAACAATGGCTTCTTAAACTGAGAATTTTAAGCGAACATTGTATCAACGAAAAATAATGTGATAACATAAATGGTATGCGGCAAGTGTAAGTGTGTGTAATACGGAATCGTTGTCCTTTAATTAATGATAATGTCAAGAATTAAAACAAGAAAGATCAATCATGCATAAGCATTGATTATGAAACACTTTCCAACTGAAATGTAATTTCATTTAAAAATTTCTAAAATGTGATTCATTCAGTGGTAATATCTTTTACATTATCACAGTACTACAGTAATTTATTATACTTAAATATTTAAAACTGTATCGAAATATAAATCATCTGATTCTTTATGCAAAATCAATGAATATTTCATTCATATAACTTGTATTCCAGACTCCAGAGCTAAATAATTTTGTGTGAAAAAAATTCAGCAATTCTTATGTAATTCATCTTACAATCGCTTGAGATATTTGCATTCTGCATATGTTAAAATTAGGCTTCCTTGAAGAAATAATAAAAGTTTAGGGATCATTTAAAATCACAACTATTGTAATTGCATAGGCACGGAATTTAGATACACAGATAATACACAGATAATATATATGTGTATGTGTATATACTCAAAGTATTGGAATCGTGCCGAAGATCGGAACTCGAATTTAAAAAGGATCTACACGTTTTGGGACTTCTAGAACACGAAAAAACTACTTTTAGGAAGACGTCTGTGTGTGTAAGGGTGTATCTGTGTATGTTTCTGTGTGTCTGTGTGGATATTACATCCACTCTAATTGAAAAACAAATGGACCGAATTTCATACAATTTGGTAGGTATGTTTTTTATGGGAAATCCTGATGTTCATTAGATTATAGTACGATTCGTAATAAAAGAATCTGCCTTCTTTGCGAAATGGCCGCAGAAATTGCCTTTATCCACTCTAGCTAAAAACTAATGAACCAAATTTAACAAAATTTGGAGTATAATATTTCAATAACCTACAAGTGATATATATACCAAATTTAACAAAATTTTGTATATAAATCATTTGTAGGTTATTCTACTACGATTCGGGAAAAAGGAACGGGCTATTTTTGCGAAATGGCCAGCAAAAATCGTTATATATAAAAATAAAAGACTACGTGTGCTCAATTACATCAATTAAATTCCTATTTTATATGTGATTTTTGACAACAAAAAGAATAAGACTAACCCCATTACTCTAGGACTAGCCGTTCTTGAGATATTCTAGTTTTTTCGCGTTTTCGCTACGACACCTTTGACAATAAGTCCAGCTATCAAATGAGAACCAAATTTAAGTTTAACGTGTAAATTCAATGTCATTTAAAATACTTATGTTGTGCAGATAAACTCAAATTATCATTAAATAAATAAAGAGAACGAATATGAGTCTGCAGGGAAAGACATGTGCTGTCCACATCAGAATTTTTAACAATATTACACCAATGATTTATAGAAGTGAACGGGGATTATTTTCAGGCCATTTCGAAAAACATGTATGATCTATATTTAAAGATCCATCAAATTTTTGTCGAATAAAATGTTCAACAAATTTAAGCTGTGTACCAAATTTTAACTCTCTAGGACGTAGGAAAGTGCATTTAAAATGCCATCAATTAAATTTATCAAGAAGAGTTATATAAAATTTAAAAAAAATGAAAAATTGTTATCTACCAAATTTATTTTAAAATATGAAGCCACTCCCATATGCAAAACGTTTAAACAAAGGGAGAGATATTTATTATATAATATCTCTCTCTTTTCTTTCTGGAAGATATCCCAAAGTCAGAATTTAATTGAATTTGTTTTTTTCCCTATATTAAATAATTTTTTTAATTGAAAAACTACTTAACATATTTTACTAAATTTTTTTTTATATATTCTATGGGATAATGTGAATATTTCCTAAAAATTTCGAAGCAATTCGTGAATTTTAAATTTACTTAAAAAATGTTTGAAAAATTAGGTCCCATAGGGTTCAATGTATTTCATTTTTTCAACCCGGGTTCAATAAAAAACTAATTGGGTGATATTATTTATTTATATTCCCATAGGTCCTACAGACCGTCTGAACAACATACTAAAAATTCATTTTGATAAACTCATTTTTACGGCAGTTATCGTGCTAACGGACAGACAGACAGACAGACAGACAGACAGACAGACAGACAGAATGAACAAAGTCATAAACACTTTTTAACTTTGTTGTAAAGTGTTAATGAATGAAACTAAACTAGGAGTTCGAGAAACATATTAAACTATTTACATTTCTGATGAGAGGCAATTCCGTTAAAAGTATATTACGCTGGCGGTACCAGCCATCAGCATTGTAATAGCAATTTTTAGTATCGCATAGCTAATCACTTAACTGGCAGTATTACTGATTCTGATTGCTGCATGGGGAGCTCGAATCGTACACTTTGAGAACTTGAACTTGCTACATAGTTATTGTTGTTTCATTTAAAAAGTGTAAGTGAGCTTCATGAGTTTGTTATTGAACTTTAACGTGTTCATATATGCGTTAGCGTATTTTCATTTGTAACACGTGTTCAGGAGTTTGGAACATAAGATTGGTTGAGTGAATTAGTTACATGTTTAATTTATACTTGATTTCTTTATTTTTTTTTACTAAAATTTTCTAAAATTTACTAAAATTATAAAACAGTCATACTGCAACACGAGATCGTGTTTATAAAACATTGTAAACGCTTGGGATAATTTATAAATATTTTCTCCTATTTATATAATGTTTATGTTGGGTTGATAATTCTGATCAAGCAAGGCCAAGTGACCGTTTCTGGTATCTTCGACTTGGATGGTGTTTGCTTTCCCCGCCACTAAACAAATGCCTTAAACTTTCGGGAAGGCAGGATAATGGACCATACAATAGTTTTTAAAGGCAAAATGCTGACCTATAAACATTTCCATTTTTCGGCCACTTTCAAGCATTTCCACTTTTTGACGTGGTTGTCGAGTGGTCAAGGCAAGCGTTTCCGTAGAAATCGCTCGTTCGAACCCTACGTAAGGCATGGATGTTTGTGTTGTGGGCGCAATGTGATCCGCCTCCCTCTGGTGCGCCTGGAGCAACGTCAATGGACGGCTAAATGGTTCACACTCTGACCGCTGTAATAAAGGCTAATGACGAAGGTCAAAGTGCCTGGCCATTTGGAAAAAAAAAAAAAAAAAAAACTTTCGGCAAAGTACTATTACACGCTCATGACCAAAGATCACATTTCATTGGTATGAAAATAGTCACAGTTGGTGATTTAGATCCTGATGTTATCAGCATGTGACACCCAATTATCAAATGTTGTTTTATTTGCTGACTATTGCGTATAGTTTATGATAACTAAAATGTTTTTAAATAATAATAAGATAATTTATGTGTATAACATGACATGTTAACATGATTCCTCTACAGTCTAAGAAAAAATTCGGATGGGCGCAGCACCTAATATTCCCTACATAATGTGGTGAGTACATTTTTCTATACTGAAATAATAGTGTATACCAGCTAAGGTCCAGTATCTTTTACAGCGAATTAATATCCACGTTAATTGAAATTTGGCTTCTTTGGAAACTTATTACTCCAAATAGTGTGATTTAAAAAGCTATTACAAAAAGTGTCTTCTTTCGGGAATGAAATAATTTAGATAAAGGAAAGTAATGCTGCATAATATTACGTATAGGTAGTGGACATATATGATGATACTTACTACATTTTAATTTTATATATTTTTTATAAATTTATTTGAAAACTGTGCAAAGCTTGAGAAAGATTCACGTTGACGTTCTACACTTCACGTTAATCGCTTTTGAATTGCAAATAATCTAAAACATGATTTCTTAATTACCAATATTCAAAGTCCTGATTCTGTATTGATTTTTCTAAAATTTATTCAAAAATCGTTCAGTATCACGAGAACTGTTCATGCTAACGTAGTTTATGTAGTAAGTTTATATCATTTTCTACGAAAAAATTACGTCTAAAATAATTTAATAATTGTTCTTTATTATCATTATTGAAATACTGATTTTATAATAGTTTCTTTTTTCAAAAATTCATTTGAAAATTTGCTGATTTTTGAATATTTGATTATGTTTTAAATCAATGGGGTTCAAGTATTCATCGATTGTAATAATCGTATCATATTATATTCGAAACGCTTCATTCGTTCATGAGATATTGCTTCCAGAAGCTTAACGGTGTACACACACACACATACTAAACATATACACACAGATTTCGCCTCCGTTCGATTCGAGTTCAGAAACGTTTGAATCTCTTTATTTAAATTATTTCTATCCACCTCAATATTATTCATTAAAATTTTCATTTAAATTTTGACTCACACCAAAGCGTCACGGAAACCAAATGTGCGAACCGAAAAAGAATAGATGAAAGGAACTTAAAGTTAAAGTTACTAATTAACATTAATTGACATTAATTGTTATTAAGCATTAAAGACATTGCCGTTGATCTCATAAAGTGGAATTAACATTTAAAGTACATTGCTCGTTGTTGTGCCGCAATAAACCCTCCAATTATTTTTACCTTTTGTGTAAGTCCTGAAAAGAATTATTAATTAATATAAAGAGATTAGACTGTTTAAACTTAAACAATATTATTTATTAACAACATCAATTTATCATTAACATCAATTTTCATTTATATCAATTTTCATTTAATTATTTTAGCGAGGGGACATATGCGACCAGAATTATTAGATTTACGATAGTGTCTAGAACCTGTGATATTTTGAGCACATGCCTTCCAGTTTAGTCTTGGGCTCATCATCTCGCTTGCATCAGTCTTATACTGCCATAACTCTGTGGTGTGTGGCTCCTCCTCGTACTACTAATGCACTCGCCATTTGATCTACCTCCATTAATTTGGAACATCTACGGAACCTTCACAAATCTGTTAGTTTTTCATTTTTCTCTACTCGTGCTCTAAGTCAAAATTCGTAATTATTTTCTTTTCATGTCCGATCTCCATCTCATTTCGTCCACAACTCTACTCGTTTCGTCTATCACTGAACTCTTTTCGTCTATCACTTCAATTGAACTCTGATTTCTTTCGTCTGCTCCAAGCTGTGGTTCCTTCGGCGGGGGGGGGGGGGTAGCTCCGCCCTTCTTCCCCTTGGCGCTCATTGGTTCTTCTCAAACCAATGGCATCATTTCACATTTAGCAAGGCCCCTCTCAGCCCCTTTGTCTTGCGCACCTAAATTTATAGTCCTTTTGACCTAAAAGTTCAAGTCCTCATAAACCCCGTCGCCAGCCAGACTACCGCTTTCTTTGCCGTTCTGGCCACCATAAATAATACAAATAAAAATGTCGCATGTGAGAACATATCCTGGTCTTACACAAACATTGTAGGTCACCTGCAAAGTTTCTTGAGTGAGTGTAAAGACTTGGGGGGGGGGGGATTTTTCACCGTCCAGGAGGGAAAAAACGAAAATTCGGGTGAATTTTCTCTAGCTTCTTCTTCGTGGTTTATACTATAAGTGTACAGGAATTCCGTCTTCCTAGTTTCCGGGGGGGCAGCTTCTTGAAAGTCTAAAAAAAGCACAAACGCCTTAGACTGTTATTATGCAGATTTGATATTTGTCAGTAAGGAGGGGATATTCATTTCCAGAGTACTTGACACATGCGATTTAAAATAAATGGTGAGAGGACTATCACCACTTTAATTTAAATTGAATTTATCCACACTTGGAACTTAGTTTTAAAATCTTATCATTCGTTTTCCGTAGTAATCATTAAACTCACCGAAATACATTTTCAAAACTTCATATCTGACAGATTCCCATTATCAGCCTGTCATGTTCTTTCCCGCCTGCAAAATTTTGAAATCAATGGAAGGTTAGGGAATTTCATACTTTTGCAATTGTTTAACTCATGTAAGATGCACACTAGAATTTAATATTAATGCTATATGTAATTAAATTTCAATTTCTGTGGATATTGAATTACATATTATATTGTACAATTAAACGAATTTTCTGTTGATAAAATATGCTTACATATTTTTCATTTTCAACTAATTTAGCAATATTACAGCCTTAAAACAAAATTATTTTCAGTCGATAATGCTATGCATTTCTTTTGGGTTCAGTTTTTAATTTGTAGCGTTTAAAATGTTTGCGGTTTTTGTACATCTTCTCTATAAAACAGATTTCGAAAGTAATAAAAACACCCGTACATTTAAAATATTTTTAAAAAAAAGGCATTTTATTTCAAAATAAAATTTTCCTTCCGTACCCCAAAAATGTCCATACATACACATATGATTAAAAATAAAAGCGTGGTCACTTGTATAATTTAAATTGCATTACTGTTATTACTTTCCTTATATACATAATGTATAAGGAAAGTATTCTGACGGGGTCGAAAATTCGAATTCGAGTTTTCGACTGGAGAGCACGTTTCAAGCATCCCTTATCACGAATCGAACATTTTTGAAGTGATGTCTGTGTGTGTGTGTGTGTGTAAGTGTGTGTGTGTCAGTGAGTCTGTGGAGACGAAAACTGACGAACAAATGGGCCGTTTCGAACGAAATTTGGTACAAAAGTCACAATCCGTAAACACTGGAAGCCTATTGTTTTTATACGCAATCGAATGTTCAGAACCCCCCTAAATTTTTGAGTGTAATTTTGAAAAAATCGTCAAAAAATCAAAATCGCCAATAAAGTTACGCAAATAGACATTTCTTATGTAATTTTTCATTAGAAAACGATTGACATAAATTTTAAAACGCTAACAAGAACCGTTCTCCAGATATTGCACATTTTTAAAAAAAATTTATCAAAAAGTCATAAAATAAAAAAAATATTTCCTATTGAGAAGCATGTTCACTTTTCATGTGTAACATCATGCGATAAATTGGGTGACATCATTCTCGTGGATCTAGCTCGTTCCAGTCATGAGAAAAGATACTTTGAGTAATACTTTTGTATTTGTAAGCCAATAGTTATTTATCTGCTGTAAGAATAACTTATTTCTTCGTTCATAACGCTTGGCGAAATTTTGGCGACGAATTTGGCAAAATGTCGCCAACTTGGCGACTTTTTTAATTGTTGCCAAATTAACAAAAATCTCGCCAATTGGATAAAAATGACGCTAAATGAATCAAAATAACAACTAATTGAAGAAAATTCAATATCTTGGAAAGAATATAAGTATCTACTATAAGAATATCATTTTTTTAACTGTAAAAGTAGTAAATTCAATGCATTATATAAGGAAAGTCATGTGTTGCCCACATCAGATTTTTTTCTATATTATCAATAAAAAAATTTTAAACGTTTTTGTAAAAATGAAATAAATTGATGTCATACTGTGTAAAAGGAGAACTGATTATAGTGGGAATATAATGTTATAATTTGTGTATCAACAATCCTCTTAGCCAAGTTACACACTACATTTACGCATTGTTTCGAACATTCTGCTAAACATTTTATTTGTTTGTCTTAAGTAGTACGGATGAGTATTTTTTGGATGCATCATGCAATATTCATTACTGTGACAAATAATTCATGCATTGCACATTGTAGAACTTCTAAAATTATTGGAAACCAAAGATGATTCATAAGTTAGAATTTTAGTAGTTAAGGAGATGAATGGAAATCAAGCAGGATTATATTTTTAGTCATGTGGGCATGAAACTTTTGGACTACTTAATATAAATGTATGTTCTGCTTTTCGTTCCCGTAGTAATCACTCGACCGCCACGTTGTGGGTTCGAGCCTCACGTAAGGCATGGATGGTTGTGTTGTGGGCGCAATGTGATCCGCCCCCTCTGGTGCGCCTGGGTCAACGTCAATTGACGACTAAATGGTTCACACTATGGCCGCTGTAATAGAGGCGAATGACGAAGGTCAAACCATTTGAAAAAAAAAATGTTCTGCTTTTTAGTGCATTTTGAAACAAAAGTATGTTTCTTAAAAGGTTTTTTAATATATTTTTGTTTGTCTTTGTAGAGCAAAGGATTACGAAACTGGCCTACATGAAGCAGAAATACTAGAAGGAAGGGGGGGGGGTTCAACTACAATTAGATAGAATATTGTATTGTCATTAAAAATACGTAAGCATGTAACGTTTCAAGCCGATTTGACATCGGAATATATTGGGTTAACTTTAAAGATCTTTATAGCCATATAACATTAAAGTTCTGAATGTAATAGAGCGAGCTAAATAAAAGCCTGTTAAATGTTATTCATTACAAAATACACTTATATGCTTCGTTATATATAAAAAACTATAATAATTAAAGCACATCTATGTAATAGTTTTACAGTAAAATCTCTTTTAATACGTCATGCAATGGATATACATGCCTCTTAAATGGCATTTAGGGTCGTTCTGCTGTACTAAGGTACATAGGTACATTTTATAAGGATATTGCTGCCCATTGAAATTCACCTTACGATTTTTCAATTAATTTAAATGTTTTTTTACAAACTGTACAGTATAATCTTGTCTGCGCACCGTTTTAATAAAAAAAATATCCCACACATTGTCCATTATTATTTTGTTTTAAATTAATTTTTTCATGCTTTAAATTAATTTTTTCATTCCATTTTTGTGAGACATTCAATAATCTGGGAGTTCAGTAATACTGCACTGTTGAAATCCAAAACATGGCGAATTATTGAAATTGTCTATAGTATTTCGTTGTCAGTAAATATAAGACAACATCAAATTTAGAAGATAAAGTATATTCTCAATAGCTAAAATGACAGGAGACCATTTGGCCAAGCATGGATCGGTTGTTCACTTCGCTGTAAAGTTTTGAATACTTTTGCAGGGGTTTATCTGTACTGACTGAAACAGTGGATTATTCATGTCTGAATAATATCTATTATAGTGTTTTGAAGGACGCTGTGATTTCTAAGAGGTCAATTTATGGAGTGTTACGATGAACATATTGCTATTGTAAAGAAGAAGAGACATGAATTGGAATAGTACATACAAGAAGTTAAGAAAGACTTAATTACGAACGCCCAAATCGATAAACTATGCAACACATAGCTGATTCGAGGACACATTAATTACCCTCCTCCAGTACGAGGCAGACTAACAAACAAGAAGTGAAAATAAACGCAATGGGCAAAAATGGAATATTGCATAAAACTTTCTAATTCTTCATTAAAGAAGCAACACAAATTAGGTGAAATTAGGATAATTAGGTTCTATAATAAAATATTAGATGTTTTTATTCTTAAGAGGAGTAGTTTCTTCATTGTGACATAAGTTTATATATACCATAAACTTTAATAATGAGCGCAGCCGCGAAAACCAATTAGAAAACAAAAAGTAGCATAACCCAGCCAATGTGAAACACAGAACTAGCACACAAGATTTGAGTGCCAGAAAACGAAAAAAAAAAAATTATCTTGCGAGACAAGACAACGAACAAGACAAAAATAAGTTAAAAGCCACAGAATCCCAACAGCTACTTAATTCTTAATCAAATCTTATCTAAATTTTGAATAAGTAAAATTTAAAGTATTTGTCTGCTCAACTGTTGTAGATGAATACTTCAATTCCCCTCTGGGATATAAGTTCTTTACAAAAAGCCAGACATGCTTTCTGTGGGTCATTCTTAAAGCACATGATTTTCCTTATATAATGCAATTAATTTACTACTTTTACAGTAAAAAAAAAGATTATTTTCACGGTACATATTTATATTCTTCCCAAGATATTAAATTTTCGACATGGACTCGTCATTTTCATTGATTTAGCGTCATTTTTATCCATTTGTCAAGATTTCCGTTAATTCAGCAACATTTAAAAAAGTCACCAACTTGGCGACATTCCACCAAATTCGTCGCCATATCACGCCAAACATTATGGATAGAGAAATAAGTTATTCTTAAGCAGATAAATGACTATTGGCGTTCAAATACAAAAGTATTACTCAAAGTATCTTTTTTCATGAATGGCACGAGCTAGAGCCACGAGAATGATATCACCAAATTTATCGCATGGTATTAAATATGAAAAGTGAACATGTTTCTCAATACGAAATATATATATATTTTTATTTTATATGACTTTTTGATAATTTTTTGAAAATTGTGCAATATCTCGAGAACGGTTCAAGTTAGAGTTTTAAAATTTCTGTCAATCGTTTTCTAATGAAATATTACATAAGAAATGTCTATTTAATTAACTTTATTAGAGGTTTTTATTTTTTGACCATCATTTCAAAATTTCACTCAAAAATTTAGAGGGGTTCTGAACATTCGAATGCGTATAAAAACAATAGTCTTCCAGTGGTTACGGATTGTAATTTTTGTACCAAATTTCGTTCGAATCGGTCCATTCGTTCGTCAGTTATCGTCTCCAAAGACTCAATGACACACACACATACTTTCACACACACACACACACATACACAGACACACATACAGACATCACCTCAAAAATGCTTGATTCGTGATCAGGGATGCTTGAAACGTGCTCTCCCGTCGAAAACTCGAATTCGAATTTTCGACACCGTCACAATACTTTCCTTATACATTATGTATATAAGGAAAGTATTATGACGTCACAATACTTCGAATATTCGAATGCGAGTTTTCGCCGGGAGAGCACGTTTCAAGCATCCCTGATCACGAATCGAACATTTTTGAAGTGATGTCTATGTGTGTGTGTGTGTGTGTGTGTGTGTGTGTGTGTGTGTGCAAATGTGTCTGCGGAGACGATATCTCACGAACGAATGGAGGTTTTTGAACGAAATTTGGTACAAAAATCACAATCCGTGAATACTGGAAGCCTATTGTTTTTAAACGTAATCAAATGTTCAGAATCAACTTAAATCTTCGAGTGAAATTTTGAAGAAATCATCAAAAAATCAAAACCTTTAATATAGTTACGCGAATAGACAATGCTAATGTAATTTTTCCTTAGAAAACGATTGACATAAACTTTAGAACGCTCGCATGAACTGTTCTCGAGATATTTTACATTTCCCAAATAAATTTATCAAAAATTCCCATAAGTTAAAAAAATATATATTAACTATTGCGAAACATGTTCGCTTTTCATATGTAATATCATGTGATAAATTTGGTGACATTATTCTCGTGGATCTAGCTCGTTCCATTCATGAAAAAAGATACTTTGAGTAATACTTTTGTATTTGAACGCCAATAGTCTGCTATAAGAATGACTTATTTCTCTGTCCAGAAATCTTGGCGAGATTTTGGCGACGAATTTGGCGGAATGTCGCCAACTTGGCGAGTTTTGAAATGTTGCAAAATTAACGAAAATCTCGTCATCTGGATAAAAATGACGCTAAATTTATTAAAATGACGACTAATTGTCGAAAATTCAATATCTTGGAAAGACTATAAGTATCTACTATAAGGAAAACCTATTTTTTTACTGTTAAAGTAGTAAATTCATTGCATTATATAAGGAAAGTCATGTGTTGCTCACATGATAATTTTGTATATAAGGAAAGTAAAAAAAACTCTATGGTGTTGATTTTATTAAAGAAATGAAGGATATATTTCACAGGAACTACTATAAATATATGGTAAATGATGAAGTATAGAATTTAACATGAAATTATGATAGAAATGGGGGAATGCATTAATAGTTTCTACTTAGGATTTTTTCTTTCAAATTCCCATACAAAAACATTTATTTTATTTGAAACATATTTTTTAAGATTGAATACATATTGATCTTAAACAGTAACCGATATGGATTCAGCATCAATTTCTGAAGCAGGTAAGGTGGTACACGAAGAACTTCCCTTTACACTTTCGATACAAAATTTTCTTTGAAACAACTGGATTGGCTATGGATACAGCTTTGAAAATGATTGATTTGTATTCAATATTAAATTCTAAAAGGATGAAGGAGAATCATTACGGATTTTCCTTGAATCATCCATTTTTTAGGATAGCTATAGATAAAGCTTAAATAATAACTGATATGGATTTAACCAATCAAGGTCTTAAAAAAGTGAGGTGGTCCGATAAGTACTTCACTCTACACTTTTAGTATGCATTTTTTTAAACAGCTATTTCTATAGATTGCCTGTAGATAAAGTTTCAGTAATGACTGATATAGATTCAACATTAAATTCTAAAAAGTGTTAATTACAAAGGACTTCCCCTTTTGGTTCTAGAGATATCACTTTCTATTCCAAAATTTACATTTTCCTTGAAACATCTATATTTCAGGATAAGCAGTAGATAAAACTGGAATAATCACTGATATGGATTCAGCAATAAATTCTGAAGCAGGTGGGGTGAATTATCAAGAATTTTCACTTCTGGTTCAAACATGTTCCATGAAATATATATTTCTAAGAATTGGCTATAGGCAGAGCTGAGATAATGATTTGTATAAATTCAGCATCAAATACAAATTAGGGATTTACTATGAATTCAATTGAGTTAGGTGGATTTACTATGAATTTCAACTTCTGTTTCAGTTCTTTTTTAGGTTAAAAAATGCATTGAAACGTATATTTTTCTTAAACTTGACTATAAATAGAGCTTAGTGGATGATAGATTAAGGAGGATTATTCATTAAGGATTTCAATTTTGGTTTCTGTACATGTAAATCATGATTAAATGGTTTACATTCTCCTTGAAACACCTATTTTTCAGGATTAGGTACATATATAGAGGTTAAATGTGCAGACTCGCCGATAACAGCTTGTAATTTCGTCCCAGTAGCTTAACGGTAGAGAGTCGGCTGGCCAGTACCAAGATACGTGGTTGGATTCCTGGTTGGAGCAGCAAGGTTCTTTATAATAGCGCCGGAAAAATTCACCCTGTAGGTTAGTGCAAATATGTTGGCGGTCTGAAAGTAACTCTAGTACGACTAACATAGATTCAGTGGAGTCTGGTATATTGAGCGCCGATTTCAAATCGGTAAGACAACGACCAAGCAGGAAGCCAACTTGGAGGATAAACTAGCATCATGAAACTTATCTGAGGTAAAATAACAGGAGGTAGTCAGTCATATGGCCAGTTGCAGGCGAATCTAACATTGGCAGGTGGCGAATACAGAGCCAACATCGATGATAAGAGATTGTAATTTCTTCTTGGTAGCTCAACGGTAGAGCATAGGCTGGCCAGTAGGAAGATCCGTGGTTCTATTACCAGTTGAGGTAGTAAGGTTCTTTACAAATGTTGAATGATATGCAGATTTGGCATTTTGAAAGAACTTGCAGCGTTCAATAAGAATTTCCATTTCTGGTTCTAGAGATGCCACTTCCAATTTTCTTGAAAATTCGCATGATTGTGCACAATAAATGCACTTAATGGTATAAACGCCACTTGCTACCAAATGAAGACTACTTACATTTATTGTTATCGTTATCATCGTTAAATTACTCTGCAGATACATTACTATAGGGCAGCGCTGAAAGAAACACCCTATATGAAAGTTATTCATGAGGACATATATTTAAAAACGATATGAGTATAACCTAAGTATAAATTGTATAAAAATAATGGCTTCTGAATAATAAATAATGGCAACTGTTCTGAAAAAATAGCTACCTTTAATAAAACTCTTAGGGTCTGAAAATTACATACTTGTATATGCAGCTATATTATTGATATCATAGATGCTGTTACATTATAATTACCGACAATTAGTGAATGCATATAGCCTCCGAAGAGCACAATAGCTGTAAATTTGTAAAAGATGAATAGCGATTAATTGTGAATTTAGTATAGATAAATTATTTGTACTAAATTAAGCGAGAGGATGCCGCCAAAATGCATTGGGAATAATTGGATATTATATTTTCGTTTTATTATAAACGGCGAAAGTGAAGAAAAATCATGTATGTAAATTCTATAATGAGTGACAGCTGAAATATTTGTGACTGCTGAAAAACAGTGATCATTAATTGTGGTATCACATCTAGTAATTTTAAGCTGATTTAATAGTCTCACCTTTTTCTTTTAAATCGGACACTTCAAAGTCAACCGGGTCCCGGATCTTTTAGATTCTGTATAATGGCCGTTACTATAAATATGCAAAGATTCAGTCTTCTGGACCACCGGGACTTCTGGAGGTTCTGGCAAGTAAAAAACTTGCAGAACCAATATATAAATTATTGTTAAGTTGATTACTGCCTGTTTTAGAGACTATTCTAATGCATAAAAGTCGTGAAATTTAGAACACGGATAAATAGTTTTTTAAAAGCCTAAGAAAAATACAAAAATGTTTCTTTGTGAAAGTAACCCAAAACAAACAAAATGTTGAATTATGAATATCTTCTGACTTGTTAGCGTGTATATTACATGCTGATATGTCTGTATATACAAGCATGTATTGCGCATTGAATATGTTGCAACTATATATTGAGTCACGATGACCGCTGTAATAGAAGATAAATTGCTTGCCTTGATGGGGTGAAATCTTCTAAAGAATATATCTTCTTAAAGAAACAAAAATGGATGTCGGTAAGGTTTGGAAATAAATTCTAAAAAATAATCTATGCTTGACACTGAATAAAAATGTGGAATCCTAATTTTTTCATTTTTTTTAACGTTCTTGAGTCACTTCAATGTCAAAATGTTTAAAAGAGCATCACTTTAATAAGGCCTATCAGGCATATTTTGATGAATTTAATTTCTATTCTGTGGTCAATGTGCAGATGGACCTTTTAAAAAATATATAAATTGAAAGATTTTTACAGTAATGAGAATCATTTGACAACAGTAAATTTTCAAATATAAAAAAATGATAAACCCAAAAATAAAATTAAAGAAAAATTAATATACGATGCTTCAAAAAAAATGTTATGTTTTTTTTATTTGGACCGTACCGCTCACCTAGAGAGTGGAGACCAGCTGCAACGGACAGGTGGAAACCACCGAAATAACAATACACATAGACACACACAAACACACATAGACCATTTACATAGATATAAAGTTACATAGGTTCATCAAAATATAATGATGAAAGAAAGCCAAAATAATGTAGTGAATGAACAGGGACTTCTAATTTAAATTGGGGAATAACAAATAATATAGAGCCACGGAGTAGAAATCCAAATAAAATATAATTAAAAAAAATAATTAAAAAAACAAGAAAAAAGGAATGCACAAATACAAGACAAAACAAAAACCAACAGGTTGAGTAGTATAGAAAGTCAACAGAATTGAACAGAAACATATTAAAAGCACACGTAATGCCACATACAGCCTTGATCAAAAGTATTAGGCACCCTAATTTTTCTTCTTTAACTGCGGATGTGTTATTTAAAATCACCTCATTTGTGTATGCCTGCATACGTAGTAGGAAGTTGCAACGAAAATTCAAACGTCATTTCAATTGACAACCAATAAGCATTTACAGGACGATAACTGGAATTTCCAGGTTTCTGTGGAAGCAGTCGGTTGCATTCGCTGTTCTGGTGTGTACACTTGCACGCGATTGTTGCTTATCTCATCTAAATGTGAGGTCTTGTCTGTATAAAATGCCGAAAACTAAGGAGCTTAGCAACGAACAACGCTTAAAAATTTTAATTTTATTAGCAAGGCAATAGCCAATGGCAAATTGCCAGAAGTGGGAGAAAAAAGATCACTACACCCAGGGATGACCGACTTTTGAAACGATTTGCATTGAAATATCGTAGAAATTATTCATTTCAATTAGCTGCTGAACTGTCAGAGGCAACAAGAAAAAGAATCTCTGCTTTCACCATTAGAAGACGGTTTGTAGAAGCTGGATTCGAAGGGCCAGGAAGAAGTCATGTAAGACCAGGAAGAAGCCATGGATTTCCGAAATAAACAAAATTAAATAGTTGGAATTGGCAATTCTTTAATAATTCGCGTTTCACATTTATTCGACAAATCGAATATTTTGGTGTGCAGAATCCTCAAAAGAAGAAAATATTGGGAAACTTAATTTGCGCATTCATTCCTTTCGAATTATCTACCCATACACCACATTAAAGTCCATCTCATCCCGAGGCACCCCTATTTTATTATTTCTCCTTTCGAACTTTTTCCTGTGAAGCCCACCCATAAATGAACATTTTTGAAAAACTCTGTTTGTCTTGGGTTCTTTATCAGTTGATTGGTCCATATGCAAAATATCAAACCTCTATCACCTTTAAAAGTAAGCTTGCCACGTTTATTCGGAAAATCGAATACATTAATGTGCGGCACCCCTTAAAATAGCAAATATTGGAAATCTGAAATTTCACACTTTCTTCCTTTCAAATTATCTACCCGTACACCAAATTTGAAGTCTCTATCCAATCGAGAAGCATGTTCTTTCTATCAATTCAAATTTCGAACGTTTTTCTGTGTAGCACCCCGTTAATGAATATTTTTGTTAAATCGTATTCATCTTTGGGTTTTTTGTCAAATGGTTAGCCCATGTACTAAATTTCAAGCCTCTATCATATTGTAAACGAGGCGTTTTCCATTTGTTCGTCAAATCGAACATTTTAGTGAGTGGCACCCCCTACATTAGCAAATGTTAGAAAACTGAAATTGCACAATTTCTTCTTTTCCAACATTTTACCCGTACACCAAAGTTTAAGTCTCTATCTCATCCCGAGACATGTTTTTCTATCATTTCACCTTTCGAATGTTTTTGTGTGGAGTACCCACTCCCTTAAATATACATTTTTGAGAAACGCTATTCTTTTTGTGATTTCTATCAGATGACTCGTCCATATACCAAATACGGTATATGGGCGATATATACCTCTATCACGGTTTAAAAGGGGCGTTTCTCCTTTATTCCGAAAATCGAACATTTTAGTGTGCGGCACCCCCTAAAGTAGAAAATATTTCTAAACGGAAATTGTACACTTTCTTCCTTCCAAACAATTACCCTTACACCAAATTTGATATCTCTATCTCAATCCGAATCATGGCTTTTTATTAATTCACTTTCGAACGTTTTACTCTGGAGCACCCCTTGAACGAACATTTTTTAAAAACTATATTCGTCTTGGGTATTTTCGTCAAATGATTAAGCCCATATACCAAATTTCAAGCCTCTATGAAATTTTAAAGGAGACTTTTCTCATTTATCAGTTAAATCGAACATTTTTGTGTTCGGCACCCCTTTAAGTAGAAAATATTGGTGTCTGAAATTGCACTTTTTCTTACTTTCGAACGATTTACCCATACACCAAATTTGAAGTCTATATCTCATCGCAAAGCATGCTTCCCTATCATTTCACTTTTCGAACGATTTGGTAAGGAGCACCCTCTCTAGAGAATATTTTCGAAAAATTCGATTTCTCCAAAGGGTTTTTATCGAACGACCGAGCCGTGTACCAAATTGCAAGTCTCGATCTATTCAGGAAGTGCCTAAAAAAACGTGACAGACGGACACTTGGCAATTAGTATATACTAGCCGAATGCCTGTTGAAAATCAACGGTCTCGCAATAAGCAACCCCTGAATAATGTAATTTTTTTTTAAAATTCGCATTTGAAATTTGTTCGACAAATCGAATATTTGTTCACAGAACCCCCCGAATGAAGAAAATATTGTTAATCTTATTTTGCGCATTTCTTCCTTTCGGGTTATCTACCCGTACACCGCATTAAAGTCTATCTCATCCCGAGCAACCCTATTTTATTATTCTCCTTTCGAACTTTTTTCTGTGAAGCACACATATAAATGAACATTTTTGAAAAACTCTGTTTGTCTTCGGTTTTTTATCAAATGATTTACCCATATACCAAATATCAAGCCTCTATCACATTTAAAAGGAAGCGTGTCTCATTTATTCGGACCTTCGAACATAATAGTGTGCGACACCCCTTAAGTAGCAAATATTGGAAATCCGAAATTTCACACATTCTTCCTTGAACATATTAGTGTGCGACACCTCTTAAAGTAGCAAATGTTGGAAATCCGGAATTTCACACTTTCTTCCTTTCAAACTATCGAAGTTCTATGGTGAAAGTTCTATGGTCTGATGAATCAAACGTTCAGGTATGTTTTATTTCACTTTCTTTTATTCAAAACTAGCGTGAAATTGTCAATATGTAGCAACTTGTTTTGTAAAGATCTTTAGAATATTAGTAAAATAACTATCCAAATACCGTTGAAACTCAACGGTCTTGCAATAAGCAACCCTTGAATAATGCAAATTTCTTAATAATTCGCGTTTCACATTTATTCGACAAATCGAATATTCTGGTGTGCAGAACCCCCTAAAGAATAAAATATTGGGAAACTAAATTTCGCATTTCTTCTTTTCGAATTATCTACCCGTGCAGCACATTAAATTCTATCTCGTCCTGAGGCACCCCTATATTATTATTTCTCCTTTGGAACTTTTCTGTGAAGTATGATATGTGAGTCGTCACACGTCATGTATTGACGCTATATAGACCGATCTCGTAAAGTGGAGTAAATAAAGAAATACATAATACCAGTAATTAAAATGAAGAGGCTTAATTTTAAACAATGACAAAGAATTTATTTCATTAAGATAAAACCTTATTTAATAACTATTAACATCTGGTAAATTTCATATACCAACATCTTTAGTGTAGTACATTAAGACAATCAAATCTCCTCATTCTATGATCATAATATGAGCATTACAATTATTAACCCATTAATGTGCATTAACTCACTATTCTTACTAGCCTACGTCTTAATGGCCCAGGTTAACCTTATTTAGGAGGGTCAGAGAGATAATAATAATCAAAGTGCAAAAATATGTGTAGAATTGTCCTACCTCGATCATCACTGCCGATGTCGGACTTTATGACCGCGCGCTCCGGCTCTGTCCCGTGGGCTCGCTCTCTCCGAGATCCGTCGCTCTTGCGACCTCTTCTTTTCACTCACAAAATTCAAGTCCTCGATTTCAAAAACTTAAAGTCCAAAGTTGCTCTCTGTCTCTACCCCCTTAACAAGGCGCCCCTGTCCATAATTGGCTAAGTAAATTAAGGGCTACGCCCTTCAGGCTATATTATTGGTCAAGGCCCCCCTGAAATATGAGATATGCAGTCTCCAGTTTTAAAATCGTTGAAAGTTCTCACGAGAATTTTCCCAAGGTTCAAGTGATATTAATTGACTCTGGGGTCAAGAAGTTCAACCCCCTCCGTTTGTTGTAACACCTAACGCTGACATGAACTTGAGAAGCACCCTCTCTTTTCGAAATGAATGTCCGGTGCAGCTGCGTTAGAGGGAATGTTACAAAAATTGCCTCACATCATGAGGGACCGTCTTCTTAGGTCCACTTCCTTTTTCAAAAGAGCAATGTTATATTGGGAATTGAAAATTACAATATAACAAAGTACATCCATAAATGACCATTTTTGAAAAACTCAGTTTGTCTTGTGTTTTTTATCAGATGATTGGCCCATATACCAAATATCAAGCCTCTATCACATTTAAAAGGAAACGTGCCTCATTTAATCGGGAAATCGAACATATTAGTATGTGCACCCCTTAAAGTAGCAAATATTGGAAATCTGAAATTTCACACTTTCTTCCTTTTAAACCATCTATCCGTACACCAAATTTGAAGTCGCTATCCTATCGAGAAGCATGTTTTCCTATCACTTCACATTTCGAACGTTTTTCTGTGTAGCACCCCGTTACAGAACAATTCTCTCAAACTGTACTCAACTTTGGTTTTTTTGTCAAATGTTTAGCCCATATACTAAATTTCAAGCCTCTATCACATTCTAATGGAGGCGATTTTCATTTTTCGACAAATCGAACATTTTAGTGAGCGCCACCCCGTATAATAACAAATGTTGGAAAACTGAAATTGCGCACTTTCTTCCTTTCCAACTTTTTACCCGTACAACAAATTTCTAGACTCTATCTCATCGCGAAGCATGCTTTTCTAGCATTTCATCTTTCGAATGTTTTGTGTGGAGTACCTACCCCCTTAACAATATATTTTTGAAAAACTCCATTCTTTTTGGGATTTCTATCAGATAATTAGCCCATATACCAAATATCAAGCCTCTATCACGTTTTAAAAGGGGCGAATCTCCTTTATTCCGAAAATCGAACATTTTGGTGTGCGGCATCCCCTAAAGTGTAAAATATTGGTAAACTGAAATTATGCACTTTCTTCCTTTCAAACTATCTACCCTTACACCAAATTTGATATCTCTACCTCATTCCGAAGCATGGATTTTTATCAATTCACTTTTTGAAAGTTTTACTCTGCAGCACCCTCCATAAAAGAACATTTATAAAAAACTATATTCGTCTTGGGTGTTTCCGTCAAATGATTAGCCCATGTACCAAATTTCAAGCCTTTATCAAATTTTAAAGCAGCCATTTCTCATCTATACTGTAAATCGAACATTTTGGTGTGCGGCACACCGTTATGTACAAAATATTGAAAATCTGAAATTGCACATTTTTTCCTTTCGAACGTTTTACCTATACACCAAATTGAAGTCTCTATCTAATCGCAAAGCATGCTTTCCTATCATTTCACTTTTCGAAAGTTTTAGTGTGCGGCAACCCCTTAAGGAGAAAATATTGGAAAATCTGAAATTGCACACTTTCTTCCTTTCACACGATTTATCCATACATCAAATATGAAGTCTCATACTCATCCCAAAGCATGTTTTCCTATCATTTCACTTTTCGAACGTTTTGGTGTGCGGCACTCCCTTAAGTAGAAAATATTGGAAATCTGAAATTACACACTTTCTTCTTTTCGAATGATTTACCCATACACCAAATTTGAAGTCTCTATCTGATCGCAAAGCATGCGTTCCCATCATTTCACCCGTCGAACGTTTTGGTGTGGGGCACCCCCTCTATAGAACGTTTTCGAAATATTTGATTTTTCCAGGGGGTTTATCGAACGATTGAGCCGTGTACCAAATTGCATGCCTCTCTATTCGGGAAGTGCCTAAAAAAAGCGTGACAGACAGACAGACGGACACTTGGCAATTAGTATATACTAGCCGAATACCCGTTGAAAATCAACAGTCTCGCAATAACCGACCCCTGAATAATGTAAATTTTTTAATAATTCGCGTTTCACATTTATTCGACAAATCGAATATTTTGGTGTCCAGAACCCCCTAAAGAAGAAAATATTGGGAAACTTAATTTGCTCATTTTTTCTTTCGAATTATCTACCCGTACACCACATTAAAGTCGATCTCATCCCGAGGCACCCCTATTTTATTATTTCTCTTTTCGAACATTTTTCTCGGAAGCACACCCGTAAATGAACAATTGTGGAAAACTCTGTTATGGGTTTTTTATCAGATGATGCACCCATATACCAAATATCAAGACTCTGTCACATTTAAAAGGAAGCGTGTCTCATTTATTCGGAAAATCGAACATATTAGTGTGAGACACCCCCTTGAAATAGCAAATATTGGAAATCTGAAATTTCACACTTTATTCCTTTCAAACAATCTACCCGTACACCAAATTTGATGTCTCTATTCTATCGAGAAACATGCTTTTTCTATCACTTCGCCTTTCGAACGTTTTTCTGTGTAACATCTCGTTACTGAATATTTTGTCAAACCGTATTCATCTGTGGTTTTTTTATCAAATAGTTAGCCCATATACTAAATTTCAAGCCTCTATATCATTGTAAAGGAGGCGTTTATCATTTTTTCCGCAAATCGAACATTTTAGTGAGCGGCACCCCCTACAATAGCAAATGTTGGAAAACTGAAATTGCACACTTTCTTCCTTTCCAACTTTTTACCCGTACACCAAATTTGGAATCTGTATCTCATCGTGAAGCATGCATTTCTAGCATTTCAGCTTTCGAATGCTTTTGTGTGGCGTACCCACCACCTTAAATATACATTTTTGAAAAACTCTATTCTTTTTGTGATGCCTATCCCATGATTTGCCCTTATACTAAATATCAAGCCTCTATCTCGTTTTAAAAGGGGCGTTTCTCCTTTTTTCCGAAAATCGAACATTTTGGTGTGAGGCACCCCCTAGAGTAGAAAATATTGGTAAACTGAAATTGTACACTTTCTTCCTTCTAGACTATCTACCATTACACCAAATTTGATATCTCCATCTCATTCCGAAGCATGATTTTCTATCAATTCACTTTTTGAACGTTTTATTCTGGAGCGCCCCTTTAAAAGAACATTTTTTAAAAACTATATTCCTCTTGAGTGTTTTTGTCAAATGATTAGCCCATATATCAAATTTCAAGCCTCTATCAAATTTTAAAGCAGCCCATTCTCATTTATTCGGTAAATTGAACATTTTGGTGTGCGGCCCCCCCCCCCTTAAATAGAAAACATTGGAAATCTGAAATTGCACACTCTCTTCCTCGTTTTGTGATTTGTATCAGATGATTCGCTCATATACCAAATATCAAACCTCTATTACGTTTTAAAAAGGGCGTTTCTCGTTTATTCGTAAAATAGAACATTTTGGTGTGCGGCACCCCCTAAAGTAGACGATATTGGTAAACTGAAATTGTACAATTTCTTCCTTCCAAACTATCTACGTTTATACCAAATTTAATATCTCTATCTCATTCCGAAGCATGGTTTTTCATCAATTCACTTTTCAAACGTTTTACTCTGGAGCACCCCCTTAAGCGAACATTTTTGTAAAACTATATTCGTCTTGGGTGTTTTCGTCAAATGATTAGTCCATATACCAAATTTTAAGCCTTAATCAAATTTTAAAAGAGCCGTTTCTCATTTGTTCGGTAAATCGAACATTTTGGTGTGCGGCACCCCCTTAAGTAGAAAATATTGGAAATCTGAAATTGCACACTTTCTTCCTTTCGAGCGATTTACCCATACACCAAATTTGAAGTCTCTATCTTATCGCAAAGCATACTTTCCTACCATTTCACTTTTCGAACGTTTTGGTGTGGAACACCCCCTCTAGAGAACGTTTACGAAAAATTCGATTTTGTCCAGGGGGTTTTATCGAACGATCGAGCCGTGTACCAAATTGCAAGTCTCGATTTATTCGGGAAGTGACTAAACGAAGCGTGACAGACAGGCGGACAGACGGACACTTGGCAATTAGTATATATAGATAGATAGATTTCAATACTATAGGTATTTGGAACACCTGGTGTGTCTTATGTGAGGAGACCTTTAGGTGAGGAATATAAGGAAGAATGCATAGTGCCCACTGTGAAACATGGTGGTGGCACCATAATGATTTGGGGATGCATGATAGGCGATGGTGTGGGCGAAATGTACATCTGTGAGGAACGAATGTACTAGGACGTACATAAATGTACTAGGAACAACACTGCAAGCACCTTTTTTACATATTTTCGCCGATACAAACCTGGATGGGGTCAGACTCCAACAAGAGAATGCAACTTGTCACACTTGTGACTATGAAGTGGTTCAGTGAAAATGGTATGCATCTTTTGCATTCTCCTCCACAGTCTCCAGACCTCAACCCCATTGAACAGTTGTAGGTTTTTCTCATACGCAAGATCAGGAAGCATTCCATTACTTCAAAAACAACCTTAAAATTCATATTGCAAGAGAAATAGAAGAAGATACTGAAAGAGGAATGCAGAAGGTTAGTACGCTCTAAGCTTAAAAGAATTAATGCCGTCATAAAGGCGAAAGGAGGTCCAACCAAATATTGATAAGTTTCAATAAAAAATGATTATTTTGAATCTCCGCATTTTTACTTTATCCCAACACATAAGTAGTTTAAAATAAATGGATTTCAGCAGATTGCCTAACACTTTTGATGAAGGCTGTATAAGCAGAAAATGACTTAATTTGTTCTGAAATTGTATTTTTTGAAATTAAAAAATTTGCCAATTATAATTTAGCCTTTTAATCATTCAATAGAGTTTCTGTTTTAAAGACGTTAGAAGAGTAAATAGATTAATTTGCATTGATTGCTTTAGTAAGTTGATTTTTTTTTTTAGAATGTAGATAATCAAAAGTGTAATGCTTAATGTTGGCCGTAGCATTGCATTTACATTTTTAGTTGATTAATAAATCTATAGAGATATTTTTAAAATTGGTTAAAAAGTAAATTAGATAATTTTTCTAAGATGAGGCAGTTGAGTAGTGCTCATCAAGATCGTTGCCCTCCATGCCACAGCCGATTTAACTCAACTGATATGGACATACGTTTTCATGTAACAATTTTATTTCTTGGTACGTTTAATATAATTGAATTTGTTATTTACAGAATTTAAAGCAAAGGTTTGAGATAATCTAACAGCACATATATTAGCAATTTTTTTTGTTAAAATCCCAATCAATAACATATTTTAATGGCGTTATTTTACATTGAAAATTTGTATTAATTTCGTTTAATGTATAACATAATACAATTTTCATTTATTGATTTTTAAAGATATTCACCGAACATTCAATTTTATCATCAATTTTGCATCCATCAGCTTTGGTTTCATAGCTGAGGAGAAAAGGAATGATATTAATCATGAAATGAAGTTAAACTTTCAATCTGGAAATTTAAGATAAATTTAAATTCAAGTGAAATGAGACAGGTGTAGGGAAATTATATTTGGAAAAGGTGTTAATTATGTACTTCCAAAATAAGTATTTTTTATATCAGATATTAATTACAAGATGTATAAAAGGAATTCCTAGCGTCGAAGAAAGTTAAACATTAGAAGATGTTTCATAACCTAGAGGAATTTGAAGAAATGGTGTTTGAAATGTGTGAAATTAATTTTAATTTTTTTCCTTAGTTACATTAACCCTAGACACCACCAAAACAATACGCAATAAATGTTTTTCTATTACAGTTCTATACCAACATTTTATGAGACATTTTATTAATACCCGATTTTATTCCAGAAGTTTTACAAAAATTAGAACAGAAACCGACATAGTTTTATCCTTAAATAATATATATAAGGACTACAGGGAAATTTACCATCTATAATTTGATCAATAAATGTCAAATGATTAGTATTTAAAATGGATTCATCTTGATATCCTGAACGTAGTTTTTTCTTCAAAAAGTATAGAATAACACTTAACTATTGATATTTGTAGTTTCAAAGATCTTAAAAATCCAAATTTAAATCCAAAAGATAGTATTGTTTCCAAAAAGATTCCTATTTCTGCCAAAAGTAATTAGCGCGATGTCATCGGTACTGGCTTGCAATTAGAGTATATTATTCTGCAATCTTAAAAGTTAACCAAACTATATATTTCATAATACCGGGACACTCACAGATCAATGAGTGTTTTAGGTAGATTATATAAAGTTCCGCAAAGATAATAAATAGTATATTACTAGCCGAATACCCGTTGAAAATCAACGGGCTCGCAATGAGCAACCACTGAAAATTGTCATTTTTTTAATAATTCGCGTTTCACATTTATTCGGCAAATCGAATATTTTAGTGTGCGGAGCCCCCTAAAGAAGAAAATATTGTAAATTTTAAATTGCGCACGTCTTCCTTTCGAACTATCTACCAGTACACCAAATTAAAGTCCCTGTCTCATCCCGAAGCATACTGTTTCATCATCTCCCATTTCAAACATTTTTCTGTGGAGCGAACCCATAAATGAACATTTTTTAGAAATTCTGTTCGCCTTGGGTTTCTTATCAAATGATTAGCCCATATACCAAATATCAAGCCTCCATCACATTTAAAGGAAGCGTGTCTCATTTATTCCGAAAATCGAATATATTGGTGTTCGACAACCCTTAAAGTTGCAAATATTGGAAATTTGAAATTGCACTCCTTTTTCTTTTCAAACTATCTACCAGTACACCAAATATGATGTCTTTATCTTATCGTGAAGCATGGTTATCTATCACATCATATTTCAAACGTTTTCCTGTGTTGCAACCCCTTAAATGATCTTTTATGAAAAGCCGTAATAATCGTTGGTTTTTTTATCAACTGATTACCCCATATAGTAAATTTCAAGCCTCTATCACATTGTAAAGGAGGCGTTTTTCATTTGTTCATCAAATCGAATATTTTAGTGCGCGGCATCCCCTACAATAGCAAGTGTTGGAAAACTTAGATTGCATACTTTCTTCATTTCTAACTGTCTACATGTATACCAAATTTGAAGTCTCTATCTCATCGCGAAGCATACTTTTTCAATCATTTCATCTTTCGAATGTTTTTCCGTGGAGTACCCTCCCCCTTAAATATACATTTTTGAAAAACTCCATTCTTGTGTTTTCTATTAAATGATTCGCCCATATACCAAATATCAAGCCTCTATCACATTATGAAAGAGTGTTTCTACTTCATTCCGAAAATCGAAAATTTTTGTGTGCGACACCCTCTAAAGTGTAAAATATTGAAAAACTGAAATTGTACTCTTTCTTCCTTCCAAACTATCTACCCGTACACCAAATTTCAAATCTCTATCTCATCCCAAAAGCATGTTTTCTTATCAATTCACTTTTCGAACGTTTTGCTCTGGAGCACCCCTTTAAAAGAACGTTTTTGAAAAATTATAATCGTCTTGCGTGTTCTTATCAAATGATTATTCTATATACCAAATTTATCAATTCTCACCAATCCTCTATCAAATTTTAAAGGGGTCGTTTCTCATTTATTCGGTAAATCGAACATTTTGGTATGCGGCATTCCCTTAAGTAGAAAATATTGGAAATCTGAAATTGCACACTTTCTTCCTTTCAAAAGATTTACCCATACACTAAACTTGAAGTCTCTATCTTATGGCAAAGCATGCTTTCCTACCATTTCACTTTTCGAACGTTTTGGTGTGGAGCACCCCTCTAGAGAACGTTTTTAAAAAATTCGATTTTTCCAGGGTGTTTTATCGAACGATCCAGCCGTGTACAAATTTGCAAGTCTCTCTCTATTCGGGAAGTGCCTAAAAAAGCGTGATAGATAGACGGACAGACAGACGGACACCTGGCAAACTTACATAAGTAGATTTCTACGAAGGTTAACAGAAAATGTTAAAGTTTGAATATTCCAAAGCTGTTCGAATGTCTACGTTAGTCAATAACACATGAATAGAAGTTTTCAGACATGAAAGATGACCAATCAATGTATGAGCTGCAGCATCGCAGCTATGAATTTCGTGGAAACAGAACTGATTAGAATGTAGAACGTTATTAGCTTCGAGGCAAAATTTCATTCATTTAACAAAAATATTTTCAGGGAGTTTATCTATTTTTGAAAATTAACAAATTCCACAGTACGAAGAACGTGGTGTAGAGACTTGTCAAGATTATAACCTTGATGGAATTTCGTAAACAAAAAAGAAAATTGCAAAATTTGAAACAAAGCATAAAATATTAATAAAAATAACGAATTTAAATTTAGCGAGTTTTTCTCCATATGTCGCAATTAAGATTATATGTACTATGTGTTTTACAAGCCTTTAAAATTTTCAAAACCTAAGAAGAGTTTTTCAACCTCAACTTTTCGAATTGGAAACGCAGACGTGTGAAGCAAGAAGAAGTTAAATTCTCATTATCTTAAATTAGAAATCTAATAAACATTTAATTTTATCCGAGTAGTGCAAATGGTGCGTTTATAATGTTTTTTTAAAGCTTGATGTAGACAAATTAATAGTGCGAACAAAATTTGATGTAACAATTTGTACATATTTTTTTTCAGGTTTGCGTTTATGTAACATACACTTGAGCTTTGCTCATTTTAGTTCATATTAAGTCCCAGTTGTCTGAATTTCATAAATAGAAGCCAAACATTTTAATAGAGTTTTGATACTATTGTGATGAACAATTTTTTTTCACTCTTCAAAACGCTTTTACAATTTCAAAAGAATTAATAGACTTCAAAAGAAGTAAATAGATTAAATAGCAGTGGATGGTCTAGTACATTGAAATTTTTTAGAATGTAGACAATCAAAAGTGTCAGGCATTTAGTATGTACTAGCCAAATACCCGTTTAAAATCAACGGTCCCACATTAAACAACCACCGAATAAGGTAAACTTTAAAATAATTCGCGTTTCTTATTTATTCGAGAAATCAAACATTTGCTTTTGAGTCACACCCAAAAGTTGAAATTATCGGAAAACTGAAATTGCACATTTCTTCCTTTCGAACTATCTACCTGTATACTAAATTTGAAGTCTGTATCTCATTCCGAAGCATGTTTTTATTACCAATTCGCCTTTCGAACGTTTTTCCCTAGAGCACTCCCACAGATGAAAATGTTTGAAAAACTATATTCATTTTGGGTGTTTTCGTCAAATGATTAGTCCATATATCATATTTCAAGCCTCTATCAAATTTTAAAAGAGCCGTTTCTCATTTATTGGGGAAATCGAACATTTTTTTCTGCGGCACCCCCTTAAGTAGATAATATTGGAAATTGGTAAATGTAATCATTATTCCTTCCAAACTATCTACCAGTACACCAAATTTGAAATCTCTTTCTCATGCCGAAGCATGTTTTTTTTAATCAATACGCCTTTCGAACGCTTCCCTCTGGAGAACCCCTTTAAATGAACATTTTTGAAAAACTATATTCGTCTTGGGTGTCTTCATCAAATGATTAGTCCATATACCAAATTTTAAGCCTGTATCAAATTTTAAAGGAGCCGTTTCTCATTTATTCGGAAAATCGAACATTTTGATGTGCGGCAATCCCTTAAGTAGGAAATATTGGAAATCTGAAATTGCACACTTTCTTCCTTTCGAACGTTTTACCTATATACCAAATTTGAAGTCCCTATCTTCTCGCAAAGCATGCTTTCTTATAATTTCACTTTTCGAACATTTTGGTGTGGAGCACCCCTTCTAGAGAACGTTTTCGAAAAATTCGATTTTTCCAGGTGTTTTTATCGAACGACCGAGTAATGTACCAAATTGCAACCCTCTATCTATTCGGAAAGTGCCTAAAAAAGAGTGACAGACAGACAGACAGACAGACAGACACACAGACGGACACTTGGCAATTAGTATATACTAGCTGAATATCCGTTGAAAATCAACGGTCTCGCAATATGCTACTCCTGAATAATGTAAATTTTATAATAATTCGCGTTTCACATTTATTCCACAAATCGAATATTTTGGTGTGCGAAAACCTCCTAACGAAGAAAATATTGGGGAACTAAATTTGCGCGTTTCTTCCTCTGGTTGTCTTGTGTTTTTTATCAGATGATTGGCCCATATGCCAAATATCAAGCCACTATCACATTTAAAAGGAAGCGTGCCTCATTTATTCGGAAAATCCAACATATTAGTGTGATCACCCCTTAAAGTAGTAAATATTGGAAATCAGAAATTTCACACTTTCTTTCTTTCAAACTATCTACCCTTGCATCAAATTTGATATCTCTATCTCATTTCGAAGTACATTTTTGAAAAACTATATTCGTCTTGCGTGTTTCCATCAAAAGATTAATTTGCCCATATACCAAATTTCACGCCTCTATGAAATTTTAAAGGAGCGTTTTCTCATTTATTCTGTAAATCGAACATTTTGGTGTGCAGCACCCCGTTAAGTAGAAAATATTGGAAATCTGAAATGGCGCACTTTCTTCCTTTTGAACGATTTAACCATGCACCAAATTTGAAGTCTCTATCTCATCGCATAGCATGCTTTCCTATCATTTCACTTTTCAAACGTTTTGGTGTCTGGCACCCCCTTAAGTAGAAAATATTGGAAATCTGAAATTGTACACTTTCTTCCTTTCGAATGATTTACCCATACATTAAATTTGTAGTCTCTATCGCATTGCAAAGCATGCTTCCCCATCATTTCACATTTCGAACGTTTGGGTGTGGAGCAACCCCTCTATAGAGCGTTTTCGAAAAATTCGGTTTATCCAGGGGTTTTATCGAACGACCGTGCCGTGTACCAAATTGCAAGTCTCTATCTATTCGGAAACTGCCTAAAAAAGCGTGACTGACAGACAGACGGACACTTGGCAATTAGTATATATAATAATAATAGATTTTAAAGCTTGATGTGACAAATTAAAAATACGAACATAGTTTGATGTAACAATGTGTACATAAATTTTTCCAAGAATCAGGTTTGCCTTTATGTAACATTAAATTGAGTTTTGCTATTTTTAGTTTATATTAAGTTTATATTAGTTTATATTAAGCAAAACATTTTAATCACATACTAACATAGCGTTTTGAAACATTATTGTTATAAACAATTCTTTTTCACTCTTCAAAACGCTTATGCCACTTCGAAAGGACTGACATTTAAATTAACCTCTGACTAATTAATTTATATTTAATTGTTTAAATTAAAAAAAAATAATTGCTGCTTTGAAATACCAACAGCGTTTTCTACAATGAATGTTACATCTCATAAATATTACTTCTATGAAGATGACAACATATTTATCAACAATGAAAGATTAGAAATTGAAGATATAGAGAAGAAGATAAAATTTTCATACAAAAGTAGTGATTAAAAATTTCACTTCAAATTGTATAAAAATAGAAGTTCTTTCCGTTTTCAACTATCAGATATATGGCAAAGTTTTATAAATTATCACACTAACTTGCAAAGAATTTTATCCTCGACGTCAGCCGCGATAGAATATATCTCTATTTGAAAAAGATTTGGTCAGATGCTTCAGAAAGTTATTTTTAATTCGAAATATTCCTTAATATACAAAATTTTAAATCGGTTTTTCTTTTACCAGAAATATTTAAATTGTTGTGATATATGTTATATAATAAAAGAACATTCATTTTATTATGATAGCATGTGTAAATCGGTTTTCCTTCGGTGATGTCTAACAAATTGTGGTATTCCAGGAAGTATATATCTTTAGCTGAATTCGCTTCAACAAACAAAGAAATCGCGGTTAAATATGCTTCATAACTGGGTAAGCGGTCATATATACCTTGTTAAAAAAGCGCCGAGAGCCGTATTGGGTAATGTGTGGTAGTTTTCTTCCTGTCTTAAAGGCCGTTTTGTTGTCATTGCAAGCAAATTTATTTTCTGACGTGTTAGCGTGTATATTACGTGCGGCTATATCTGTATATACAACCATGTAAGTGCATTCGACATGTTGCAACTATATGTTGAGTCACGATGACCGCTGTGATAGGAAATAATATTGCTTGCCTTGATGGAGTGATATCATCTAAAGAATATATCTTAAAGAAAAACATTGTTTGGATGCCAGTGAGGTTTGAAAATAAATGATAAATAAACTATGCTTGACATTGAATAAAAACATGGAATCCTAATTGTTTCATCTTTTTATTGGTGTTCTCTTGAGTTACTTTAATATCACAATATTAAAAAAAACATCACATTAGTAAAGTAGCCGGCATTTTTTGATGAAATTTCATTTCTAATCTGTTATCAATGTGCAGATGGACCTTTTAAAAATATATAAATTGAACGAATTTTACAGTACTGAGAATTATTTAAAGCAGTAAATTTTGATAAACTCGACCAAAAAATTCAAAAATTTTTAACATACGATGCTTCAAAATATTTCTTTTATGGTTTCTTATTTGGGTCATACAGCTCACCAAGAAGGTGTACACAAGCTACAATGGAAGGGGGGAAATACAGGCATAATACTACACACAGACATACACAATCACATATAGGCAATTTAAATGCATATAAAATTTCATAGGTACATCAAAATAAAATTTTGAATCACATTCAAAATACTGTAGTGAATGAACAAAGACCTCTAATGTAAATTGGGAAATAACACACACTATAGAACCAAGTAGAAGAAATCCAAATAAAATATAATTTAAAGCAATAATTAAAATAAAACCAAAAATAAAGGAATACACAAATAAAAGCAAAACAAAACACAGCAGTTTGAGTATAATAGAAAGTCAACAACATTGAACAGAAACATATTAAACGCAGACGTTAAGGCACTTATAAGTAGAAAACTGCTTAATTAGTTCTGAAATGTCTTTGCCAAATATAGTGCAGCCTTTTAATTTCTCAGAGTTTTTGTTTTAAAGACGTTGGAAGCGTAAATAGATTAATCAGCAGTGGTTGGTCTAGTACAGTAATTTTTTTTAGAATGTAGACAGTCAAAAATGTAATGCTTAACATTACGCGTATCGTTACGCTTACATTTTTAGTAGATTAATAAATTTATAGAGATATTTTTAAAATGAGATATGGTTGGTTAAAAAGTAAATAAGATACTTTTTGAAAACTTGAATTTCTAAGCTAACAATGTCAAGAAAATATTTAATTCTGGCAGGATTTTTCTGGCGGGAAGAAACAGAATAATTCAATATATGTTGGCGATTGTCAATTAAAATATATTAACAAAATGGTGATAAATGGGAATAATGGAGGGAACATTAATTGATTCTCCTACGGATGAGGCAACTTTTGAGTAGTGCCCAGCAACATTGTTTCCCTCTATGCCCATAGGCGTAGCCAGCTGTTGGCGGGGGGGGGGGGGGGTGCCCTGATTAAAAAAATTCGTAAAAGAAAAAATTCTTATAGGAGCGCGATTATAAGTCACACTCCAATTTTAAAGAATTTTAGAAATATATAAATAAAAATATTTAAAAAAATTAATTTCAATTGAAAACATTTATTAAAAGATACTTTCATCAGGTCCTGTATACAAGATAAGTAACTTTATTTCCAAATGAAAACAGGAAACATTTTAAAACACTTAACACACATTAATTATATTATTTACAATAAAAATAAAAAAGCCCTTGAATCTGGAAATGACCTGCGATAACTGAAAAGTCGTTTTACTCGTTTTACTCTATTTTAGCCCTTTAAAATATTTACTAACTGCAATTTTCTTAGGTGTATTCTAGCAAAAACATTAATTACTCTGTTAATTGATATATTTTTGTTGTAGTGAATATGGATAAAGCAAGGGAACTATTTCTTTCTTCATCGTAGCTTTAGTGTAATTATTCAGCCTCCTCAAACTGCTTGCGGAACGTTCAAATTTGCAAGATGTCACAATAAGGGTTGTTGCAATACGAAGAACGCTGATATTTGAAAAGAAATTTTAGTGTATACATTTTAAAGCTGTAGCTGGTGTGTTTGGAAGATTTGATTGGGAATTAGATTTGAAATGTGCACACCAGCGCTTCATTTCTTGAACTAAGAGTTCTGGGGTTGTCAATTCATCATTATAAATCCCCCTTAATTGATCCAAAGCATTTTCTTTAGTTTCGTTAAATGAAATTGAAGGTAAAATGGATAGTAAGGATGACGCTTTTTTTTTCTAGTCCAGTGAATCGCGATTTCAAATTTGATATTATACTTTATAAAAATTAAAAGATGAATTGCACTTCACATTACTTCGATGAACTTGTCTTTCTGCAATTCGTGGCACTGAGGTTTCTATATTGATTTTTTGACCCATCAAAACTGCTTGCTGATAGATACTTTCATAACCTTCATCCTCTATATTTCTTTCTGAAATGTACAAATTTATCTAGAATTTACATAGACGATATTATTGTTGCATCACGTTCATTTGAAGAACATTTGAAAAAATTGGAAGAACTTTTTGTAAGATTAAGCAAGCATGGATTAAAATTGAAACCATCAAAATGTCACTTTTTTAAGAAAACAATTAAGTATCTTGGATTTTTAGTATCCAATGGAAAAGTACAACCTGATACTCATAATTTGGGAGTTGTAGAAAAATTTAAAGTACCAAAATCAATTAAGAATGTGAGACAATTTCTTGGACTCACTGGGTTCTATAGAAAATTTATAAAGGATTATGCTGAATTATCTCTACCTTTGACAAATATTTTGAAAACCAAGAATAATGAAAATGGAAAGAAATTTGTTTGGACAAATGAAGCTCAAAAAGCTTTTGAAATTTTGAAATGAAAACTTTTATCAAAACCGATTTTGACTCTTCCAGATTTTAGGAAGCCATTCATATTACATCCTGATGCATCTAACCATTCCTTGGGTTGTTACTTGTCCCAAGAAGATGAAAATAAAACCTTACATGCAATATCATATGCTAATCGTAAATTAAATGAAGCAGAATGTAAGTATAGTGTTGTAGAAAGAGAAGCGTTTGCCGTTGTGTGGGCTACTAACTATTACAAACATTACTTAATTGGCAAACCTTTCACAATTTTTTGCGATCAAATTTCACTGTCTTTTGTATTTAAATTAAAAGATCCTACATCTCGATTAGCAAGATGGATTGCATCTCTATCATAATTTGATTACCAAATAGTCCATAAGCCTGGAAAAGCTAATATGGTAGCTGACTATATCTCTCAAGAAATGTTAATGAATGTACTAATTCAATTGAAAATATTCCTAGAAGATTTGTATCACAATATAAAGTTATAAATAACAATGTAAATCAGAATTCTCAAAATGTAAACAATGATAATAATGGCAATATAAGAGAATTGGAAGTCAATTTGAATTCAGCTAGTACAAGTGAAGCAAATGAAATTTATGCTGTTGACAGTAATGCAATTGAAAATCAAAATGAAAATAACATACAAAGTGGTCAATTGGAACAAACATTTACTTGTGCAACGTTGCTCACCAGAATTAAGAATGCTCAAAAATCTGACCCTAGATGTAATAAAATTATAGATCTCTTAGATAAGAACATAAAGCCATATCCACAAACTTTAGTATTTTTTAGAAAAGATGACATGCTATGGTGCACTCACAGATATCCTAAACACCAGGAACAAGAAAGAGTGGTTGTTCCACAGGAACTTGCGTCTGAAATTTTATGGTTACACCATGACTGTCCTACTTATGCACATTGTGGGTTTAGAAGAACTTTATCTTCTGTTAGTAGAAAGTACTTTTGGCAAGGAATGTATTCTCAAACTAATAACTATGTTGCTTCATGTGAAATTTGTGTGGTAAATCGAGGTTTTAGAAATAATAAAGCACCTATTCAAAAATTTTCAAAATCTACATATCCATTTGAGCGAATCGGCATGGACTGTGTTGGACCATTACCTATATCTAGATCTGGAAATAAATTTATTCTTGTCATTACTGACTATTTTACTCGATGGCTTGAAGCATACCCTTTGGCTTCAATTAAAACTGAAGACATTTTAAATTGTTTAGAGCACTATATGGCTCAGCATGGCATTCCAAAATACATTGTCTCGGATCAAGGGACGAATTTTGTTTCAAAAACAGCACAATGTTTTTATAAGAAATTGGGAATAATTAAAAATACAACTACTGCCTATATGCCTTCAGTAGATGGCTGTGTCGAAAGATTAAATGGTACTTTGGTCAGATCCTTGAAAAATATTGCATACAATGATAAGAGTAACTGGGATAATTTAATTCACTTTGCTTTATTGGCTCATAGAAATGCCATACATTCTTCTACGGGTGAATCACCTGCGTACTTACTTTATGGAAGAGATTTAACTGTTCCAAATACTTTGATGGCTGGATTTAAACCTCCAACATATGATTCAATATATGATTATGGAGAAGATTTGCAATTTAGACTTAAAAGAACATATGATGTAGTAAAAAGTAACTTGGAAAAAGCTGAAAATTCACAAATGCTACAACGACATGAAAAAGCGAAGAAGCCAAATATCAAAGTAAATGATTTGGTTTATTTATATACTCCTTTTTTGCCTCATGGACAATCGAGAAAACTGAGTTCATTTAATAGAGGTCCTTTTAAAGTGATAAAACAAACTTCGCCAGTAAATTTTGTAATAAGACATGTGATGAATCCCAAAAATGAACAATTGGTTCATGTAAACAAACTGACTCTTTTACCTCCAAGAAGGGAAGAATTGCAAAAATTTTCAAAACAAACTGCTGAAAATCAAAAAGTGAATTCTGAGACAAATAGACTTACTCCTGTGATCACCACTGAGAAAGACTCTGTGAAACTGAAATCTTGTTTATCAAGACCTGCAGAAAAATCTCAAAACAAAAAGACTGTGAAAAAAGTAAGATTTAATTTGCCTAAGAAAGTGAATGACAATACTGTTCATACTAGATCAAACTTTCATGCTGATAAAAATCAACATTATCAATTGAGAAGTAATTCAAATAACATTGATCATAGAGGTAAATGGAAGAATCATTTACAATAATAATATTTACAGTAATAGATACACACCACACCAAAAACAAAATTATATGAGAAGTAGAAACACATGTACACCTTATAATCTTAGATCTTATCAAAGATTTTCACAATATTAAATTTTGGTTGAGTTCACAATTTCTCAGAAATTTATTTGTGCAAGAAAATAGTTCATAATCAAATTAAAGTATAATACTTGTTTAAAATTTTTGTATTTCAATATTGTCTTTTAAAATAGAATTTATGAGAAAATTGTTTGTAATTTTTAAATTAATGGAAGTCTTGCATATAAGTTAAAAGTAAATAGAAAATTAATTGATTTTTGTGAACTATAATTTATGAATGTTTATGTTGCAATTTAAATAATTTTAGTAATAAGTAAATTTTGTTAATTGACTCTCCTTGGACTTTAAATATTTTTTTTGAGAGTCCTGTTTGTTTGATTTGACTTTGATTAATTTGATTGTGTATGATTGTGAAAAAAATTGATTACTTACTCTTTAAGTTCATGAAATAAATTTAAAATGGTGTTGGTAAATTGAAGTGTTCCCCTTAAGTAAAAGGAGGAAAGTTTTTGAGTTTTGAAAAAAGTAAATGATTTTGTTAAAATAATGTTAAGATAAATTAATATAAAGTAAATGAAGTAAATGAAGTAATTTAAGTAATTTGAATAATTGAAAGTTTGAAATTTGAAAATTTTTGAATAATTTAATGAAATTTTTGGAAGATCAAAAGTAAATGATCTCTTTTGATAAATGTTTTTGAAATTTTGTTTTGCTGAGAGAGATGAATTTTTTGGCTTGATGTGTTGTTGAAATTTGTTTTCTTGAAACTCCCTTTTCACATTGTTTTTTTTTTTTTGACCAGCAGTTTTCAAACAACTACACAAATTTCAGTTAGTCATCATTCACCGAAATGCTGCACCCCTTTTTCTGGAAGACTGGCTGGGAGACGCAAACATGAAGACAAAATACACTGAACATTGAAGAAGAAGCAGCTGGGCAATTTAATTGTCCGATGCAATCAGTAGGACTGGAGTCCTTGATGACAACTGAATCTGAGCGCATTAAGACAGTTGTTTCGGTCAGGTGGTAAACTGAAGAAGCTTAATGATAATGATGAAGAAGAGGATGATGATGTGGTCTGTTTCAAACTGACCAAAAATTTGATGTTTGAAGCTTTTGAGGCGTGGTCTTGGCGTCCTGTTCTGCTGTTTTGTTATCCTGCACGCGAGTATTTTTTTAAATTTTTTTCACTCCATTTTTTTTTTGGCAACTCGTTAGTCCCCGCCGAGTTTGCTCTTCGGATGTGTTCATGCACCTTATACATAACTGACGTGGATTTCAAGAAAATTTCTCCTTCTCTCTCTCTCAGCGAGCAAATGTTTTGAATGAAATTTATGTTTTTGTGACACATGAAGTGATCACTTGTTTGAAATGATTTCAGGTTTTGTGAAAGAAAAGTAAATTGACATTTTTAAAAATAATTTGAATGATTTAAAAGTAATTGAATAATTTAAAATAATATGAAAGTTGAATTCAGAATAAGGAAATTCTGAAATCTTTTAATGTCAAAAATAATTTAAAGTTAAGTTTAATGTGTTGAAAGTTAAAAATTGAAATGAAAGTTTTGAAATGAAAGTTTGAAAATTGAAAAATTGAAAGTTTGAATCTGTTCTCAAAAAGTGAGAAATTTTTGAATGAGTGAAGAATATCATTACTTGATTATGACAAATTTAATTTAAAAATTAATTTTCAAAATATTTAATTCCTTTTGATGAAAATTAATGCTGTTTCGTGTGTTTTGAAAGTGACAAATGTTTGAAATTTTGAATTTTTTTTAATTGATTTATATTGTATAAGTGTATTTAAATTCATATTGTATCATGTTTTAGTTTCGCATCATCTGTGTGATCTCAATTATGAGAATTGAGCCCTTTTGTTGTCAGGCAAAGTGCCTTGACAAATTTTTCTGAATTTAAGTGTATTTAAGAATATTTATGTGTATTTCTTTGTAAAGGTTCCTTTAAGATGCGGTGACATCTGTGTCATCCCTTTTGGTTACTTTTGGCATTTTCCTGTGGTGATGAATGTCTTGACCGGTCATTCAGATCTGCAGTGTCGTTGTCTTGAGAAACGTTGGGGCCCACGTTTTCTCGACCAAAATTTTCTTCAAAATTATTTTACACTTACAGGTTCCTAAAATCCTTTGTAAATTTTTGTATTTTTGTGTTTTGAGTGAGAGAAAAATTTTCCTCACTGTTTTTCGGAAAATTTTTGCCTCCCAGGGGGGGGGGGGAGCTGTCATGTCGCCATTCTGTGCGCCATGACCTTTTTGTGTTTTCCGAGAGAAAAACTCTCTTTTCTCTCCTGTGCCTGTATTGAAGGTTTGCTAAGCCTTGTTCGGATTCCCGAGCGAAGAGATTTCGTGTTTTGTTTGGAACCGTTGGTTTGGAGGAAGATTTCTGTCTCTGTCGAAGAGTGACGTCGCATCGCGTGTTGAGGCTCGCTTTCCTGGCCAATCAGGAAGCGGCTTTTTGGAGAAGTGAGAAGTTCGCATTTTTGCTCTCTCTCTCTTCGCTCCTGGACATGGTTGAAGTGAAGACGCATTGAATTTTTGTCTCAAAACCTTAAGACAAAGGCTTTGGCCGAAATGGCTAAAATTCGATGGCTGTACCTTTGTTTCTGTTAAGAAACCCTTTCAAGATCCAAGGATGAATCTACAGTTCCTGCAGAATTCAATTTTCATTCTAAATTTTCTAAAATCCTTTTATTTTTTCCAGGACGATTCCTGTCGATTGAGCGGGTGATTTCTTCATGCCTTGCGCCTTGCTGAGATCTTTTTTTGGACGGAGATTCGACTAAATTTTTGATTGGAAATTAATGATGTATCTTGTTTAAAGAACTTTTCGGAAGCTAAATTCGACTCCTTCTCCTCACGTGAATTTTGTAGAACTTTGGAACTTTTGGTTTGATATTCGGTGCGCGAACATCTGGTTACAGGTAGCCTTTATGATAAATTCCGGAACTAAGAGTTCCATAGCAGTCAGAGATTGAGATTCAAAACAGGCACATAAATTGATAAGAGCATGATAATATTAATATCTGAATTGAATTGAATTGTTGTTTATTAATATTCTATGATGAGCATATATGTAATGTGTTAATTATGATTTTTGAGAAAAAATGCTCTTAATGAAAGATGAAACACTTAATGAATATTAATATGAAAGTAGTGATAAACGATTGAATAAATAGATTTGTTTAAATTGATAAATGTGTATTCCATCTAGTATCCCTTCATTTTTCTTTCTCACTGATTACCATCTAGAATTCAATTCTTCTAGACTGGGAAAGCTTTACTTAAATGATAATACCTGGGTTGTTAAAAATAACGCTAACCACTATAATTGCTATGTGTTCTTTTGTTGTGATATTTACGATCACATTGGCTTTGTGCGTAGCGGAATCTGCTTTCACAAGTTGGTTCTGAAACCGCTACCACAATTACAAACATGCTATACAGGCCCTAAGCTTCTCAAATTAAAAATATATTTTATTTCGTTTTACATAAACGTTGAAGAAATTCCTTTTAATGCGAAAATTAACATATAAATTAATTACATATTTGCAATCGCACTGATCATGGCGAATTGAAAACTGTTTGAATGGAAGGAACAATTCCACTTAAAAAATATACCCATAATGCACTGGAAGATGTTGTTGTTGAGACCCAGACCGTCCGACCTACCAGAAAGGTGTAAGGTAGTTGTATGGACGGCCGGGAAGTGCCACCCAATTTAGACCGGAACCCAGTGGGGGAGGCATCCACAGGGACCGTACCCTCCTTCCCCTACCACCAACCTCTCGGAAGGACTTACGGACCCACATGTTTAACGTGATCGTACTCCGCATGAACACGGCGGCATTTGTGGTAGCGTGCAAATAGCACGCAAACCACGGGGATACCGCACCCGAGATGGCCAACAGCACGCGGTATTCCGAGGTGGTCACCCACCAAGTACTAACCGCGCCCGATGCTGCTTGACTTCGGTGATCTAACGAGAACCGGTGTTTTCAGCACGGTACGGCCGTTGGCCCTGCACTGGAAGATGTAAAAATATTGATCTAATCTTCTTTACAATCTTTTCTGTAGTTCGATGTTATCAGTTTTTAGAAAAATGCTCTTATTTTTCATTTTTTATTCCATGTTTTGGATAATACACATTTCCTGCTGACTCTTTTTCTCTCGGTCACAAAAGTGATATTTTGCAGAGGAGACAGGAAATTAACCCTATGTCAAAGTAAAATAAACTGCACCGCTATTCTAAATTTAAACAATGGCTTCTTAAACTGAGAATTTTAAGCGAACATTGTATCAACGAAAAATAATACGATAACATAAAGTAAGTGTGTGTAATACGGTATCGTTGTCCTTTAATTAGTGATAATGTCAAGAATTAAAATGAATGAAACTAAACTAGGAGTTCGAGAAACATATTAAACTATTTACATTTCTGATGAGAGGCAATTCCGTTAAAAGTATATTACGCTGGCGGTACCAGCCATCAGCATTGTAATAGCAATTTTGAGTATCGCATAGCTAATCACTTAACTGGCAGTATTACTGATTCTGATTGCTGCATGGGGAGCACGATTCGTACGCTCTGGGAACTTGAACTTGCTACATAGTTATTGTTGTTTCATTTAAAAAGTGTAAGTGAGCTTCATGAGTTTGTTATTGAACTTTAACGTGTTCATATATGCGTTAGCGTATTTTCATTTGTAACACGTGTTCAGGAGTTTAGAACATAAGATTGGTTGAGTGAATTAGTTATATGTTTAATTTATACTTGATTTCTTTATTTTTTTTACTAAAGTTTACTAAAATTTTAATTCATACTGCAACACGAGATCGTGTTTATAAATCATTGTAAACGTTTGGGATAATTTTGAATTTTATTTTCTCCTATTTATATAATGTTTGTGTTGGGTTGATAATTCTGATCAAGCAGTGCCAGTTGGCCGTATCTGGTTTCTTCGACTTTGATGGTGTTTACTTTCCCTGCAACTAAACAACTTTCCACTTAACTTTTCGGGTAGGCCGGATGTAATGGACCATACAATAGCTTTGCAAACGTCCCATATAGGTGGAATGTTGACCTATAAATATTTCCACTTTTCGGCAAAATACTTTTACACGCTCATGACCAAAGATTACATTTAATTCGTATCAGGAATAGTCGCAGTTGGTCATTTAGATCCTGATGTTATTAGCATGTGACACCCAATTATCGAATGTTGTTTTAATTGCTGACTATTCGGTATAGCTTACGATTCAGTTGTTCTATCCCATACGAATATATATCTAAGTAAAGCAACATACTAATAAAATATGAATATCTTTATGTATATGTGCGCTTTCAAATTATCTTCTGGAATATTATACCGACAGAAGCAATAATTGTGTCACATTAACCATGCATGTCATGAAAATTAGAAATTTTCCAAAACTAAAATTTTTAAAATAATAATAATTCATGTGTATAACGTGACACGTTATCATGATTCCTTCTACAGACTAAAAAAAATTTTGGATGGGCGCAGCACTAACATTCCCTACATAATGCACTGACTACATTTTTCTATAGTGAAGTAATAGTGTACACGAGCTAAGGTCCTATATCTTTTGCACCGAATTAATATCCACGTCAATCAGAATTTGGCTTCTTTGGAAACTTATTACTCCAATTATAATGATTTAAAAAACTATTACAAAAGCAACTATTACAGAATCAATAATTGTGTCACATTAACCATGCATGTCATGAAAATTAGAAATTTTCCAAAACTAAAATTTTTAAATTAATAATAAGATAATTTATGTGTATAACGTGACACGTTATCATGATTCCTTCTACAGACTAAAAAAATTTTGGATAGGCGCAGCACTAACATTCCCTACATAATGCACTGACTACATTTTTCTATAGTGAAGTAATAGTGTACACGAGCTAAGGTCCAATATCTTTTGCACCGAATTAATATCCACGTCAATCAGAATTTGGCTTCTTTGGAAACTTATTGCTCCAATTATAATGATTTAAAAAACTATTACAAAAGCAACTATTACAGAAGCAATAATTGTGTCACATTAACCATGCATGTCATGAAAATTAGAAATTTTCCAAAACTAAAATTTTTAAAATAATAATAAGATAATTTATGTGTATAACGGGACACGTTATCATGATTCCTTCTACAGACTAAAAAAATTTTGGATGGGCGCAGCACTAACATTCCCTACATAATGCATTGACTACATTTTTCTATAGGGAAGTAATAGTGTACAGGAGCTAAGGTCCAATATCTTTTGCACCGAATTAATATCCACGTCAATCAGAATTTGGGTCCTTTGGAAACTTACTACGCCAATTATAATGATTTAAAAAACTATTACAAAAAGTGTCTTCTTTCAGGAATGGCATAATTTAGATTAAGGAAAATAATGCTACATAATATTACGTATAGGTAGTGAACATATTTGATGATGCTTACTACTTTTTAATTTTTTATAATTTTTTATACATTAATTTGAAAATTGTGCAAAGCTTGAGAAAGATCCAAGCTAGAGTTCTACACTTTATGTTAATCGTTTTCGAATTTCAAATAGTCTAATACATGATTTTTTAATTAACAATATTCAAAGTTCTGATTCTGTGTTGATTTTTCCAATATTTATTCAAAAATCCTTCAGTATCACGAGAACGATTCATCTTAACGTTAGTTTATATAGTAAGTTTATATCATTCATTTTCTACGAAAAAATTACGTTTAAAATAATTCAATAATTGTTATTTATTATCATTATTGAAAATACTGATTTTATAATAGTTTATTTTTCAAAAATTCATTTGAAAATTTGCTGTTTTCTGAATATTCGATTATGTTTTAAACCAATGGGGTTCAAGTATCCATTGATTGTGATAATCATATCATATTATATTCGAACCGCTTCAGTCGTTCGTAAAATATCGGTTCCAGAAGCTAAACGATGCACACACACACATACACATACACACACACACATACACATACACACACACTAAACATACACACACAGACTTCGCCTCAAAAACGTTCGATTCGAGTTCAGAAACGTTTGAATCATACTCATCCGTCGGAAACTCGTATATAAATTTTCGACCTTGTCACAATAATTTTGGTAAAGATTATACTATGTATGTAGGGAAAGTGATTTCATGTAAAAGCAGATAGATAGTGCACTCCCAGTGGAAAATTAAGTTTTGTAGAAATTAACACCTATTACTTCTTTTTAATCTGGTTAAGTGCTTTCATTGATTAGATAATGAAAAAACAATTTAATTTCTATAATTTTTTTTTCATTTTATTTCAAAAATGTTGAATATCTAGAGAACGGGTTCATATTAAAGTTTTGCAAATAACGACTACTACAGCGACCAGATGATCCACAGAGACAGTACAGTCTTCCCTACCACCCACCTCTCATAAGGGCTTACGGAGCCATATATTTAATGTGCCCGTACTCAGCATGGATAATTTTGGGTAATCACATGGAAAGTAATCACATGGATAATTTTGGGCTGAGAATGGAGAATTTTGGGATCTCGGGCCGTACGAGTGCAGTCTCCGCGCACTAACCACTGGGCTGCCCCCCTCCCGATGTATATTGTTTAGCAGATGTTAGCAATATTTTCAGTTGTCAAGTTAGTTATTTTAGTACTTTAAAATAATTTTACATGTTGTTATATAGAACAGCGCCAAATATGAGTGTACTTTTTAGCATCAAAATCATTGTATCAAGTATCTTGTCCACTATTATTTCGCATTGAAAGAAGTAAAAGTCATATACTACCCACATTAGATTTTTAATAATAATATACACTTCGGAATATAGATGAGTTTTTTTTATCATTATACTGTGAAGATACCCATTTGTTACAAATATATGTATATTTATAATGGCTTTATAAGAACCGATTTTGTAATCTTATAAATGATAACAAAAGCCGTCATCCAATAAGTTTAAAATGACGCGTGATGAAATTCCAGAATATGACAGACCGATAATCGAAATATCTTGGAAATAAAATTCCGTGGATGTATTTTAGAAAGTTTAATTATTATTATCAAAGAATAATGTGGTAAAGTTTTGAGTATTTCGCATTTGAACAAACTCAATTTAAAATTTAGATCATTGTGGAATTTTTAATTGCATCTATATATTAGTTTTTATCAAGGTTTGCATTCCAAATACTTGATGAATCATAAATAAATATGAAACTAGTTTTTGCTTGTTAAAATTAATTCAAATTACTGATGAAAATAATCAATATAAGTAAAATTGAAAATATATCTGCGGGTGTGTTTGATTGATTGTTTATCTCATCATCACGAAAGAACGGCTACACCGTATTTTATGAAATAATGTAGGTAGCCTTGGAATAACTCCATTGAGTCCATGTTTCGAGTTTTTAAGACCAGAGGTTGTCTAGATATTGATAAAAAACGCACAATTACACCTTCTACAGAGTTAGCTAATTTATTTGAAGAAAATTATATCATGTGGCATCGGAATTAAATGCAATGTCTGTATGTGGCAGACGATTTTAATTAAATATTTTATACAAATTAAATAACAAAACAATGTACTACACTCAGCAAAGATCTAACCTGTAGTACTGTGAAGTCTAACAGAGACTTTTCACTCAGTTGCCGATGATTGGGTTGCCATATTAAGCGTCTGATGTGAATTTTGGCGTCAGATAATTGTGGTGAAAAAACATGTTCACTCGCACAATAGTCATAAAGTATGAATTGTATACCAAATATAATATAATTACATTTGCTTAGAAATAAGATTGTAAAATCATGTATGTACATATAAAATTATGAAAAATTATAAAATTAACTTAAATTAACGGGTTATAATGTCAATTCAAGGATTCATAGAAGTCATGTTAATCATATTTATTCATTACTCATAGTACTATGAAATTCGGTATTTTAATCTTTTGCGATACTTTTAATTTCATTTTAAACCTTATCGAGATAGCCAATCCTGCGTGCGCTTTTTGGATGAACAATTTTGGGGGAATATCTCGAGGGCAGGAGCAGATATAGCGTACAAGTATTTTGTTTTGTTTTATGGTATATTTTATTTTTGTGGCATTTTCGCTGTTCAATCATGTTAGTATATACGTTTTCTTGTAGATGTCTTTGGAATATTTACAAAATCTGCACTATGGTAAAGAGCATAATCAATAACGATCACAGTCTTCTGTTCAATATTCGGAAATAGTTTTTTCTTGGCCAGTTTTCATACGATCCACAATTCATTTTCAAGTGAGATTATCCAACTTATTTTTGATCGTAATATTTCACTAGCTTTTAAAGCGAAACCATCGTTGCTTCCGGAGTTTATTAAAATAAAACCAGACTCCTTTCCTGGCGGGTTTTCAGTCCAGTTGACAAATTCCTTAAAATACGTCTGTTTCGCCGAAGGAATTGTGAGAAATGTTGGAAAAATAAACATGAAGGTTAAATAAACGTAGAATATCAAATCACACATTAAATACCAGCAAAATAAAATGGATAATAGAAACAAGAAAGATCAATCATGCTTAAAGCATTGATTATGAAACACCTTCCAACTTCAATGCAGTTTTGTTTAAACAAAAATGCAGTTTTGTCTCTAAAATGCAATACATTCCTAAGTAATATTTTAAAACTTATCGCAATACTAAACTAATTTATTATATTTTAAAACTTAAACCGTCATCGAAAAAAAGGAACTTCATTCAAATGACGGCATTGAATTATAAATTACCTAGTTTAAGCATCTCTAAACTGCGATGCATTCCTCGGTAATATTTTTAAAATCATCATAATACTACAATAATTTATTATATTTGAAAACTTCATCGAAAACAACTGACATTCATTCAAATGGCGACATAGAGAAATTAACATGCTTGGCTCTCTCTATAAAAGCAGCATTTCATTCATAACATTTTCCCAATCATTTCATTCATCACAGTACTAAAATAATTTAGTTTATTTAAAAACTTAAGACCATGAAGCTACAAGTAATTAAACTCTATGCTTAAAACTTTATCGAAAAAAATCGTCCTTTCCGTAAAATCAATGAATATTTCATTCATATCAGCTATGCTAACTCCATGAGCTAAATACTTTTGCGTTAAAAAATACAGCAAATCTTATAAAACTCATCCTACATATTTTGCTGTTTACATCTTACATAAGTGAAAAACAGGCTTCGTCGTTGAAATAATCAAATTTGGATGATCGTTTAAACTCAAATATATTGTCATTGAGTTGTTTCAATATGTAGATATACAGAATTTAGCAGAAAAAAAAGCGGTTTTAGGACAAATACAACACTCAATTTGAATAAAAAAGAACTTGAAAATCACGATTTTGAAACAAGATGGATGCCAGTTTTCATTTTGAAGTGAGTCACTTGATCTTTTCATATCATGGTCACGTGATCGCTTCATATAAGAGGTGTAATTAACATTTTAATTTTTATTTAAAAGAACTATTGAATATATTTTGCTGAAATTTTTCTATATATTTTATGGAATAATTTTAATATTACCTAAAATTTTCGAAGCAATTTGTGAATTTTAAATCTGCTTAAAAAATGTTTGAAAAATTAGGTCCAATAGGGTTCAATGTATTTCATTTTTTCAACCCGGGTTCAATCCAAAACTAATTGGGTGATATTATTCATTTATATTTCCATAGGTCCTGCAGACCGTCTGATCAACATTCTAAAATCTCATTTTGATTAAGTCATTTTTACGGCAGTTATCGTGCTAACGGACAGACAGACAGACAGACAGAATGAACATAAACACTTCATAAACACTTTTCAACTTTGTTGTAAAGTGTTAAAAACGATTTGAGATTTACCTGCAAAAGAAAAGAAAATGTCACTTATAAAACTAACCCAAATCTGCCAATAATCATAAGGCGACAATAAATTTATATCACTTACTTTTAAAATTCAAAATAAACTTTTATAATTTTGGGTATATATGTAAGGTGAAGTTTTCTGAAAATTTCAAATCCGTTTAAATTTTGGTTTTATCTGTAACAGTTTTAAAAATAGAAAGTTTGACTGAGAATAAAATAATACATTTTAACTTTTGCATAAATGATTGGGAGGAACTTCAAAGATTTCCACACAACGATTACTCGCCCAAACCAAGTCAACTAATTTTGCCATCCAAGTGAATAAATATGATATTCCACTTTATCATATGTAAAAATATTTACATATTACCTCCAATCTATTTTATTCAATCGTTCTATTCGTTTTGCAGTTCAAGTATTAAAGAAATCTAGTTTGCAAAATACTTTTTATCAACTTTTATAGCGCATCATATCTGGTGGCGGAAAAATAAACCTCATACCTTCTACTTCACTACAGGTTAGATGTTCGTTACGTATATACATTTTTTGTCAAAATTGCATTTTGACTGGATTATATTAATTATAACCTTCGGGTTTAAATGCTAGAGGATTATCGATGTTTTTAATTTTTTGCGTCACGTGCGTTATTTTGGCAAATATTTTTCAAACTTATTAATTGCAGTTTGGGGTATATATTCTAAATACACAGGTATATCTTCTAATCTCTAAGAATATATGTAGTACACGTATATTTTCAGTACAATTTTAGCACTTTCATTTTGGCATATATTGAACTTCATCATATTTTTTTTTAATTTCTTTACAAATCGGACCAAGTTCTTTCATATTTCAGGTCTGCCTGTGAAGATAATTTTGTATAGCGAGAACAGTTATTATCACACTTCATTTTAGGAGCATTAATTGCATTTTTATTAGAAAGCTTTGGATATCGTTGCCATTTAAAATAATATAAGAATTTGCACATGATTGCGAATTTTAAGTTTCTATATATTGCATATTGCGTACGAAGAACGGATATACTGCTAGTTTGAAATAAAAATGCTTTGTTAGTAACAGCGTAAGCAATTGATTAAATGTATTAACCTTTTAGAAGGCGAAAAATCTGCTCCTTCTGTAGGTTATATACACAGAGTAATCACAACACCATAGACCAAGAAAGAAAACTTTGCCAAATGAAAAAGAGAAAATATGACAAAATCAACGTGGGGTGAAAAGATAAAATGAAATGAAAAGAAAAATAGAAGAATTGCATCTACAAACACATTAATAAAATAAAATAGTACATGTTGAAATTACACATATTGCGAAATAAAGAATATAATAAGATATGTTTCGTTAGATAGGGTATCTATACACAGTAAATGTGCATGTAATTGTGTCAATACACAGTTAACATCGTATGGAAGTTATGAGATATGCAGTAAATATCATTTGTAAGTACATCGATACCTAGTAAATATCGCTTACACGTGTGCTGATACACAGTTAATATCGTATATAAGTATATCGATGCACAGTAAATATCATATATAAATAATTCTGTTTCTAGTTAATATCGTAAATAAATGTTTCGATACACAGTAAATGTCGTATATAAGTGTTTCGGTACATAATTAATATCGTATATAAGTGTATCAATAAGCAGTAATTATAATTTAAGTATATCAATACCCTGTAAATATCGTATAAAAATTTATCGATACACGATAAAAGCTTGTAAATATGTCAATACATAATATCGATGCATCTTAAGTTCGTGTATAAATACATCTATACATTTGTATTGTATTGGCACATCGATACAAATGCTGTATTAGCTTACAACTGTTTTAAATAAAAATTCCTTGTTCTTAGCAATTGTATACTTTCTGTATTTTATGTGGTAGGAAATCACTAATAGAATATTTTATCCACCTACTTGTAAGATTTCAAAGGGCATCCATTTTGAATCTGCTTTTTAGTTTCTCTATATTTTTTAGTCTGTAGGCTTGATATTTTTTTAAACATAGTGAGCGAGTCAATAGAAAGTCAGTACAGTGATTACAATTGACTGGCATAAAAATCTACTGGCTTTAGGAAGTATTTCTGTATTCATAAGATATAAAATTGTGCATTTAACCATTGCACGACTAGCACCGGTTATATCCGGCATCCACTAAATGTGTCATATTGGCTAGCGCCGGCTATATTTGGCATCCACTAAATGCTTCACCCTGGCTAGCGTAGGCTATATGAGGCATTCACTAAATGCGCCGCATTGTCTAGCCACATTTGCAGTAATGATACATGAATTGGACGCCACGCATTTAACTGGAGCACAATAAAATTCTTGATACCAGTAAAGTGTAGTTTTTTTACTTTGTGGAGTATCATAGTTAAAAGTAAAGTAATTAACGTGTGCAGTGTGTACGAATGACACGGGGGCGTTCTGATGGCTAGTTCACATTGTAAAATTGTGCCAAAATATTTAGAGAAAGGAGGACAAATTGGTCACGTAGGTAAAGTGACCATGGTATTGTTTAAACCCGATGGTCGATGTTTTAAGTGTGCAAACATTGTAGGTCACCTGTAAAGCTTCTTGAGTAAGTGTAAAGACTTGGGGGGGGGGGGATTTTTCACCATCTGGGAGGAGAAAACCGAAAATTCGGCTGAATTTTCTGTAGCTTCTTTTTCGTGGCTTATACTGTAAGTATACAGGAATTCCGTGTTCCTGGTTTCCGGAGGTCAGCTTCTTGAACGTCTAAAAAAAACGCAAACGCGTTAGACTGTTATTATACAGATTTAATATTTGACACTAAGGAGGGGATATTAATTTTCAGGGTACCTGACACATACGATTTAAAATAAATGATGAGAGGACTACCACCACTTTAATTTAAATTGGATTTATTCACATTTGGAACTTAGTTTAAAAATCTTATCATTCGTTTTCCGTCGTAATCATTAAACTCACCGAAATACATTTTCAAAACTTCATTTCTGACAGATTCCCATTATCAGCCTGTCATGTTCTTTCCCGCCTACAAAATTTTGAAATCAATGGAAGGTTAGGGAATTTCATATTTTTGCAATTGTTTAACTCATGTAAGACGCACACCAGAATTTAATATTAATGCTATATGTAATTTATATTTCAATATCTGTGGATATTGAATTACATATTATATTGTAAATTAAACGAATTTTCTGTTGATAAAATACGTTTACATATTTTTCATTTTCTTCTAATTTTGCAATATTATAGCCTTAAAGCAAAATTATTTTCAGGCGATATTGCTATGCATTCCTTATTTTTAATTTGTAGCATTTAAAAATATTTGCGCTTTTTGTACATGTTCTCTATAAAACAAATTTCGAAAGTAATACAAACACCCGTACATTTAAAATAATTTTAAAAAACGACTTTATATTTCAAAATAAAATTTTCCTTAAGTACCACCAAAATGCCCATACATACACACATGGCTAAAAATAAAAGCGGGGGTAATTTTTTAATTTAAATTTTATTACAGTCATTCTCTATATTATCAATAAAATATTCGTAAAAGTTTTTGTAAAAATGAAATAAAATGCTGTCATGCTGTGTAAAAGGAGAACTAATTATAGTGGTAATATAATGTTATAATTTGTGTATCAACAATCCTCTTAGCCAAGTTGCACGCTACAATGCATTGTTTCGAACATTGTATGCATTGTTTCGAACATTATGTTAAATATTTTATTTGTTTGTCTTACGTAATACGGGTGAGTATTTTTCGATGCATCATGGAATATTCATTACTGTGACAGATAATTCATTCATAGCAAATTGTAGAACTTCTAAAATTATTGGAAACCAACCATTATTTGTAAGTTAGAATTTTAGTAGTTAAGAGAATGAATAGAAATCAAGCATGATTATATTTTTAGTCATGTGGGCATGAAACTTTTTGGAGTACTTAATAGAAAAGCATGTTCTGCTTTTTAGTGCATTTTGAAACAAAAGTATGTTTCTTAAAAAGTTTTTTATTATATTTTTATTTTTAGTCTTTGTGGAGCAGAGGATTACGAAATGGCCCTACAGGAAGCAGAAATACTAGGAGGAAGGGGGAATTCAACTCCAATTAGATAGAATATTGTATTGTCATTAATAATAGGTAAGTATGTAACGTTTCAAGCCGATTGGACATCGGAAATTGGGTTAACTTTAAAAAACTTTATAGCTATATAACATTAAAGATCTGAATGTAATAGAGCGAGCTAAATAAAAGCCTGTTAAATGCTATTCATTAAAAAATACACTTATGTGCTTCGTTATATATAAAAAACAATAATATTGAAAACACATCTATGTAATAGTTTTACAGTAAAAATTCTTTTAATACGTCATGCAATGGATGCAAATGCCTCTTAAATAACACTTGGGGACGTTATGCTGTACTAAGGTACATTTTATAAGGATATTGCTGTCCATTGAAATTCACCTTACGATTTTTCAATTAATTTGAATGTTTTTTTACAAACTGTACAGTATAATCTTGTCTGCGCACCGTTTTAGTTAAATAAATAGCCCACATATTGTGCATAATTATTTTGTTTTAAATTTAATTTTTTCCACGTTTCACCTTATTTTTATGTAACATTCAATAATCTAGGAATTCAGTAATACGTAACTGTTGAAATCCAAAACTTGCCGCATTATTGAAATTTTCTATAGTATTTCATTTTGAGTAAATATAAGACAACATCAAATTTGGAAGATAAAATATATCCTCAGTAGCTAAAATGGCAAGAGACCAACCATTTGGCCAAGCATGGATCGGTTGTTCACTTCGCTGTAAAGTTTTGAATACTTTCCCAGGGATTTATCTGTACTGACTGAAACAGTGGATTACTGATGTCTGAATAATATCTATTATAATGTTTTTGAAGGACGCTGTGATTTCTAAGCGGTCAATTTATGGAGTGCTACGATGAACATATTGCTATTGTAAAGAAGAAGAAACATGAATGAAATAGAACATGCAAAAAGTTAAGAAAGGCTTAGAAACGATAAACTATGCAGCACATAGCTGTTTCGAGGATACGTTGAATACCCTCATGCAGTACAAGACAAACTAAGAAATCCGACGAAAGAAGAAACGTAATGGACAAAAATGGAATGTTGAATAAAACTTTTTAATCCTTCATTAAAGAAGGCATACACAAATTTGGTGAAATTAAGATAATTGTGTTCTTTAATAAAATATTAGATATTTTTATTCTTATTAGCAGCACTTTCTTTATTGTGGCATAGGTTTATATATACCATTATCGTTAATAATGAGCGCACCTGAGAAAACCAATTAGAAAACAGAAAGTAGAACAGCCCTGCCAATGTGAAACACACAACTAGCACACAAGATGTGAGTGCCATAAAACGCAAAAAAAATTATCTTACAAGGCGAGACAAGACAACGAACAAGACAACAATAAATTGAAAAAACACAGAATCCCAACAGCTACTTAAATCTCAATCAAATCAGGAAGTTGCCTTTTTATCTAAATTTTGAACAAATAGAATTTAAAGTATTTGTCTGCCCAACTGCTGTAGATGGATACTTCAATTCCCCTCTTGGATCTTCTTTACAACAGTTTTTTTTACAAAAATCCAGACATGTTTTCTTCGATTCATTTTTAAAACATCCCGATTTTTACACAACTAATATATTTCTCTTGCTTACGGTACCCGGACAACAAGAGGCATTCCTAAAGTTAATAGTATGTTCGTATTACAGAAAACAGCTAAAATTGTGGTAGCATGCCCTTTTGCTTTCATAGCAGGAATTGATTGTTTTATGCAAATAGACGTGTAATATGCCTTTCACCGATCCATTGATAATGTTATCTGCAATGGGTGAGGGATCCTAATAGTTTTATTTTCAGAATTATTTTTATTTTATTTTCATACTCAATCCCAAAAATAAAAATATCTGCGTATTTCCTCACATAGTATATTTCGAGGCCAACGGCTGTACCGTGCTGAAAACACCGGTTCTCGTTAGATCACCGAAGTCAAGCAGCATCGGGCGCGGTTAGTACTTGGTGGGTGACCACCTCGGAACGCCGCGTGCTGTTGGCCATCTCGGGTGCGGTATTCCCGTGGTTTGCGCGCTAGATTTGCACGCTGCCACATATGCCGCCGTGTTCATGCGGAGTACGATCACGTTAAACATGTGGGTCCGTAAGTCCTTCCGAGAGGTTGGTGGTAGGGGAAGGAGGGTACGGTCCCTGTGGATGCCTCCCCCACTGGGTTCCGGTCTAAATTGGGTGGCACTTCCCGGTCGTCCATACAGTTACCTTACACCTTTCTGGTAGGTCGGACGGTCTGGGTCATCAACATCAACATAGTATATTTCGATCAACAATTGCAGCTGCATTTCACAATATGACGACTAAAAATTTGGTCTATAGAAAAATTTTGCTAAATAGAGATACACGTTTTTAATTGTAAAAAAACGCTATGGTGTTGATTTTGTTAAAAAATGAAACATATATTTCACAGGATCTACTATAGATAGATGGTAAATGATGACGTATAGAATCAACATGAAATTATGATAGTAATGGGAAAATGCATTAAGGGTTTCTACTTCGGATTTTTTTTTCAAGTTCCGATACAAAAAGATTTATTTTATTTGAAACATATTTCTTAAGATTGCATACATATTGATCTTAAACAGTAACCTATATGGATTCAGCATCAATTTCTGAAGGAGGTATGGTGGTACACAAAGAATTTCCTTTTACACTTTTAATATAAAATTTTCCTTGAAACAACTGGATTGGCTATGGATACAGCCTTGATAATGACGAATTTGGTATGGATACAGCTTTGATAATGACGAATTTGGATTCAATATTAAATTCTAAAAGGATTAAGGAGAATCACTACGATTTTTCTTGAAACATCTATTTCTTTAGGATCGGCTATAGATGAAGCTAAAGAAAGATGAAGCTAATATGGATTTAACATCAAATTCTTAAAAAAGTAGGGTGGTTCAATAAATACTTCCTTTTACACTTTTGGCATAAATTTCTTTAAACAGATATTTCTCTGGATTGCTTATGGATAAAATGTCTGTAATGACGGAATAGATTCAACATTAAATTCTAAAACGTGTTAATTACAAAGGACTTTCCCGTTTGGTTCCAGAGATATCACTTTCTAATCCAAAACTTGTATTTTCCTTGAAACTTCTATATTTTAGGATACACAGTAGATAAATCTTGAAAAATCGCTGATATGGATTCAGTATCAAATTCTGAAGCAGGTGGGGTGAACCATTAAGAATTTTCACTTCTGGTTCAAACATTTTCCATGAAATATCTATTTCTAAGAATTGGCTTCAGGGATAGATGAGATAATGATTAGTATAAATTCAGCATCAAATTCAAGAGGAGTTGGGTGGATTTACTATGCCTTTCAACTTCTGATTCAGTTCTATTTTCGGTTAAAAAATGCATTGAAACGTCTATTTATCGTAAAATTAACTATAAATAGAGCTTAGTGGATGACAGATTAAGGGGGGTTATTCATTAAGGATTCTAACTTTGGTTTGTATACATGTAACTCATGATTAAATAGTTTACATTCTCCTTGAAACATCTATTTTTCAGGATTATGTACATATATAGAGCTTAAATGCACAGACTCGCCGATAAGAGCTTGTAATTCCGCCCCAGTAGCTTAACGGTAGAGAGTCGGCTGGTCAGTACCAAGATACGTGGTTGGATTCCTGGTTGGAGCAGCAAGGTTCTTTATAATAGCGCCTGAATATTTCACCCTGTAGGTTAGTGCAGATATGTTAGCCGTCTCAAAGCAACTCTAGTACGACCAACATAGATTCAGTGGAGTCTGTTATATTGAGCGCCGATTTCAAATCGGTAAGACAACGACCAAGCAGGAAGTCAACCTGGAGGATAAACTAGCATCAGGAAGCTCATCTGAGGTAAACTAACGGGAGGTACGGAGTTTTATGGTCAGCTGCACGCGAATATAACATTGGAAGGTGTAAAATGCAGAGTCAACTTCGGCGGTAAGATATTGTAATTTTGACTCGATAGCTCAACGGTAGAGAGTCGGCTGAACAGTACGAAGATCCCTGGTTCTATTACCGATTGGGGCAGTGAGGTTCTTTACAAATGTTGAATGATATGCTGATTTAGCATTTTGAAAGGAGTTGCAGTGTTCAATAAGGATTTCTATTTCTTGTTCTGGAGATGCCACTTCCAATTTTCTTGAAAATTCGTATGATTGCACGCAATAAATGCACTATAGGATATAAACACTACTTGCTTCCAAATGAAGACTACTTAAATTTATTGTTATCATTACCATCGTTAAATTTCTCTGCAATTACACTACTATAGGGCAGCGCAGAAAGAAACACCCTATATGAAAGTTATTTATGGGGAAATATCTTTAAAGGAAACACGAGTATAACCTGAGTATAACTTGTATAAAAATAATGGCTTCTGAATAATAGATAATGGCTCCCGATCTGAAAAATCTGATGTGAGCAGCACATGACACTCTCTGCAGACTTATATTAACGTTCTCTTTATTTTAGTTAAATTTATTTCACTTTTAATTCAATTTTCGTTCTCATTCGGTAACCGGGCTTATTTTTAAAGGTGGTGTAGAGAAAGTACGAAAAACTAAAACGTCTCAAGAACGGCTAGTCCTAGTGTAATGGGGTTGGTCTTATTCTTTTCGTCGTTAAACATTATGTATTAAACGAGCATTTAATGGACGTATTTGAGTATACCTAGTTCCTTAGTTTAGATTTTGACGGTTTTTGCGGGCCATTTTGAAAAAAAAGGCCAGTTATTTCTTTCCGAATCGTACCAAAATTTAATCAGCATCAGGATAACCCACAAGTGACGCATCTACCGAATTTTGTGAAATTTGATCCATTAACTTTTTAGTGGAGTGGATAAAAGCTTTTGCGGGCCATTTCGCAAAAATAGGCGGGTTCTGTTATCCCAAATCGTACCCAAATCTAATCAGCACCAGACTCGCTCACAAGTTACTTACCTGCCAAATTTTGTGAAATTCGGTCCATTAGTCTTTTAGTTAGAGTGGATACAAAATCTGCACGGACAGACAGACAGACAGACACACAGACACACACACAGACGTCACGCTAAAAATTGTTTTTTCGTATTCTAGAGGTCTTGAAACGTGTAGATCCGTCGAAAACTCGAGTTGCGATTTTCAAAATGATTCCAATACTTTCCCTATACATTACCATGTATTGCAGGGAAAGTAAAAAATCTGATGTGGGCAGCACATGACTTTCCCTGCAGACTCAAATTCATATGTTCTTTATTTCTTTAATAATTCATTAGATTGAGTTTAATTGAACCAAATAATACTAAATTTGCATTTTCAATTCAATTTTTGTTTTTATTTGATAATTGGACATTTTTCCAAAAGAGGCATAACTAAATGCAAAAAATCCCAAATATCTCGAGAACGGTTAGTCCTAGAGTTATTCTTATTTTTTCCTCATCAAAAAGTACGTATAAAACAAGCATTTAATAGCTATATGTGAACATATGTAGCTTTTTTTTTAGATTTTGGCGATTTTTGAGGGCCATTTTGTAAGAAAAGGCAGGTTGTTCTTTTCCGAATAATACCAAAATCTAATCAGCACCAGAGTATCCACAAGTAACTTATCTACCAAATTTTGTGAAATTAGATCAGTTAGTATTTTAGCTAGAGTGGATACATGACATTTTTGAGGGCCATTTCGCAAAAAAAGCGGGTTCTGTTTTCACGAATCGTACCAAAAACTAATCAGCACCAGGGTCATACCCAAGTGACTTACTTACCAAATTTTATGAAATTCGGTCTATAAGTTTTTGAGTTAGAGTACATACATACATTGCACAGACACACGGACACACAGACGGACAGACATACAGACAGACAGACACACACACAGACACACACACAGACACACACACAGACATGACGCTAAAAATAGTTTTTTCGTATTCTAGAGGTCTCGAAACGTGTAATCCCTCGAAAACTCGAGTTGCGATTTTCGACATGATTCCAATACTTCCTCTATACATTACCATGTATTGCAGGGAAAGTAAAATGGGTACCGTTAATTAAACCCTTGGTCTGAAAATTACTTACGTGTGTATGCAGCTATATTATTGACATCATAGATGCTGTTACATTATAATTAGCGACCATTAGGGAATGCATATAACCTCCGAAGAGCACAATAGCTGTAAATTTGTCGATTGAATTGCGATTGTGTATTTAGTATAGATAAATTATTTTATACTAAATTAAGCGAGAGAATGCAGCCAAAATGCATTGGGAATAATTGGATATTGTATTTTCGTATTGTTATGAATCGCGAAAGTGAAGAAAAAAAACAAGTATTTAAATTCTATAATAATTGACTGCTGAAATGTTTGCGACTGCTGAAAAACAGTGATCATTAATTGTGGCACCACATCTAGTAATTTTAAGCTGATTTAATAGTCTCACCCCTTTTTACTTTCCCTGCAATACATGGTAATGTATAGGGAAAGTATTGGAATCATGCCGAAAATCACAACTCGAGTTTTCGACGGATCTACACGTTTCGAGACCTCTAGAATAGGAAAAAACTATTTTTAGCGTGACGTCTGTGTGTCTGTCTGTGTGTCTGTGTGTCTGTTTTCAAGCCTCTATCAAATTTTAAAGGAGCGATTTCTCATTTTTTCTGTAAATCGAACATTTTGGTATGCGGCACCCCCTTAAGTAGAAAATATTGGAAATCTGAAATAGCACACTTTCTTCCTTTCGAACGATTTACCCATACACCAAATTTGAAGTCTCTACCTCATCGCAAGGCATTCTTTCCTATCATTTCACTTTTCGAGCGTTTTAGTGTGCGGCACCCCATTAAGTAGAAAATATTGGAAATCAGAAATTCCACACTTTCTTTGTTTCAAACGATTTACCCATACTCCAAACTTGAAGTCTTTATCTCATCGCAAAGCATGCTCTCCTATCATATTACTTTTCGAACGTTCTGGTATGCTGCACCCCCCCCCCCCCCAATAAATAGAAAATATTGGAAATCTGAATTTACACACTTTCTTCCTTTCGAGTGATTTACCCATATACCATATTTTCATCGCAAAGCATGCATTCCCGTCATTGCACTTTCCGAACGTTTTGGTGTGGGGCACCCCCTCTATAGAACGTTTTCGAAAAATTCGATTTTTCCAGGGGGTTTTATCGAACGACCGAGCCGTGTACCAAATTGCAAGTCTCTATCTCTTCGGGAAGTGCCTAAAAAAAGCGTGACAGACAGACAGACGGACATTTGGCAATTAGTATATACTAGCCGAATACCCGTTGAAAATCAACGGCCTCGCAATAAGCAATCCCTGAATAATGTAAATTTTATAATAATTCGCGTTTCACATTTATTCGACAAATCGAATATTTTGGTGTGCAGAACCCCCTAAAAGAGAAAATATTGGAAAACTAAATTTTCGCACTTCTTCCTCTGTTTGTATTGTGTTTTTTATCAGATGATTGGTCCATATACCAAATATCAAGCCTCTATCACATTTAAAAGGAAGAGTCCCTCAATTATTCAGAAAATCGAACATATTATTGTGCGCACCCCTTAAAGTAGCAAATATTGGAAATCTGAAATTTCACACTTTCTTCCTTTCGAGTGATTTACCCATATACCAAATTTTCATCGCAAAGCATGCATTCCCGTCATTTCACTTTTCGAACGTTTTGGTGTGCGGCACCCCCTTAAGTAGAAAATATTGGAAATCTGAAATTGCACACTTTCTTCCTTTCGAATGATTTACCTATACAACAAATTTGAAGTCTCTATCTTTTCGCAAAGTATGCTTTCCCATCTTTTCACTTTTCGAACGTTTTGGTGTGGGCCACCCCCTCTATAGAACGTTTTCGGAAAATTCGATTTTTCCAGGAATTTTTATCGAACGACCGAGCCGTGTACCAAATTGCAAGTCTCTATTTATTCGGCAAGTGCTTAAAAAAAGCGTGACAGACAGACAGACAGACAGACGGACAGACGGACACTTGGCAATTAGTATATATATAGACTAGCCGAATACCCGTTGAAAATCAACGGTCCCACATTAAGCAACCACCGAATAAGGCAAATTTTTAAATAAATTGTGTTTCTTATTTTTTCGAAAAATCGAACATTTGGTTTTGAGGCACCCCCAAAAGTTGAAAATATCGGAAACTGAAATTACACATGTTCTTCTTTTTAAACTATCTACACGTACACCGAATTTGAAGTCTATCTCATTCTGAAGCATGTTTTATTTACCAATTAACCTCTCGAACATTTTCCTCTGGAGCACACCCTAAACGAAAATTTTTTAAAAACTATATTCTTCTTGGGTGTCTTCATCAAATGATTAGTCCATATAACAAATTTCAAGCCTTTATCAAATTTTAAAGGAGCCGTTTCTCATTTATTCGGAAAATCGAACATTTTGGTGTACGGCACCCCCTTAAATAGGAAATATTGGAAATCTGAAATTGCACACTTTCTTCCTTTCGAACGGTTTATCGATATACCAAATTTGAAGTCTCTATCTTATCTTAAAGCATGCTTCCCTATCATTTCACTTTTCGAAAGTTTTGGTGTGGGGCATCACTTCTAGAGAACGTTATCGAAAAATTCGAACGGCGGATTTTATCGAACGACCGAGCCGTGTACCAAATTGCAAGTCTCTATCTATTCGGGAAGTGCCTAAAAGAAGCGTGACAGACAGACAGACGGACAGACGGCCACTTGCCAATTAGTATATAGTAGCCGAATACCCGTTGAAAATCAACGGTCTCGCAATAAGCAACCCCTGAATAATGTAAATTTTTTAATAATTCGCGTTTCACATTTATTCGACAAATCGAATATTTTGGTGTGCAGAACCCCTAAAGAAGATAATATTCTGAAACTAAATTTCCACATTTCTTCCTTTCGAATTATTTACCCGTACACCACATTAAAGTCTATCTCATCCCGAAGCACACCTATATTAGTATTTCTCCTTTGGAACTTTTTTCTGTGAAGCACATCCATAAATGAACATTTTTGAAAAACTATCTTTGTCTTGGGTTTTTTATCAGATGATTGGCCCATATACCGAATATCAAGCCTCTATCGCATATAAAAAGAACATATTAGTGTGCGGCAAACCTTAATGTAGCAAATATTGAAAATCTGAAATTTCACGCTTTCTTCCCTTCAAACTATCTACCCGTACACCAAATTTGAAGTCTCTCAAGAGAAGCATGTTTTTTCTATCACTTCACCTTTCGAACGTTTTTCTGTGTCGCACCCCGTTAATGAACATTTTTGTCAAATTGCATTCATGTTTGGTTTTTTTTGTCAAATGGTTAGCCCATGTACTAAATTTCAAGCTTCTATCACATTGTAAAGGAGGCGTTTTTCATTTGTTCGGCAGATCGAACATTTTAGTGATCGGCACCCCCTACAATAGTAAATGTTGGAAGACTGAAATTGCACACTTTTTTCCTTTCCAACTTTTTACCCGTACACCAAATTTGAAGCCTTTATCTCATCATGAAGCATGCTTTTCTAGCATTTCATCTTTGGAATGCTTTTGTGTGGAGTACCCACCCCCTTAACTATACATTTTTTAAACACTCTATTCTTTTTGTGATTTCTATGAGATGACTCGCCCATATACAAAATATAAAGCCTCTATCACGTTTTTAAAGGAGCGTTTCTGCTTTATTCCGAAAATCGAACATTTTGGTGTGCGGCATCCCCTAAAGTAGAAAATATTGGTAAACTGAAATTGTACACTTTCTTCCTTTCAAACTATTTACCCTTACACAAAATTTGATATCTCTATCACATTCCAAAGCATGGTATTTTATCTATTGACTTTTCGAACGTTTTACTCTGGAGCACCCCCTTAAACGAACATTTTTGAAAAACTGTATTCGTCAAATAATTAGCCCATATACCAAATATTAAGCCTCTATGAAATTTTAAAGACGCCTTTTCTCATTTATTCGGTAAATAGAACGTTTTGGGTTGCGACACCCCCTTAAGTAGAAAATATTTTAAATCTGAAATTGCACACTTTCTTCCTTTCGAACAATTTACCCATACACCGAATTTGAAGTCTCTATCTCATCGCAAAGCTTGCTTTCCTATCATTTCACTTTTCGAACGTTTTGGTGAGCGGCATCCCCTTAAAAAGAAAATATTGGAAATCTGAAATTGCACATTTCCTTCCTTTCGAACGGTTTACCCATACACCGAATTTAAAGTCTCTCTCTCATCGCAAAGCATGCTTTCCTATCATTTCACTTTTCCAGCGTTTTGGTGTGCGACACCCCCTTAAGCAGAAAATATTGGAAATCTGAAATTGCACACTTTCTTCGTTACGAATGATTTACCTATACACCATATTTGAAGTCTCTATTTCATCGCAAAGTATGCTTTCCCATCTTTTCACTTTTTGAACGTTTTGGTGTGGGGCACCCCCTCTATAGAACGTTTTCAGAAAATTCCGTTTTTCCAGATGTTTTTATCGAACTACCGAGATCTGTACCAAATTGTAAGTCTCTATCTATTCGGGAAGTGCCTGAAAAAAGCGTGACAGACAGACAGACAGACACTTGGCAATTAGTATATATAGATACTTATTTTGGAATTACAGAATTAACACATTTTTCGAATATGAGTTCCCTTCTCCAATCTCATTTCATTTTAATTATATATTATCTTAAATTCCCCGGATTGAACGTTTAATATATTTTCATGAATATCGTCAACCCAGCAATGAAAGCAATGCTAATGGGTCTAAATTTGATGCTAAAATTGGATATTCGATGAATATCTTTAAGAAACAAGAAATGAAAAATATATTTTGTTATAAATGAAACGAAATGAATAAAGATTTTCAATGTGAAATAAATTCATTAAATTGTGTTGTGTGGGCTTTTAACAAAAATTATTTCGATAATATATGTGCTGTAAGTTTATTACAAACTTTTGCTTTAAATTGTGTAAATAACAAATCCAATTACATGAAAATCAGCAATGAATCAATTTGTTACAGCAAAACACATGACTATATCAATTGCGTTGAATCTCATGTGTTCGAAAGGGCAACGATCTTGTTGAGCACTACTCAAATCGCCTTATGTGCAGGTGATTTAATTAATGCCCCCTCCGTTCTTCCCATTTATCAACATTTTGTTTAAATAATTAAATTCACATTTGGCAACATATACTGAATTATTTTGTTCCTTCTCGCCAGAAAAAATCTGCCAGAATTAAATATTTTCTTGACAGTGTTAGCTTAGAACTTCAATTTTTCAAAAAATATCTTATTCACTTTTTATCCAATTATGACTCATTTTTAAAATATCGCTATAGATTTATTAATTTACTAAAATATAAATATAATGCTATGTGTAATATTCAGAATAACACTTTTTTTCTCTATATTCTAAAAAAAATTCAACTTACTAGGCCAATGACTGCAAATTAAACTATTTGCTTTTCAACGTCTTAAAAAAAACGTCGTTAAAACGGAAACTCGATTGAATGATTAAAATACTGTAGGATAAATAGCAATGAAATATAAAAAAAAGTAAGTAGTTTTCTGCATATAAGTGGCATTACATGTGCTTTTAATATGTTAGTGTTCAATGAGGTTGACTTTCTTAAGTAATCAAAATGTTGTGTTTTGTTTTGTCTTTTATTTGTGTATTCCGTACTATTCTTGTTTTTTCAATTTTTTTTTTAATTATATTCTATTTGGGATTCTTTCTGTGGTTCTATATTGGTTGTTATTTCCCATTATAAATTAGAGGTTCCTTTTCATTCACTACACTATTTTGACTTCTTTCAAAATTTTATTCTGATGTACCTATGGAACTTTTAATTTATATAAATTGTCTATGTGAGTTTTTGCATGTCTATGTGTATTGTCATTTCTATGTTTTTCATCGTATGTTAAAAAGTTATTGAATATTATTGTTGGATTTATAATTTTTTAATATTTGAAGATTCACTGTTCCCAAATGATTCACATTACTGTAAAAAAATTTAATATATATATATATATATATATATATATATATATATATATATATATATATATATATATATATATATATATATATATATATATATATATTTAATAGGTCCATCTGCACATTGACCAGAGATAAGTAATTAAATTTTATCAAAATATGCCGGATATGCCTGAATAATATGATTCTCTTTTAAACATTTTGACATTGAAGGGACTCAATGAAGCTCCAATGAAAAAACAGGAAAATTAAGATTCCATGATTTTATTCAATGTCAAGCATAGTTTTTTTTGCTTAGCAATTATTTCCAAACCTCACTGACATCCAAACAGTGTTTTTTTTTCAGAAGATATATTCTTTAGAAGATTGCTCCCCAGTAAAGCAAGCACGTTTTCTTCTATCGCAGCGGTCATCGCGACTCAACATATAGTTGCAACATGTTGAATGCACAATACATACTTGTATATGCATATATATCAGCATGTAATATACACACTAACACGTCAAAAGATATTCTTGCTTGCAATGACAACAAAACGCCTAGTAGGCAGGCAGAATTATCTACCCCATGGAGCTTACCGATGGCTCACGGCGCTTTTTTAACAAGGTATATATGACCGCCTACCCCGAAATGTAGCATGTTTAACCGCAAATATTATGTTGAGGCGAATCCAGCTAAAGATATAAGCTTCCGGAAATCCCACAATTCATTAGACATCACTGAAGGAAAGCATATATACATACATATGCTATCATTATGCAATGAATTTTCTTTAATATAAAACCAATATCACAAGTATTAATATATTTCTGGTTATAGAGAAAGCGATTTAAAAATTAGTATATTATGGCATTTTTCGAATTAAAAGAAAACTGCTTTCAGCCTCTGACAAAATATTTTTGAAATAAAGATATATTCTATCGCGGCTAACCTCGGAATAAATGATTATATGATTTGCAATTTGGTTTGATAATTTATACAACTGTGCCATAAATCAGATATTTGCAAACGGAAAGAATTTCTATTTTTATACAATTTGAAGTGAAAAATTGTTTCACTACTTTTGTATAAAAAATGACTATTCTTTGTTGCATCTTCAATATCTAATCTTTCGCTGTTAAAAACGATGTTGTCATCTATGTAGAAGTAATATTTATAAGATGTAACTTTCATTCTGGAACTCGTGATTGGCATTTCGAAGCAGCATTTAATTATTAATTTAAACAATTAAATATACATTTATTAGTCAGAGCTTTATTTAAATATTAGTTCTTTTAAAATGGCAAAAGGTTTATGAAGAGTGAGAACGAATTATAAATGACAATAATGTTTCAAAACACTTTACTTGTTTGTGATTAAAATATTTGGCTCATTTTATGAAATTAAGACTACTAGGACTTAATATGAACTTAAAAGAGCAAAACTCAAGTTAAGGTTATATAAAGTGAAACCAAAAAGCAGATTCAAAATGGATGCTCTTTGAAATCTTATAAGTAGGTGGATAAAATATTCTATTAGTGATTTCTTACTACATAAAACATAGAAAGTATACAATTGATTAAGAACAAGGAATTTTTATTTAAAACAGTTGTAAGTTAATACTTCATATCAATACATTTGTATCGATGTACCAATACAAATGTATAGATGTATTTATACACGAACTTAAGATGCGAAGATATTGTGGATCGACATATTTACAAGCATTTATCGTGTATCGATAAATTCATATACGATATTTACAGTGTATGGATATATTCAAATAGATAATTACTGCTTATTGATACACTTATATACGATATTAATTGCGTACCGAAACACTTATACACGATATTAACTAGAAGCAGAATTATTTATATATAATATTTACTGTGCATCGATATACTTACATACGACATTAACTATGTATCAACAGACGTGTAAACGATATTTACTACGTATCGATGTACTTACAAATGATATTTACTGTATAACTAATCACTTCCATACGATATTAACTGTGTATTGACACAATTACATACAACATTTACTATGTATAGATACCATATCTAACAAAATATATCTTATTATATTCTTTATTTCGAAATATGTGTATTTCAACATGTACTATTTTATTTTATTAATTTGTTTGTAGATACAATTCTTCTATTTTTCTTTTCATCTCATTTTATCTTTTTCACTCCACGTTTTGTCATATTTTCTCTTTTTTATTTGGCAAAGTGTTCTTTCTTGGTCTATGGTGCATACGTTTTTCGTACGGAATATGCAATATATAGAAACTTAAAATTCGCAATCATGTGCAAATTCTTATATTATACTAAATGACAACGGTATCGAATGCTTTCTCATAAAAAATGCAATTAATTCTCCTAAAATGAAGTGTGATAATAACTGTTCTCGCTATACACAATTATATTCACAGACACACCTGAATGGTAAAACAACTCGTTCCGGTTTGTAAAGAAATTTACAAAAGAAATATGATGAAGTTGCATCAATATATGCCAAAAATCAATTGCATATATTCTTAGAGATTAGGAGATATACCTGTGTATTTAGAATATATACCCCGAACTGCAATTAACAACTTTGAAAAATATTTGCCAAAATAACACAGATGTTGTAAAAAATTAAAAACATCGTTAATCGTCTCGTATTTAAACCTGAAGGCTGTAATTAATTTAATCCAGTTAAAATGGAATTTCGACAAAAAAAATGTATATATACTTAACGAACATCTAACCTGTAGTGAAGTAGAAGGTATGAGAATAATTTTTTCACCACCAAAAATTATGCTCCATAAAAGTTGATAAAATGTCTTCTGCAAACTAGATTCCTTTAATACTTGAACTGCAAAACAAATAGAACGAAAACACCACAAAAATAAAATATACCATAAAATAAAACGAAATTCTTGTACGCTATACCTCCTACCTTCGAGATATTTCTCAAAAATTGCTCATCCAAAAAGCGCACGCAGGATTGGCTAGCTCGATAAGGTGTAAAATGAAACTAAAATGTATCACAAAAGATTAAAACATACCGAATTTCATAGTACTATGAGTAATGAATAAATATGATTAACATGAATTCTATGAATCCTTGAATTGACATTATAATCCGATTAATTTATGTTAATTTTTTAATTTGTAACACTTTACAACATACTTATAAAGTGTTTATGACTTTGTTAATTCATTCTGTCTGTCTGTCAGTCTGTATGTCAGTCTGTCCGTTAGCACGATAACTGTAGTAAAAATGACTTTATCAAAATGAAATTTTAGTACGTCGTTCAGACAGTCAAAAAAATGAACCTGTGGAAATATAAATCAATAATATCACTCAATTAGTTTGGGATTGAACCCGGGTTGAAAAAATGAAATACATTAAACCCTATTGGACCTAATTTTACAAATATTTTTAAAGCGAATTTAAAATTCACAAATTCCTTCGAAAGTTTTAGAAAATATACAAATTATTCCATGTAGTATATGGGGCCCACTCTGGGACACCCAGAGACAGCCCCATATACTACAAATTCCTATCATATTTCAAAGATTTAGGACAATCTCTGAGACCAAGCATGTATAAAATCATCCTAAAATACATAAAATCATTAAAAAATGGGTATTTTTTTAAAAATCAAAAATCAAGAGAGTTTTAAGACTCTAAAATTTCATGTTTTTTAACTTAAAAAATGAGTTATATGGATATTATCGAGACAAAATTAATATCTGTCAAAGATAGGCTGCTCCATTTTGGCGCTACCTTATACATAGGTGGTGAAATTAAATAAAAATGCGTGAAAAAAAGGACTTCTAAATGAATAGAAGTCCTCTAAGTTTTAAAATAAATGGGGGGACCATTAGTCCCCCCCATAAAAGTTTGATCTAAAGATTTTTTAAAACATGGGTCCTGAAAAAAATAAAAATATTTTTTCAACATAATTAAAGACAAAATAAAAAAAGTCAGAAAATAAAGTGATTTAACATGATAGGTTAGAAAATCATAGAATAAATAACTCTCTCATATTTACCACCACCATAATATATACTTTGAAACGCGTCCGTAATTTACGGACGCGTTTTTAAGACTGGAAATCCTACATTATTTCTAAATCTTTTTAACATCAAGGGTATTTTATCTTCATCATACCGTATTTCATTTATTCTAGGTAAATATATTAATTCAGTTAAAGATGTAATATCGTTTTCTCTACAATATATTTTTTTTAAATTAGTTGAATTTTTTATACCTTTAAGAGATGTAATATCGTTTTCACTACAAGATAGTATTTCTAAATTTATTAAATTTTTTATTTCTTCAAGTGAAGTTAATCTATTATCATTACAATATAATTCTTTTAAATTAGTTTTTATTCCTTCAAGAGATGTAATATCGTTTTCACTACAAGATAGTATTTCTAAATTAGTTAAGTTTTCTATTCCTTCAAGTGAAGTTAATCTATTATTATTACAATTTAATGTTTCTAAATTCGTTAATTTTTTTATTTCTTCAAGAGATGTTAATTTATTTCCCTCACAAACTAATACTTTTAAATTCGTTAAATTTTCTATTCCTTCAAGTGAAGTTAATCTATTATAATTACAATTAAATGTTTCTAAATTCGTTAAATTTTTTATTCCTTCAAGAGATGTTAATTTATTACCTCTACATTTTAATACTTTTAAATTCGTTAAATTTTCTATTCCATCAAGAGATTTTAATCTATTATTTTTACAATCTAATGTTTCTAAATTTATTAAATTTTTTATTTCATCAAGAGATGTTAATTTATATCCCTCACAATATAATTCTTTTAAATTAGTTAAATTTTCTATTCCTTCAAGAGATGTATCATAATAAAATATAAAAATAGATTTCACTTCAGTAGGATTCTCTATATTTAAAAAAGAGATAGTTTTTTTTCCATACCATTATTATATACAACATCCATTTATATAGAAACATTTTTATTAAATATTTATTTATCATTAGTTAATTGTCTCAAAAGATAAACACTCTCTCTCAAGACTGATTTAACTTCATATATCTCTTCAAAAATGTTCTCTTGGTAAGGTTCTATTTCATTATGACCAAACTTTTTATTTAATTCACTCATCTGTATTGCTTGTATTTTTTTCCAATAAACATTAAAAAAGTGATCAGGTAATAGCTCAAATTTATATTTAATCAAATAACAAAAATCTAATTTATGCATAAATTCTTCTATAAAATTTTCACTAAATGTTTGAAATCTAGATATATACAACCAATTTAAATCATCTTTTAATACTCTCATAGTATCTTCTGTAAGATTTTGAAACATTGATACTTTATATAAATCTAAATTATCAGAAAATTTTATGATAAATTCGTTACTTAAAGTTTGATATTGAGATATGTTTACCCAATCTACTTTATCTTTACATTTTTCAATAAAATCTTCTGATAATTTTCGATATCTAGAAATTTTAGGCCAATCATCAGGTTGAGCAAATTCTTCAATAAAAGATTCAGACAGTGTTGAATATTGTAAAACTAAATCCCAATTTACATGACTAATAAGATTTCTAATTACATCTTCAGATAAATTTTTTCTGGAAAATTCATTCCAATCAATATCCATTTATTAGAAAGAAATTTTTTCAATATGCATATAAGGTTTTAAAGTGTTACCATCAGATTTTAACCACAATGTGATGATATCATCACGTTTACCGTAAGCAAAACATGTTACTGTATTTGTATTAGCATTTAAAATTTCCTTACCATTGATTTCTAGAGATATCAGTGGACTTTTATCATATATATATATATTTTCTACATATATAGCTATATATATAGATATTTTCATATACATATCTGTAGTTAATCGCATCTCTGAATTCAGTAATTTAGAACTCATCATATTGAACTTTACTTTTGTAAATTTTTCATCTATAAAAATAAGATCATCTACGGTAATCCAGATATCTCTATTGTCTAAATATATTTTATTGACAACATCGTTATCATTTTCAGGTTCAGAAACATTCATAATTATTTTATTTTTTGCATCAAATTTATCATTCTGTAATATTAACGAATTTTTTTCAAAATATCTTTTATTCACAACATTTTTTTTCATCTTTAGGATCTGCAACATTTCCTATTCTTTTTCCTTTTGCATCAAAAGCTTTTCCTTCTAAAGAATGTAAAGTTGTATCATTTAATTCTTTTATTCTCTTGCCTGTTTCTTCAGTAAAGGTTAAAAAACCCTCATCATATTTAGTTTTTATAAGATCTCTCAATTCATGATGATTATTCTCTATTTTATTCAAAACAAAACTTTTAGTGGTTAAATCTAAATCATCTATAGGATTTTCACAATTTTTTAAAATTCTATTTTCCATATCATAATTTCCATCATTCATTAATTTAAAACCTATACCTGGAGGTCCAATAGGTCCTTCTTTCATTCGATCATCATAAGGTGGATAATAAGCACTCATTTATTTAATTTTAAGTTTTTAAACTCTTAACCATTGTTATAGTTTTATTTTTTTAAATTTATAAAACATCTCTTTCTTTCTTTAAAAATAAAATAAAACTTATATTCCTTTTGACTATTCGTTATCCAATTAAATTCAATATCTAAATTATTTAAATCGGTATAGTTTTCATGATTTGATGAGTCAAAAGGAAAAATAGGATACAGTTTACCAAAATTCTCCTTATTTATCAAAGGTCCTGTTTCTGTATTATTATCGTATAATCCTTCATGTAAAAGAGCTTCATACACTCTACCATAATCTTTATTAGCAAAATTTGTTTTATAACGCATAAGAGGAACTTGTTTATTATTAATCATCAACCAGCATTCTGCCATATCTATATGATCATATATCATATTATTTTTTTCATAATTACTATCTCTTTCAACATATTGAGGAATAACATAGACACTTAAAACTTCATCTGACGCTGATGTTGCTGTCACTGATCCGCTGTTGCTTCTATAAGGGCCTACCATCTTAAATCTATGTCGATCCCAATTTACCTCTATATCTTTATCAAATAGATATGATTCCAGAAACAAACTTTCTGCAGAATTTTTTAATTCTATATAAGGTAAATGCAAGGTTAAACCTTCAACTACTACCTTATAATTTTCGTTTCTTATATTAGTATATATCATATTTTTATTTTCATTTCTTTGAATTTCTATTTTCACTTCAAAACCTGAAATTATCTTTTCATATTCTCTAAAGAAATCGATTATATCTTTTAAAGGTGTCCATACTTTAATGACATTGCTATCTTTCGTTAGTTCCCATCTCTTTACGAATCCTTTGTTATAATCTTTATTCATTTTCAAATTATTAAAAAATTCAGTTACTTTAGTAGTATCTTCTAAAGTACCATCATATTTGAACTCATTACGGTCAGCTGAATCAGATGTATCTAGATAAAAAAATTCATTTTGAGCTTGTGATGTTACATAATCAGGAGTATAATGAATTAATCTTAAAACATGATTCATGATTGAAAAATTTGACTGTGTATTTGATTCAATTTCAGTATCTCCTATATGTACTTTTAAAGTTTTGATAAAACCTCCACCATTTACCAGACTCACATTATCGTTTCCAATGGATGATTTATCATTTTTTGTAATTTTTAATTTTAGTTCAAGATATCCTCTAGAATATAAAATTTTTGCTTTAGTATCATTAATATGAAAAACATAGGTAGCATTCTCATCTGAACTATGTTCTTTTGGATGAATTTCTCCTAATTCATAACTTTTAATGTGATCATTATAATAATAACGAGTATCACTTAAATCATAAATCATTTATTTAGGAAGAATTTTTAAACCACCTCCTTTCTTTTTCATAGAAAATATTACATTTAATATATTCTTAGGTTTCAATAAAACCTTTAAAAATCCTTGTATTTTTTTACTTTTTCTCATTTATTTAAGAAGAAATAAAATTAAATTCTACAGCTCCTTTATTTAAATCTATTAATTCACCTTTTTGATTAGTAATCCTCATTTTTATTCTTTCAACAGGATCTACTTTAACAGAAAAAATATCCAATTATTAAATTCTTTTGAAATTATACTACCTGGAGGGTTTTTATTAGTGAAAGAATATATAACTTCTGAATTATATTGATTTATTAAAGATCCTTTTACAACATCACAGTTAATATAAATATTATCATTTCCATTAGATATATCTGCAATATGTTCACCTTCAACCTCTGTTTCTTCATCATAACTTCCATATGTAGGATTTAAAAAGCCTATAATTTTATGAAAGTTACTTTTTGTAAAATCAATTACCCAACCATTTTTCAGTTTAATAGATATTCCTTGTCTTGCTTCAATAATACCAAATTTGACAGGTGGATCCTCACCGAATATTTTCATCATATACTCATTTAATCCTCTTATAGTATAATTACCATTTGAGATAGTAATTGTTATATCTGTGCCTAATGTATACAATCTAAATATGTTATTTCCATAATTCTTACTTATATTAAACCAGGAAACTTCCATAGAGAATGAGTGTAAAGCTAATTTTTTTATTTTAAGAGGTGTAATAAAATTTACAGTAAATTCCTCTGATCTCTCATGACCTTCTGATTTTAATATTATCATTTATACATAACAAAATTTTCATTATAGTCACTAGGTTTTTGTGTAGGAAATGATTTGAGAACATTTTTAGGTGATATACCTTTATTCCTTTCTCTTATATATTTCATACAAAATATACCACATTTCACAGATGAAGGTTTCTGTAAAAAACTATCATTATAACCTATTTTTTTATTGGATGTAACAAGAAATGATTTAATATTTTTAGGAATATAGTCCTTCTTCATATTGTCATATTCACCAAACGGATCAAAATATTCCACATATTTATATTTAGGATCATTATAATAACAAACCCAATGAGTTCCGGGACCTGTTGATACATCTAAATTAATGATTCCATTTTCAAATTTTCCTATTGCTTTAGGTAATAAATCGGAGGTAAACACACCTCTAAATCCTTTTTCATTTTTCATATTTTCTATAATCATTTTGTCGCTAATTCCCTCTGTTGATATATTCCCTTTCCATGTTTTTTTTTTTCCCTGATCCTTTCATCTTTTTTTTGTACAGTTGAACTAGCTAATCCTGATAAAGCACCTGTTGCTAATGCTGGAACTGCTAATTTAGCAGCGGTTATTAAAGAGGGTATAAGTGCCGCTAGAAATGGTAAAAATCCTCCATTTTTATCTAATTGAGTTTTACTGATTGTAATTCTTTTTCCATCATTAATATGATTAATTTGAGTTTTAGTTAAATACATCTCATGATTAGGAGTTTTAGATTTATCTATTTGTAATGTCACTTCTACTTTATTTCTAAAAGCTGATTTAAGTTTATTTTTCTGACCTTCACTCAAATAAACTTTATTTTTTATCATTTATTAACATAGAAATTGTTTATGATATCGTTGTACATCATTATAAGTCATTTCTTTATTTTTTAATAACATATCTAACAATAAAGTTACTTGATTATTCAATTTCTTTGATTTACTTCCGTTACATATTTTTTCTGTTAAATTTGATAATACATTCAATCCTTTACCTACCTTCATTTCTTTACTACTTCGAATCATATTTAATCTATGCATATAATTTTGCAACATATTTTCTTTATTTTTAATTTCTTTTATATCATTCTTTTTCTGGTTTAATTCCTCCTCTGAAAAATTTTTAACTCTAGAAATTGTACTTTTTAAGTTGCCTCTTTTCTTAGATAATCCTTCTTTTAACTGTTTAGCTCTTCCATACATCTCCTCTAATTTTTCTTGATTGTTTAAAAATACTGACGGTCTGTATAATTTTTCCTCTTTTAAATATTTTAAATTTAAATTTTGATCGATATCATAAGTATAAGATACTAATTCTTTCACAGCTTCAATAGGCTCTTCTATAGATGGAAATGTAATATTTTCTACAACATTTTGAATACTTTTCACAATATCTTTATTTGATTTTTCATATTTTTCAATTTCTTGAGTGATTGGTTTATGAAATTCTTCTAAGGTCTTTTGAATACCTATTTTTTCTTTTAGTTGATCTTCATTATTCTTTCTTATTTCTTTTTCTATTTTTACTATTTTAATTGAATCTTTTATTTGCTTTAAAAACTTGTGTTTCCGTTCTTTTTCTAAGTTCATTTATATAATATTAATTTTTTACTGCAGCAAATTTTATTTTTACTGCTAGTAAATTATGATAAAAATTAAAGATTACACAGAACCAGAAGAATTACCTGATCCTAAACAACATCCTTTGTTACCTAAACAACCATTTAGATTGCTTATAGTAGGATCTTCAGGTTCAGGTAAAACAAATTTACTGTTAAATTTGATTTATGATTTATTATTTTTTGATACATTATATATATGTGCCAAAGATTTATACGAACCTAAATATTCTAAATTACAAGAAAATTATACATTGTTTGAAGATATAGAAAGAGTAGATATTTTGAAATGTAAGAATATAAAGAATAAGAAAAGATTATTAAAATTATATGATAAATTAAAAAAAAAAAAGTATTATTTTCTTCAGATCATAATTTTATTAATGTAGATGATTTAAATCCTACATTAAAGAATTTAGTTATTTTTTATGATTGTGTGATTGAGAAAGATAAAAAAAAACATTGAAGAATTATTTATCAGAGGTAGAAAGAAAAATGCATCCTTTATTTATTTAACTCAGTCATATTATTTAACACCTATCAATATAAGAAGGAATTGTAATTACGATATATTTTTCACTCTACAACCAAAAGAAATTCAACAGATTATAAGAGAGATAGATGGTTTATTAAGTACTGAAGAATTCCAACAAATGTATAATAAAAGTGTTCAAGAAAAATATGATTTTTTTATGTTAGATTTAGTAAATCCTGATATGAGATATAGGAAAAAATTTAATCCTTTATAAATGGATGTATATTTAGAAAAAAGATTATATGCTTACAGAAAGAGTAGAAATATGTATCAAAAGATAAGTATTTCATTATCATTAAGTAAGGTTATTCTAAGTGGAACAGGTTTATCAGCAATAGCCTTTCTACCGCTTGCATTTTTAAGTTTATCAGTGGGTATAGTAGAAGCCATCGATCTTGCATTAAAAATAGCAGAAAGGAAAGAAGAATATAGACATTGTTATAATTTTTATAAAGAACTCATTAATTCGTTTAAAGCTAAGGATATGACAGAAGAAGAAATTTATATGCGTGAAAAGGATTTCATAAAAAGTTTAAAATTTAATCCAGTTGAAAAATACGCAAAACAAATGCAATTGAATGGATATAAATTTCTAAATAAATAAATGGTGTGTAAAAAAAATATTCATATTTTTAAAGAAATAAAAGGTGGAGGTTATGTAGGTTTAATTAGAGGTGGTGATATTATTGGATGGTTACAAGATAAAATAAATCCTCCAGAATTACATTTACCAGGATATCAATATTGTGGTCCATTTACAAAATTAGAAAAAAGATTAAAAAAGGTGATCCAGGAATAAATAGAGTTGATAAGTTATGTAAAGAACATGATATTGAATACAATAAAACAAAAGATACAAAACAGAGACATGTTGCTGATCAAAAATTAATAGATAATTTAAATGCTATACAAGATCCAACATTTCGAGAAAGATTAGATAGAGGAATTATTAAACCTATTATTAAAGCTAAAAAAACTTTTGGATTAGGTCTATATTGTGTCAAGTGTAAAGATAAAACCTCAACTAAAAATTATCATAAAACTACTTCTAAAAATAATAAACCTGTTGGTAAAGGTATCTGTACTATTTGTGGAAGTAAAAAGAATACTTTTTTAGGGGTTTAAAAGAGACATATTATAATCCAGAAACAGGTTATTGTGGAATTAATGAATTGAAAAGAAAAACAGGGTTACCTAATGTTGAAGAATTTTTACATGAACAAGATGTATATACTAGATATAAACCTGTCATTCGTAAATTTAAAAGAAGAAGGGTTTATGTTCCAAACAGTAATAATCAATTTGACGCTGATTTGTTATTTATAAAAAATTATAGTAAATATAATGATGGAACTAATTATTTGTTAACGGTTATAGATGCTTTTAATAAATATGCTTGGGCTTTTCCTATAAAAAGAAAAACAACTGAAGAAGTTATACAAGGTTTTAAACAAGTTTTCAAAGAAAGAATACCAAAATTCATTTTGACAGATGAAGGTACTGAATTTACAGGAAAACAGACCCAAAAACTATTCAAAGATAATAATATACATTGGTTTACAACTAAAAATAAAGAAATAAAATCTGCAATAGCTGAGAGATTTAATGAACCTAAATTTAAGATAGGGGATAGTGTTAGAATATCTACAATTAAGAAAACATTCAGTAAAGTAGATGATTCTACATTTACTGAAGAGATTTTTATAGTTTCTGAAGTATTGATAACAGATCCAATTACTTATCGATTAAAAGATTTAAACAGTAAAGAAATTGAAGGAACTTTTTATGAAAATGAAATGGTAAAATATAATAAAAAAGATGATGTATATAAAATTGAAAAAATCATAAAAAAGAAAGGAAATAAGTATTTTGTAAAATGGCTAGGATATCCAGATGAATTTAATAGTTGGACATCAGTGATAATATAACTTTTAATATGTTATAAAATTTAAGCTTCCTCTAATTCATATTCATATTTATCATTAATCATACCTGAATACTTAAATATATATCTACCTATATTGATTTCATTTATAGATTTATCAGAAAGTATACCGTACTTATTCGCCAGATAATAATCTTTTTCTAAATCGTCCACATATAACTTTGCAATTACTGTATCTCCATATTTTGTTTTTTTTCAATGATATTAGATTATATTCCCCAGGATATAAATCATTTAATTTAAATGTCTTGGGATAACCTCTCAGTCTATTGAACTCTTCCATTTATTAGTAAACATTTTTTTATAAATTCATGTCCAATAGAATAAATTCTTTGAAATAACATATAAAACTCCTAATCTATTCAATTTAATATCTTCATTTTCTTCTTTTTCAATTAATTCAGTCAACCTATGAAAACTTTCTGATAATAGTTTTTTATTATGATCATATTTTATATATAAATCATACAATTCATTACAAAGATAAGTCATATAGTAAATTTCTTCAGAATTTGTAAAATTTAAAGCTCGAATATCACCTAAGCACTCATCCATTTATATAGAAACATTTTTTAATAACCAAATGGTACAGTATCATAATTATCTAAAATTCTTCTTTTATCATATCCAAACATGTATCTTTTATTCGTTTTATGCACTTTAATATTTTTATCTTTTTGTATTTGAAACTGATTTATTTCTACATCTATATATTCAGTTTCACCTGTTATTGTTTTCATTCTTTCATCGAAACTAAGCTTAGTTTCACTCTCATAACTCATCTTAAATCCTTTTACTTTTCCTTTTACAGATCCATCATTAAGTATGTATCCATAATCTTTGCTGGCTCCAGAAATCCATGTAGTCATATAATTATCTTCACCTAATTCATCTGTCCATTCTCCTAACATACAACCTGTTTTTACTTTATTAGTACCATCATCAATATAAACGATACTATCTGTATGATAATACATTACTTTATCTCCTAGTTTATCAAGCATTATATATAATCTTATTCTAGCAGAACTAGTTGTAAAAACTGCTATATAAATATTCGTATTAAAATTATTCTGGGTATACTCATCTCTCATCTTATAATCCATTTGTACACAATCATCATTTAAAAATATCATATTCAAATCTTTAATTTCATCATTCAATATGTGGGATCGGGATCAGTACCAAACAGCACCTACTGACTCCAAATCCCACAACTCCGTGATCGCAATTTCAAAAGGCCAAAGAGAATTATATTTAACATTTTTAATATCATAAAAATTATCCAAGAAAACACCAGGTTCAATTTTCAAGAAAGTTCCCAGTTTAGGAGAATTAATCCTAAATGATGTACAGTGAGTAAAGTGAAAACATAACACAAATAACTAGGCTCATTTTTCACTCAAATATCTATTTATTTTAAGAATTTCAAAACAGCATATGTATATATTTATCCTTCAATTTATCTAATTATAATCAGAGCTTTATTTTTATATAATAACAATCAGACTATCCGCTCTGTTCAAAATTTATATATCACACATTAATTCAATTCAATATTCATATGGTTTCAATTATGAATTTAAAATAACCAAAAATACATTTAACATGAGCCATTAATTTAGAGGTTGGTCCTCGTTATGCCGGTGCTGTACGGCAATAAATTTCCCGAAAAACAAAGGTTACCTTGTCTCTTATACATTTCAAATTTTGCAGAATAAAGTTCTCATCAGCTGAGTACGATTAAGGTATAATCAAAGATTCTCAAAGGAAAAGGTGTGGGAAGGGTCCTAAACCCTGATATAGGACATCAGTCTATTATGCACCAATCCGAAAACATGGCGGAATGACTACTTCAAATCCGGAGTCGATGTCGGTTAGATTTCCTGGAATAAAAAAAATATATTTTAGAATAATTGCATCAGAATATTTAGTAATGGTTTCCAGGCTCCGCTTCTTCCTCAGCTCCAGATAAACGGCTAGCCATTTTGGCTAAAAGCCCTTTGTCTAAAAACCTTTAGACAAATTCTTCAAGCGACTTGTTCAGTCGGAAACTCCAGCTCCAAGAGCGAGAAGTGTGGGTCGCTCGAGCCCACGCGAAAAGTTCTCCTACGCAAAATGCGCCTCTTCCTGATTGGACAGGCGCGCTTCTCCAAGCAACAAGTGAGCTGACGTCACGCATCCCGGCCAGACACCAAGTCCAGACATTCCAACGAATTCACGACCAAATGCGCTTTTTAATGCGATTTCAATACGGACAAGGGTTAATGAAAAACACAGCACAGGCACGAACGGAGAGAAGGATGTTTCTCTCGCAGAAAAATAAGAAAGGCTCATGGCGCAGAATTGCGACATGACAAATATAATTCTATAAAAATCTTCCAAATCTATTACATATTCAGTTTGTTTCATATTATTTCTTTGTCCAAACTTACCCCATAAAGAGTTGAAACAGATTTTAGCTATAAATCTCATACCAGGATTTTCTTTTATTTCACCTAATTCAATATCTAATTTTTCTTTGACAATCTTTTTATAATTATTAATATCTTTTGGTAATTTATCATTCTGTTTCTAATTTAATTTTTAAAAACATTTTGACATACTCTTTGAATAGTTTATCTGTTTTCTTTTCAAAATGCCAAACTTCATATATATTTAAAATTTTATATCCTTTTTCTATAGCTAAATTGATTTCATCCGTAGTCCAAGTACCTATAAAACTTCTTTCATCATCTGTATGATTACATAATTTATTTCTTATTTCATAACACTTTTTACATTTTTTCTTTTCGCAGCATTTAAATGTTTTTGAACATGATTTACACAAACTAAATATCAATTTTTCTTCTTTATAAGGTAATACAGGACGATATAATTTTCTAGGAGGAAGTACTTTACACTGTATCATTCCAAACCAATTCTCATCATATTTTTCAATATTATAGATCTTTTTAGGATGTCCAATTGGATAATAATCAAAATAATTTACAGTCGGATAGAGTGAACATACATCAATATATCGACCTTTCTCTTTATTTTTCATTTCATATTTTAATTTGGTTGGTTCACATCTACCACCATAGAAGGCATCTCTAGGATTTAAGAGTTCTATAAAATCTCTTTTCCATTCTTTTTTCATATATTTTTTAATTTCTTTATCTTTATCAAAATCACATTCCCATATTTCAATTAATTCATATCCCGCGTCTATTATCTTATTATTTATCTTTTTTGTTTTTTCATATAAATCAGCCATACATATTTGATTTTGTTTATTTAAAGTAGATTTTCTGTAACAACTATTACATCCATGCCAATGACAAGTTTGAAATTGATATACTGTATTATCATAAAAACCATCTACTTTATAAGTTTTATTGTCTATTTTTATTTTTTTCTCTCTTCCATTTAAAGCATGCTGTATATTTATTTTATGTTTTTGAGATAAATAATCTAACCAAGTAATATATTTTTTACTGTATTGATCTTGTTTGATGATCTCTTCATCTATAGCTATTGTACCCTCAGATATGAATTTATCTCTAAATATAGCCATACAAACACCTGCTAATGTAACATATTTAAAAGGATCAATATTAGCTATTTCTAAAAATAATCTTCTTAATTCTAAACAACCTTTTCTTAAAATATCTACATCAGATCTACAGTATTTTATAATTTCTTTTCGAAAATCAAAGATTTCATTTTTTACAGATATGTACCATTTATTAAACAATTCTCTATCTTCTAAAGTCATAGTATTATAACCATAATAATATTTATCTGGATATTTTCCAACATAATTTTGATTTTTAATAGTGTTAAACAAATGAGGAAAATATCCTTTTGCTAATTCTGTTAATCCAAACGTTTTAGGGAATTTTCTTAATGGAATCAATGTAAAATTTATAGAATCTATAAATCTTATATTATATTCGTTTGCATGCATATAAATGAGTTTATTTCCTTGATAGATTGTAAAAACTTTAATTTTATTTTTAAAACAGTATTTAGATATAAATTGAAAGTCAAATCCTTTTCCATAATGAGCTAATACGGTATAACCTGCATGTTTCTTATCAAATAACCACTTACAATAGTCGTTTTCATTCTTAAATATGTTTTCTTCTCCATAAAATTCTTGATTTATAATTAAATTAACTTCATGGTTTCCTGTTTCTTGATTCGTTTCAACATCAAAAAACATATATTTTTGTGTAAATCCTGAATATTTACATGCATTACATTTTCTATCGTTACTACATTTGTTTTCACATATACTACCATACATTTCAGGAAATCTTTGACATATATTACACCTTTCTTGAGTAGAACAAATATTTATACATGTACTACCCTTAGCTTTTTTTGTTTTCATATAACACCTATGATTTTTTGAGACCAATTGTCTACAATTTTTACACTCTCTCTCTCCACATTTATGATCTTCAGGTGTTCTTTTATTTCTGTTAATATTTCTCTTACATTTTAAACATTTCCATAGTCTTTCACAAACAGACAATTTATGATTTTCAAAACAGTTTTCACCTTTAAAACTTCGAAAACATTCATTACACAGGATATCATCTCCTTCACAATTACTATCTTTTATAAAACATCTATCACATTTTAATAAACATTTATGCTGATCGCTTCTTTTATAACTCACCTTACAGTAATCACAATAATTTTTTTTTCCTAAAAATCCTGTAACAGATGTAATCACATCAAAGTGATTTCTATTTTTTAAAATGTAAATACAAGTAGTTTTATAAGTGCCATTGTATATTCTTTCATTAAAATTTTCTCTACAAAATATAGTAATTTGAATATTTAAGAATTTTTCAAATATTTTAACATGCTCTAAATTACATATTTCTAATGGTATTTCACACATTTCATGTAATTTTTCAGCTAACTTTTTTTGTAATATTCTACCTTTTTTAATATATAGAATATCATTTTTAGTTAATGTTTCATGATTTAATTTTTTACATAAAAGTTCAGGATTTTGAATAGATAGAGCAACTACAATAGATCTAGCTAAACATATATTATCGTTATTTTTAATTTGACAAATACTCTTTTTGTTTACAATATCATCATCTTTGAGTATTTTTAGACGTTTTCCTCCGTGTGGTAATTCTATGACATGGAAATTGAATGTACATTCTTTAATATCTAATTCTTTGTATTCAATTTTATGTGTTAAAACATCTAAATAGGTATCATAAGCCTCTCTAGTTGGCATCATTTTAGGATGAAAAGGTTGACTTAATATAGGATTGTGTACTATAATATCTACTTTTCCTTCTATTTTTCCAATAGCTTTTCTGAATAAATCCTTTAAGATGTTATAATATTGTTCAGGTCTAAGTTCATTGATTTCTACAATTTTATAAATATATCTGTATGTGTTATATTTTTTAATATATTTTTGACTAATTTGAACAATTTCATAATCAGCTTTAAATAAATCTTCAAGATTAACTTCTTCTACAATCTTTTCTTTCTTTTTTACCAATTCACCATCTTTATATTTCAAACCAAAATAATTAAATATATTATTAAGTTTACGTCTATTTTTAGGTTCATTAATAAATTGTTTCAATTGTTCTGTAAGATCAGGAGTAAATAATTTTTTAAGATTCACTTCTGTTTTAATCTTCTTTTCTTCTTTTGGTTTAAATTCCTTATTATCAAATTTCAAATTAAAAGAATCAAAAACCTTTTTAATTTTATTACGTTTTTCAGGTTTTTTAATAAATTTTTTCTTCTTTTTTTCTACGTATTTTGATATATCTAAATTTAATAAATCTACTAAAACAGGTTTATATTCACCTGTTTTTCTGATATATTTAGTTAATAATTTAATTAAACCAACCTTCTTACAGTCTTTAGGTTGTTTAATATTCAATAATTTTACTACTTTTCTAAGTTCATTAATAGTCTTTGACTTCAAACCAAATATATCCTTATTAATAACTGTAAATAATTTTTTAAGATTCATTTCTGTTTTAATCTTTTTTTCTTCTTTTGGTCTAAATTCCTTATTATCATATTTCAAATTAAAAGAATCAAAAACCTTTTTAATTTTATTACGTTTTTGAGGTTTTCTAATAAATATTTTCTTCTTTTTTTCCAAGTATTTTGATATATCTAAATTTAATAAATCTACTAAAACATATTTATATTCTCCAGTTTCTTTTATATATTTAATTAATAATCTAATTAAATCATCCTTCTTACAACCTTTAGGTTGTTTAATATTCAATAATTTTACTACTTTTCTAAGTTCACCAATAGTCTTTAAGTTGAGCTCCATTTATTAGGAAACATTTTTAACAATACTTTTTCCAAGATGCCTACTGTGATAAATACTTTTTAAATGCCGCTTTTTGTGTGTATAGGTATATTGCATACCACATTCACATTTAAATTTTTTATATTTGATTATGGAATCACAACATTTACAATGACTTTGGAAATAAATTTTTTCATTTCTATGATATATGTAAAACTCATTTACCGATTTCATAGTCAAACAGTGTATACACTTTTTTGTAAGCTCCATTTATTAAGAAACATTTTTATATATGGATTGTAAAAAATCATTCCATATATTTTCATATTTCTTTTTAACTTTTTGAACTTTTATATTATTTTCAATATTAAAAATATCACAAATCTTTTTCATAAAATAGTAATAGTTAATTGATTTCTCATAATACATAAAATCTAAAAATTTTAAAACATATCCTCAATTTCTTGAGAAATATTATATCTCCTTCTTAATCGATTAAAATAACAAACTCTGCTATTATATCTTTGTTTTAAACTATCGTAATCAATAACATAAAAATGTTCTTCTTCTTCCGAATCATAGATTAATTTCATCTTATTATCTTCAAAAAAGTTCATTTATATATGAACTAAGTTCTTAATTTAATATTACACATATAGAGGGCAGCACTATTTAACATCAATTCTTTAAAACTAGATGTCGGATCAGATAAATTAAAATCTTTCTCTTAAGACCTTAAATGTATATTTTTTAATTTCGCATTTATCTAAAAAAAGTTAAAATTCAGTCTCAATAATATTCATATAATTCATTTTTTAAGTTAAAAAACATGAAATTTTAGAGTCTTAAAACTCTCTTGATTTTTGATTTTTTTAAAAATACCTATTTTTTAATGATTTTATGTATTTTTAGATGATTTTATACATGCTTGGTCTCTGAGGTTGTCCTGAATCTTTGAAATATGATAGGAATTTGTAGTATATGGGGCTGTCTCTGGGTGTCCCAGAGTGGGCCCCATATACTACTATTCCATAAAATATATAAAAAAATTTCAGTAAAATATATTCTGTAGTTTTTTAAATAAAATTTAAAATAATAATTCCACCCTTTATATGGAGAGATCGCGTGACCATTATATGAAAAGATCACGTGACCAACTTTAAATGTGGCCACAATAAAATATGGCATCCATCTTGTATCGAAATCGTGATTTTTAAAGTTCTTTTTAATTCATATTTAGTGGTGTATCCGTCCTAAAACCGCTTTATCTTTGTCTAAATTATGTACATCAATGTTCTGAAACAACGCAATTACAATATATTTGAGTTTAAATGATTATCCAAATTTGATTATTTCTACAACGAAGTCTAATTTTTACTTATGGAAAATGTAAACACCAAAATATGTAGAACGAGTTGTATAAGAATTGCTGGATTTCTCTAACGCAAAATTATTTGGCTCATGGAGTCTGTAATATAACTGATATGAATGAAACATTCATTGATTTTACACAAAGAAGACGATTTTTTCGATGAAGTTTTAAGCATAGAGTTAAATTACTTGTACCTCCATGGTTTTAAGTTTTTAAATAAAATAAAGTATTATAGTATTGTGATGAATGAAATGAATTTCAAAAAATATTAATGAAATTCTGCATTTATATAGAGGTGATTTATCTTTCGATGACGTCATTTGAATAAAGTTCATTTATTTTCGATTAAATTTTCAAATATAATAAATTATTGCAATATCATGATAATTTTAAAAATATTACCAAGGAATGTACTGCATTTTAGAGATGTTTATATAAAATTGCATTGAAGTTGGAAAGTGTTTCATAATCAATTCATTATGTATGATTGATCTTTCCTGTTCTTAATTTTATATGTACATACATGAGTTTATAATCATATTTCTAAGCAAATGCAATTCTATCATATTTGGTATGCATCGCACTTTATGACTATTTCGCGAGAGAAAAATATCTTTCCTAACAATTCCCTGACGCCAAAATTCACATTAGACACTTGATATGATAACCCAATCATCGGCAACTGAATGAAAATTCTCTGGCAGACTTCACAGTACTACAGGTTAGATTTTTGCTGAGTGTAGTACATTTTTTTATTATTTAATTTGTATAAAATATTTAATAAAAATCGTTTGCCTTATAAGGACGTTGGATTTAATCCCGATGCCACATGATAAAATTTTCTTCAAATAAATTGTCTATTTGTGTAGAAGGCGTAATTGTCCTTTTTTTTCAATATCTGGACAACCCCTGGGTCTAAACACTCAAAACATGGACTCAATGGGATTATTCCAAGGCCACCTATATTATTTCATGAAATATAGTGTAGCCGTTCTCTCGTGATGAGGAAACAAACAAACATACCCACAGACATATATTCAATTTTACTTATTTCGATTATTTTAATGAATAATTTAATGAATTTTAGTAAGCAAAAACTAGTTTTATATATATTCATGTTTCATCAAGAATTTGGATTGCAAACCTTGATAAAAATCTAATATATAGATACAATTAAAAAGTTCATAAGGCCTTAAATTTTAAATTGAGTTTGTTCAAACGCGAAATACTCAAAACTTTACCACATTATTCTTTGATAGTAATAATTAAACTTTCTAAAATATATCCACGAAACTTTTCCAAGATATTTTGATTATCGGTCTGTCATATTCTGGAATTAATTTCATCCAGTGTCATTGTAAACTTATTGGATGACGGCTTTTGTTATCATTCATAAGATTACAAAATCGGTTCTTATAAAGCCATTATATCTGTACATATGTTTGTAACAAGTGAGTATCTTCACAGTATAATTATCAAAAATTCATCTATATTCCGAAGTGCAACAATTTACATTTCTAATTTGATGTATAATCCCCATTCACAATGTTCAATTTTTAAATAAATATAACTTGCTCAATTTTAAAGATACAGATATGCGCGCTTTTTTAATGATCTGGTTTCATTAAAAATAAAAAATAATATTCTGACTGACCAAATTTGATTAAGGGGGTCGTATAAAAATATAAAAAGTGTAACTTTTTGAAAATTAATGGGAGGACTATTTCATTAACGTAGTAGTATTTCCTACCTTACTTTCAACATTTTTGCAATTTGCATTGCCCACATATCTCCAACCGGTAAAGAATTAAAGCGCGTTTCAATGTTTTTGGGACACCCTGCATATTGAGCACACAAGTACACACACACACACACACACACACACAGATACGTCACGTTAAAAATAGTTTCTTCATGTTCTAGAGGTTCCAAAACGTGTAGAAAACTCGATTTGCGATTTGCGGTAAGGTTATGTGCCTATACCCATGTATATTGCAGGGAAAGTAAAATGTTAAAACTCAAAAAATTAAATAAGAAATATGTATAAATGTTTAATTAGCTGTTTTGTGAAAAAAAATAAATAAAAACAAATTCGATAGCGTAAACAATTCTAGAATTATTGCCATTTTTATTGCGGTGGGGCGGGAGTGGACTTTGGAATCATGAGTTGAGCTATGATAATGAGCGAGTTGAGCTATGATAATGAGCGAGTTGAGCTATGATAATGAAAAACAGCAAATGCAATGTAATTTTAAAAGTGTATTAATTTCATATTTGTATTTATAGAGATAAAAATTCTAAAATCTATTCAAATTCAAATTAACTAAAATTTTTAATTTAAAACATGCGTTACTTGGTTATAAACATTAAATAAATGAACTCATGTTATTATACAAAATATTGTTGCACAGAAAGCGATAGATTTCAGGGATATTCATTTATGTCAGCATATGGTGCCATAAAAAGGGAATTTCACAGAGCACTATTACTACGGCTACACACATAAATTTATCTATGAATCTACTGCGAACGAGGTGTTTCTTGAATTTTTCTTTATTATTTGCCTATCTGAAAAAAAAAGAGTTTCTGTCACAATTAAATGGTTATAAAATGACTCTATGGTTTTAAAAATAGTAACAGTGACAATTTGTCATAAACTGTGTAACTGGTCTGTTTTAAATAGACTCTACTTAAATATATTATGTTATGAGTATTGCTAGGGTCCATAATATCCACAAATACAACTACCAATGATTAATAATTTTCCTTTATCTCGGTGTATTCGTTTTACAGATTTATGTGTTCATTTTCATTTCTCCGCCTTATGTTCGTTGACAGAACTTATGCCAGGACAATTTCGCTAACCGAAGATACATTGGACATAACCGCTTCTATGTCACGTGACCTTTTAATATGTGTGGGCATTCTTTATGGCCCTCATCATAAATTAGACAGGTTTGTCAAATATTAGTGTTAGCCAATTTTCTGATTTGTAAACAAGAGCTAACCCTTTTTCGCACAGGCTTTTATTTGACGTTTATTCTTCTTGGTACCACAGCATTCTAATATGAAATATTCCACCTGTTACAGTCTAACATTACACTATTAATTACAAAATTTCCGATTAGTATTCATTTGATTTGCAAACCAATAAACTTTGACAAAAGTGTAATTCAGGGAATATCTATTGCTTCTTCTTTTACTATAAAGTTTTAAATGACAATTTGATTGCCCCATTTTACTTTCTTGCTTGGAGATACATGTTGCTTATACAAGGCAAAAAGAATAATATTCTATAATACTACTATTAAACACAATTACATAAGGAAATATTTTTTCTATAAATTTGTTGACTTCCTTAATACATATTGTGTTAGTATTGATATTTTTGCTTTGACTCCTACTAATTTTCAAAAGCCTGTTTTATTGTACTAGACATGTTTGCTGTTTAGTTTTATTTTATTTTATGTTCTATAAATTTATGTTTTGTGGTTACTGAAAGTGGATAGTATCTGTAGTTGCCCCTTAAATTGAATCAATAAATAAATAAACTAATGTTTGATATTCAGGTGCAAAAGGACTTAATGGAGAAAAAAAACCTCGCTAAGTACAATAAAAGATAATCGCTTGATAAAAAAGTTATGCAATCTCAAAATGGTTTGTTTTCAAGTCCCGGTAGTAAAATAAATTGTACTTTAGATTAGGGTGCCCTGTTAAAGGACCCTAACAATGATTTTAAGAAAAGTTAGGATACTTCAGCCGTTTCTTCTGTATTTCATAGTTTGGGGAGCTTTAAAAAAAATATATCTTCATAGTTTAAAATAAAAGTATATATCTCTCACTAGAACACATAAAATCACCCACATTCATCAAAATTGGTTTAATAAAGACTGTAAGGCCATGAACAAGGGAGAAAAAAGGCCGGAAGGACAATTGTATAATGTGTCATTTTTAATTTCTATTATCTTGGCTACTATGACATCAATTTTAAGTTTTTGCTTTGCTAGCTTTGAGTCGCCTTATCGACTTAATATAATTAATATTTTCACATTTTAATTATAACTCCTAATAAATTTTATAATCTTTAAGACATATTGAAGCTGTTAGTTGGATTTTCGATCTATGATAGCTTAAAGAACAATAACATAATATGGATTCCAAAAGATGATAGCTAACGTCGCGTGCCCTGATTATACCCTAGGATTGTGACATAATTGAAAAAATGAAAAATAATATGTTGTCTATATCGCACATGGAGTAGAAAATATATTTTATAAATGCACAGAAAAATTAAGCAATAAACGTTAAACGTAAAAATAATTGTAGTAGCAGAAAAGAAAGATTAAGGTAAATATTTTATTCTTGCAGTGGGCATGTAACAACACAGTCGAGTACTTTTTGATATGTCAAGTATTTTATTGGAAAAATGTTTTAAAAATAAAATTATTGTTTTATTGATTAGTAAATTAAAATAGTTTCCTTTATTTCACGCATCTCAGAAATGTAATTAAAAAAAATAGATTGATAAACGTACTGTCGAGGAAATATAATTCAATTGACAATTAAAAAGTCTATGGCTTTGTGTTCAAGAGTATAAATCCCCTTTAACGATATTTTGAGATAATTAGCGAAGCCTTTGAAACTGAATACCGATTAGGTAATTAACACCCATCAACCAGAGAGAGAAGTAGCGTCCATGTGGATAATTATTTTAAAGCAACAATTGATTAGATGGACAACATTTTAATTTAACACATGCTACAATATTTATTTATACATTGGTAATGTGTTCTTACGTGGTTCAAAAATGGATATCAAAATAAGAGCGGATTTTTGTTTTAATTCTTCTGATTCATTGGTTATATTTTCTAAATGGTTTATTCTGAAATTCATTCGTTACATTATTTCTGTAAGTTTCATTGTAAAATCCAAGTTTTTATCATCATCAGTTAGCACAATAAATGATGTATATTTAATTTACAATTGATAAACCATGGCATGTAGTAGCATCCGACAGATTGTACTGCTACTTTTGGGAGGCATAGAAAACCAACAAATCAAATAGTATCCTAGCACCATACACCTCTGTAAATCCGTAAGTTATTTATTTAGATCCAGACTGTCCGACCTATCCGAAGTTGTCTAATCTATAACTTCTTCCTTTCTTTTGACCCGAAGTGTAAGGTTCATGTTTGGACGGAAGAAACAGTGTCACCCAATTTAGATCGGAATCTATTGCGAATAACATCCACAGGGGCTGTATCGTCCTTCCCCCGTCGGACCAACAGATTTATCGTATCCGTACTCCGTGTAGACACGGGGATAGATAGAGTCGGAAATCAAACTCGGAGCCTTCGATTGCAATTTCTATACTTTAACTACGGGCTATCCTGCTCAAAGCGTACGGCAGTACGTGTTATAGCAGTTTCCACATAAACTTTACAGATCTGTCAGGTTGCCATGTTTATATATAACTAGAACAAATTTCCCGCCGATACCCGGGTCCTAAAGAAAAACTACTCTTTACTTAAATAATACAGCTACCGATAACATATCTCAATTTCTAAATATTCTGTTTTAAACCAAAATCATACCAACGTTCAGTTTTTTCCATGTGCAGCCATGCAAATAATACATTGCTAACTAATCTCAGGAAGTCGCAGTTCGGTTGTACAGAGTTGACGTAATACAAATCAAATTGAAATATGGGATACTTCAGAGTTTTTAGAACAGATACTGCTGTGCTGCGAATTAATCGAGCATTTAACTGTTATTTTATTGTATCTGAGAGTTATTTTGAAATCTTGTAAGATAACTAGAGTGCTATAAGCCGTATAATTTTCCTGTTTGACCTTATTGGTGGCTTTAATTAAAAGCGTCAGTTATCCAGAAATTCAGATTCATTTTTGTATCCTGGAAGAGCACCCAAGGTATCAGAAGATGCGTTGTAACAACAAATATCATTTAAATTCTCATAGTTAGAAAACCGATATTCAAGATTATTAGAATTTTGGATGGCTTAAAATAAACACAAATAAATTAAAAGACAGAAAAAAGAAAGCGTTCCTTTTCGGCAGAAGTAAAATTCGAAGCAGTAACTACTATCTCAGCGTATTTTATCCGAATAAAATCATATTTTCAAACATTAATTGTAATGTTGTATTTCAAATAATTTTGTAATTCGAAACATGAAAATTTTTCTTTTTAATTCACAAATTTAAGAAATAGCAAAAGAAATAGCACCTAAAATTGCACCGGTCTAGACAAAAGTCTGATATATCGTTCATATGCTACCAACTATCAGATTAACTGCCTTTTATCGTCTACCTGGAAAAAAACTGATTTTGAAATCAACATTTCGACGGATTTGCGGCTTTAAATGCTTCTTCTACTATGATCCAGACCGTCCTACCTGCCAGACGGTGTAAGGTATCTGTTTGGACAGCCGAGAAGTGCCACTCAATTTAGACCAGAACCTTCGAGGAGTAATCAAGCTGATTCTAGCTCTTTGACCAGTACCCAGATGAGGTGGCATCCGCAGAGACCGTACCCTCCTTCGCCCAAGGTTAATGGAACATTAGCAGGTTGCCCGTTCCGCTATACCTCCCATTAGTGCTCCTCTACTACCGGATGACTTATTAAGCATATTGAAGCCCATAGGGTTCCATACTACAATTATAAAATAAGTGTTTAAAATAAATACTTTATATAAAAAGAGAAGTTTTATTTAGAATATTGTAGAACTTAGCTCGCAAAAGTATGCTCTAGTATGCTCCAGTGAAAATACGAATAGAGATAATTCTAATGGATTGCGCTTCCACCTAGTGTGGGCAATATGCTTGATGAGTCAGCTCGTATATAAGGGAGCCTTACCTCCCATTGTTTCTCTCCGGGGCGAGCTGTGACGTCATTGACTGACCTAAGGCTCCTCTATATACGAGCTGACTCATTAAGCATGTTGAAACCCACCATAGCTGGAAGCTCAATCCTTTAGCATTAGCTCTATTCGTATTTTCACTTTAGGAAGTATAATTGAAATAATTATGGGTGGTTGTTCTGCACCGAACTGCTCTAATCATTCCAGAAAGGGTTTTAGGTTATTTCGCTTTCCTAAGATCGAAGATAGAAGAAAACAATGCTTAATAAATAATTGGATACCCGGTACTGGAGCATACTTGTACGAGCTAAGTTCTATAATATTGTAATTGAAACTTCTTTATTTATATAAAGTATTAATTTTAAACACTTATTTCATAATTTCTGTAACTGTAATATTGAACCCTATGGGCTTAAATATGCTTGATAAGTTAGCCTGTAGTAGAGGAGCTCTAGCCCGTCCCAGAGAAATGCGGATCGGAAAGTCCCTTGACATTTCTTGTTCGATAGGAGTATTTTGGCTGTTTTTCTTGTTTTAAAAGTTTTTATTGTTATAGTTTTTGTTATTTTTTGTGTTCATAATATCAGTATAGTTATTTTTGTACTATAATTTCTGCAAATCATGCCAGGAATGAGATGTACTATTGGCATAGTGCAATAATAGTTACGTAGAATCGAAAAAGCATCCTGCTGGGTCACATAATGTACCATTCTTTTCCTAAAGTGGATTCTATTAGAAAACAATGGATTGATCGCTATCGAAGAGATAGATGGTCACTGGAATGCTAATTCATATGCAGTGCTTTCTGAGTATTTTACTGAGGATGATTATAAGAGGAATTTTAATTTTGAACTTTTAAATTTACCAGTCAAGCAAAAATTAAAAAAATATATTAGCACTTTCCAGAATCTCGAAATAAAGGCATCCAACGAAATTCCACTCAAAATAGAGAGAAAGACATTAGATAAGAACGGAGAGAGCATAAAAAATGTGTAGAAGAAATTATAGAGAGTATTGTAATTATTGAAGATGATCAGGATACTTCGTGTACGGGCTTTACTGTTCCTAAGGCATAATTTGATGATTTATTAAAAAATTATTAAAATCTGGAAGAAAAATATAATTATTTGAGAAAGCAATATAAAAATCAGTTGCACCGAATTTGAATAAAAAATAAAGAAGTTGAAAACATTCAACAGAAGTTTCATACTTATAATAACATAAAAGGAAAACCCACGCAAATTTTTACAATAAATCAAGTAGAAAAATTATTTTGTCCCGAGGTATCTATCTATCTACCGCGTTTCAGGGCACGCCGGGTAAGAGCGCAAAAATAACAAAGCCATGTGTACATTTAACGAATACATAATTTATTTGCAAAAGAACACAAATATCTATTTACAAGTATTTATATACACTGATTTACAAGTATTAAATACAAGTATTAAAATGACTGATTTGATATAATGAATAATCACATTCCAAACAAATTTAGATTCCCAACCAAAAGTGGTTATTGTTTATGTCATGAACAACAGACCTACATCCTGGAAAATATGTACAACACAGTAAAAATCATGAGATGTTCCGGGAGGAAAAGCTTGCTGTCTTTTCAAAAAGGCAATTTAATATCAATAAATGCGTTAAAATTGCTATTCAATGAGAAATCCGTAATAATGCTTGCATTCCTACATTCTTACTCACCATATAAATCAAGATTACTTGCAAAAATGTTTTCCAAATTAAATTAAAAAATGAAATTAAAAAATAAATATCCGTATCTGGACAATTTAATAAAAATTTGGAGAATACTTATGAAATGTCACAGTGAATTAATCAGTTGTTATTAGGAGAACAAAGAGTCCTTTCATATGAATGGCTGACCATCAGTTAATCCATCAAGAAAGAATTTATTTCGTATCATTCTCCGAATAGTCTAAGTCAGGGGTCGGCAACCTGCGGCTCGCGAGCCGCATGTGGCTCTTTTGATACAAAGTTGCGGCTCTCCAGTTCCATACGAAAAAATTAATATTTTATTATCAAAACCCTTAAAAAATAAGAAAATATATTTTTAAGTATCTAATTTCTCAATAGCTTCTATTTTCATAATCGTTAATTACAAATCGCTACGCTTAACATGACCGTAATGAGATAAATTTGAACTATTGTTTTGTTCTTAGAGATGAGACTCCGTGACCATCTTTCAGCCAATTGAATTTCATTTCAGTCTCACCCAAACAGCCACCGTCTAGAGTCTAGACAACACGTCTAGGCTCTAGACGTGTTGTCAGTCAGTCATCCTCGGATATCGCGGTCGACGTTACGTTGCATGTGTGTTAATTTAATCGCTTGCGGTTTCTGAGTGTCTATTCGCTTGTTGTTTCAAGAAGAATATGATTTAGAAGCGAATTATCTTCTCAAATGTATGTACGCGTATAATATAATAAAATCAGTAACAGAATTGAATTACATATCTGAGGATCGTGCTAACAAAGTAATAATGGTAAATAAATTGTTTGCCGTTTTAGATGGCTAAGTAAAATTTTAAAAAGTCATTTTTTCAGCTCCGCCGCCAGCATGGCATCTGGTAAAAAACAGAGAAGAACTGAAGAAGAAAACCGAGAATTCAATCAGGATTGGACGGAGTCGTTTGCATTCATATGCAACACAGATGGCCTTCCTACTTGTCTCATTTGCCACGAAAAACTCGCACACAATAAGAAGTCAAATTTGGAGAGACACTTCACTACAAAACATACCCAGTTTGCTGGTAAATATCCGACCGGTGACGTACGAAAAAAAGCTGTTGAAGAGCTCCAAAAAAACAACAGTCAAGTTCCATGCTAAGTAACTGGGCGCAATCTTCCAATAATGTAAATCTGGCAAACTTTGCAGTATCATTAGAAATTGCAAAAAGAGGAAAACCATTCACAGATGGTGAGTACGTCAAAGATGGTTTTATACGTGCATCTGGAGAACTGTTTCGTGATTTTAAAAACAAAGCAGAAATCATGAAAAAAATCAAAGATTTGCCATTATCTGCTAAAACAGTACAAGATAGAACTGCTAAAATGTCTTCAAATGTAACACATATGCAAGTGGAAGACATTCAACTGGCTTCTGCCTTATCACTTGCTATAGATGAGTCTTGCGACATAAAAGACACGGCACAAGTTACTCTTTTCGTCAGGTATATGTCGTCCCAAGGTCTAAAAGAAGAACTGCTAGGATTGCTACCGCTCTCAGGGCAAACTCGTGGAGAACATACAGCAAATGCTGTGCAAAAATGCCTGAAAGACAATGGAATCGATATAAATAAAATCGTTTCTATAGCAACTGATGGAGCCAGAAGTATGACAGGAATACATAGAAGGGTAACATCAATTCTTCAGAAAAAATAAACCACTAAATTCTAACGTTCCACTGCATAATTCATCAAGAAGCGCTTTGTGCCCAAACATTTCCGGCCGAAATAGTTGAGGTCATGAACTTGGTAATTAAGATTATTAACAGCATCTTGGCAAAAGCACTCTACCATCGCCAGTTTAAAGATTTCCTTGCAGAAATAGATAGCCAGTTTTCTGACCTACTTCTGCACAATAAAGTGCGATGGCTTTCCAGAGGTAATGTATTGCAACGTTTTGCTTTGTGCTTGAGTGAAATAAACATATTCCTCAATGAAAAAAGCATTGACCATCCCGAATTGGAAGAAGACAAATGGCTGCAAAAATTCAACTTCATGGTAGATACCACAATGAAACTAAATGAACTAAATCTAAAACTGCAAGGAAAGGGCAACCCAGCCTACGCCTTGCTTGAAGAAGTAGTTTGTTTCGAAAAAAATTTCTTCTTTTTGTTGAAGACATGGGAAGCGGTAAATTACTTCATTTTAAAAATCTGAAGCAATATCGCGATGAGACCAATGCAACTATTGACACGAATTACTTCAGCATAGCTTTAAAAAACATGAAGGATGGATTCGCTGAGATTCGAGCAATTCAAAACAAACAAAAGTACTCTCTCGCGTTCATAGTAAATCCTATCAACACAAATGCAAATGAGATCAACATTGAGCCATTTGGAATTGATGCTGGATCGCTCCAAACGCAATTGCTAGATTTGAAAAGGAAAGACTTGTGGAGTGGCAAGTTCACAGAACTCGAGAGCAAGTTGGAAGAGTTGGGGATCCAGAAATGCATGCATATCGCGCAGCACAAGTGGACAGCTCTAAAAGAAATTCCTAGAGTTGAGGCCCTCATATTCGGCGCATGGAATAGTCTTCCAGAATGCTACAGTGAGGTGAAGAAGTTGGCATATGGAGTTCTGGCGATCTTCGAGTCGACATATTCGTGCGAGCAAGCGTTCTCTTGCATGAATATAATAAAAAGTAAAGTTAGAAGTCAACTAACAAATAAAAATCTAGAGTCGTGCTTGAAACTTAAAATAACAAGTTATAAGCCAGATTTAATCAAACTTTCAAAAGGCATGCAAAGCCAATGCTCCCATTGATGCAACTATCTATATTTGTGTTTTTATATGAATAAATATTATTCCGTATTTAAAGCCATTTATTTTAAATCAAAATCCAATATATATAAGCAAATACTATAATATTGAAACGAAAATTTTTAGTGGCTCTTTAAAAATTGGGAAATTTTGTAAATTGTAACTTTTGGCTCTTCCGTTTCAATAGGTTGCCGACCCCTGGTCTAAGTGAAAAGAAAATAATTGTTGCAGATTTAGTGAATGAAACATCAAAACTGCATCCGTCCATTCCCACAGACATTTTTAAAAAGTATATAAAAATAAGGACAATTATTCGAATACGGCATCTAAATACAAAGATGGAAATATTTAAATATACCACAATGAACGAAAGAAGAAAGAAAAGAAAACTTACGAAAATCTGCACTTAGAGAATATTTGGTCACTCACGTAAGTACCTAAATGTTTATTATTTGCTTTATATAGTGCTCTAATGTGATTTATCGTAAAGATTGTATTTAATTAACTTAAGTTCCAACTAAGACTGCATTTAAAAGGGGGGGGAAATTCAATTTCATTTAAAAGGGGGGACATTCAAAATTTACACATATCAGATACAATCAATCACTTAAAATTTTTATTGTAGCAGCCTAAATAATATATCAGGAATTAGTAATAAACATACGTAAATATTACATTATTTCGCATTATCATGAGTGCCGGCATAAGTTCTCTCTTCAACTGTTAAAATATAAATATCACAATAGCTAGCAACTGATTTGCTAAGCAGATTGAGTTACACCACAAAGTGCTCTTTTACACATATCTGATAAATTTTTAATTATTGATCTCAATTCATCTGGATCCTATGTAAGTGAGGCATAGTTGAATATTGGATTGTTTTTGTAATTATCTTACAATGACTAAACTCCCTTTATCTTACATAAATGAAGTGAAGCTGAATATTGTACTCTTTTTTAACCATTTTACAACCAATAACTAAACACATGGATATCACTGACTTCTCATTTACTGCTAAAGAAGATTAAATGGTTAGGAGGGTGTTGTAAATAAGATTTTCCAAATTTGAAATATAGTTAAATCACCTTCTTGCATCCAATAACGGTACGTTCACCTCATTTCATGAAAATCCTTAGGTCTGGTCCTAAAATACAATATACAAGAATAGGACACTTTATAGTACCGAGTGGTCAGAATTAAAACACCCCTACTCTGAGCTCTCTACACATCGAACTACTCAGTGTAAAGGCTCCAATATTGTTGAACCTACTATTCAAGACATGGGAAAAAGGGATTATGCGAAAAAAATAGTTCCAGAAACACCGATAGGTGGCGCTGTACAACAGAAAATATGCTGAAAAGACACAAAATAAGCACAAAAAAACAAACACATGCGATATGGAGTTTTTCCTTTTTAATTTCTTTTGCTGATATGAAAAAATAAGAAGATATAAAAGTGAAGAAACTTAAACTGTCATTGTAACTGCAAATTCGCACTGTAAGCAGAAAAATTTGCATAAACCCTTAGTTTGCAGCTACTATGTTCTGGGCATAAAAGGGGATAAAACTGGGAAATTTTTATTCTTATCAGCGATGGCTATCACACTGCCAGAACGCGCTTTGCTTGTGAAGCTGTTTTATGAAAACAAAGGACATGCTGTAGCTGCACTTCGAGAGTTTCGTCGACTTAATTTGCGCAAAAGACCATAACTTCCACAAGCTCTCAGGAGAATGATCGCTCGATTCAAGAAAACTGGATATCTTGGAGTTCAGCCGGGTCGAGGACACAAATCGACTCGTTCAGATGTCGTTGACGCCGCTGTCTAAAATATACAACTATACAATACAGAAATATACAATATACAATATAATACTAAAATATACAATACAGAATGTCTACAATATACAATTCAATTTTGTTCTAATTTTAATGAATTATCCCATTATAAAATTACATAAAAATATTTTGAAATAATATTTTATAATTTATGTATTGTATTTCATACATTCTAAGATTGTAAGGCACCACCTTAATTTATGTAATACCAACAGAGAAAAAGCTTTGATTCATAAATAAATAAATAAAATAAAACTAAAAATTTATTTTAATTTAATAAAAATCAATTTATTAACAGCAATAGTATTTATCAGTAGGTATGTTATTCATCACTTTCTTCTGACTCAATATCAGAAGAGCGAACCTCACGTACAGAGTCTAATTATTCTGAACTGCATTTATCTTCATAAAAAAAAGGTTGCAAGACACCAACGGTTGTTCTAAGGTACACCCTGTTTTTAGTTACATTTATATCAGAAAAAGTGCACCTTAAAATTGAAGAAATATGATATATATTTTTTTTTATGTCCAGCATTGAATGAATAGAATAATTATAAGATGTTTAGGGCTAAATACAGTCCAGTATAATAATGGTGTAATTTAGGACAAACTGTGACAAACGAATATATAGGATGTCCCGTTCAGATATCATAAACTCTGCAGAGTGGAAATCTTCGCTCGATGTACATGAAAAATGACCCAAGAACCATACCTTTATGACCCATAGTTTTTGCGAAAAATGCGAAAGAAAAAGTATGATGTCACATCCGGTGCACGGAAAATAATTTTTATTGGAAACATAGACATCGGTACATGTATATCACATTATGTTTACATAGGAAGATGCTCAAAATGATCACTGCGCATATTGAGGCATGCATGCGAGCTCTGTAGAATGGCTCACTGCACACGATCTAGAATCATGTTGTTCACAAAAGTGAATGCAGCATGAAGGCAAGAAACTAAGTGGATTCTGAAGCACTATGCAGGATCGTATGCAATCATCCGTTCTATAGTGCGCGCATAGATGCCTCGTTATTCACAGTGGTCATTTTGAGTATCTTCCTATGTAAACATAATGACATATACAAGTACCGATGTTCATGTTTCCAATAAAGCTTATTTTACGTGCACCAGATGTGATGTCATATTTTTTCTTTCACATTTGTCTTGAAAACTATGGGTTGCAGAGGTATGGTTCTTGGGTCACTTTTTATGTACTCCGAGCAAGGAGCAGTCTTGACGGGACACCTCGTATATTTAATAAAAACATTTTTATATAAAAAAATACTTCAAATCGTTTAACATTATCATTGATTTCATTAAATGTATAGGGAAATATTGTTTTCATGTCAAAGACACTTATTGGCCAAATAAGATACCTATACATTTTCAAAGGTGCGGACAAACCCACCTTATGGCAGTCCGTGCATTTCCATATTGTGCGCAAACATCCTTTGCACTACGAAATTTTATAAGCAATTTTCTGCAAAACTACCAATGAATGTGAAATTAAAGGTGCAATTTTCTTTAGGTGCAGTTTTATTAGTTTCTAAAATTACAGTTTTACCAGTATCATTCACAACAGTGCAAGAGGAATAGGCATGGGAATTTTACATTTTACTGCAATATTTCCCAAAATATTCAACTACACATACCAAATTTGATATATAAATAGATTGTTATGGTATATAAGTCAGATTGTCTCTAGTATTTTTAATAGATGTGGAAAATAATTGAGATACGCCGAGGGATAACTGAGTATAGGGAAAAAAATTTTGCTATTCTGCAAAATCCCACATTGCGCGATCTGCATGTGATTTAGCAACATGTCCATTATCAATTTTTTGCACAACCTGAAAAAATATACTGCATTTCTTTGCAAAATCATGTACATACAAGATAAATACGTGTAGTTCATTTTTAAAATATTTCTTTGCCGAAGATTTCAATTTCCACCTTGACTGATCATGATTTTGATCCCCTAATTTTTTCGACTTACTCCAATTTAAGCATTTTTAAATAACTTGATATAAGTTATTGAATAATAGTTAAAATAACACAAATGTGTCTGTCCTAAATTACGAATTTGAAATTAGATACCCCCCCCCCTTCATATATAGATGTTAAATTTCAGCCATAAGATTCCAAAGTACACAAGTACATTTATTGTAAAGATACCAGTTTGTTTTATATGTTTTACTGCATTATATCTTATGGCCTTATGTAATGGGTTTGTAATGAGCATAGTCATTATATGCTCATTACAAACGGAAAAAAAAATACTAGATATCTATATAAATACAATTTAAAATCTGTCTGTCTCTCTGTCTGTTTGTCCCATCATCACGGGAGACCGGCTGAACCGAATTTGATGAAATTTTGTGGATAGCCTAGAAATAGCCCCACTTAAAATTTCGCCTATGTTAGGAGTTTCTACGATCAGTGGTTCTCGAGATATTAGTAAAAACTAGACTTTCATTTGTCTCATCATCATGAGAGAACGGCTCAACCGAATTTAATGAAATTTTGTGGGTAGCCTTGAAATAGATCCCAATAAATTTTGTTCAAGTTTCGAGTTTCTAAAAACAGGGGTTGTCGAGATATTAATGAAAAACGGAACTTTTTCCTGGGAGTCCTACTCTCCAACTCTGTGGTTTATCCAAACGGAAAGGATGAAAATCGTTTGTTTAAAACATCAAAGTAAATTAAAACTGGATTTCTGAGTTTGGTGAAGGATTTTTGCACTAATTAGTCACTATCTGAAAGCATGAATTGTTGGAAACATGAATTTAAATGGAAAAATCTACCTCCATATTTTATCTTTTACAAGCTTTTACTCAACGATGAACAGTATAAAGAAATTAAAATGGTTATTTAATTTCGTATTGTATGAGGAAGATTCTATCTTATATCATATTGCTTGACAACGGAATGAAATTAAATGTGTTCGTTAATGATTATTATTATTTTTTTCGATTTGAGTAATAAATAAATGGATACTAAAATATATCTTATAAATGAACGGTTTGATTTTTCTTTTAATTATAGTAATTGCGAACTGCGTACATCACTTTCATTTATTTTGGCAAAGAGGTTTCAAGCTTATATATTGTGTTTAGATAATAAACTCATATATTCTCTTTACCCGATAAATTCATTTATCCAATTGTTGAAACAGAGAATGAATAGAACGGGTATATCTTCTAATAATATTTTAGTGTTTTCATTTAGTATATACAAACTGGATCACGATATTTTATTCAGATCTGCAAATTTAGAGCTACGAATTTGGCTGGATATAGCTAACTTGGCAAATTTCTTAAAAGTTGCCAAATTGATTGAAATGTCCCAAAATTGATAAAAATAACGTAAATCAATGAAATTTATTTTATTTTGTTAGAAGAAAGTAATGAAATGGTGTTTCGTTAACATTTGTCTGTCAGTCCAACCGTCCTACTTAATAACACATTTAACGAATTTTTAAAATGTCATCAAATTGATAAAAATGCTTATAAATTCATAAAAATATATTGAAATTGATAAAATTGCCCTAAATAAATTAAATTGTGAAATTGCCATCGTATTTTTGACTGGATAATATGAATTACGATCTTCAGGTTTAAACATTATTATTATTGATGTTTTCGGGGATTATTGATTCAGAGATTACTGATATTTTCAAGTTCTTATGCCATTGTTTTATTGCGGCAAAAATTGTTGAAACTCATATATTGTACGTTGTACGAGTAATCTTCTACAAATGCACGGGTATATCTTCTAATCTAAGAGAATATAAGTAGTACAGGTATATTGGCATATATTTTGACATATATTGGCTTATATTGGAATCAAGCCTTCCGGTATGATGATTACGGGGATTATATTGATATTTTTAATTTATTAAGTAATCTGTTATATACTGGAAAAAATTTTTGAGACTAAATATTATAATACGGCTAATATTTTTCCAGCACTAGGACATAACTACTCATCTACGATATTATAAGTAGTACGGGTTTATCTTCCCATATTAATTTTCGCACTTTCATTTCGGCACATATTGGAATTAATTACTGCCTTCTAGTTTAAAGATTAGGGATTTATTGATATTTTCAATTTATACATGTAATCTACTAATACAGGTTATATCTTCTAATATTCGCGTATATAAGTAGTACGGGTCTCATACAATACGCTTTTATTTTGCATATATTGATTCAATTCCATATTTTTTGTAAATTTACTTACTTAAGAGACCAGGATATTTTATTCTTCAGATCTACCTGTGAAGATAATTTTGAATAGCGAGAACAGCCTTCTTAACTTCTTTTTAGGAGCATTATGTTAAATATTTTAGCAGAATATTTTGATTAAAAATGCCATTTAGTATACTATAGGAATTTACACATGATTGTGAATCTTAAGTTTATTTATATTATATACTCCGTACGAAGAACGAGTATGCTGCTAGTCTTTTAATAAGAATATTATATCTAAAAAATCTATATACAGTAAGCTTGTTTTAAAGAGCTCTCAAAGTGTTATTATCATTCACACACATACATGTAATATTTACAGACGAATAAAAAAAAGCACGAGTATAAAATTTGAATTCTTTTAAATGAGATAAAATGAAATTCCAAATCCCAAGATTAACAATTTTGTAATCCCAAAATCCCAGATTTATACAAAGCATCTGGGATTATAATCCCTAATATATAAAATATGATTTTCTTGTGTAGAGGAAATTCTTGTACCTAGAGTCGACAATTTTTCTATTGCAATTTAATATCATTTTGTTGGCAAGAATTGTATCCTTATTAATAAAAGATAGTTAAACTACTTAAAATATTAAAGGGATGTTATAAATATAGCATACTCTCAACAGTATACGGTTGCTGTTGAGACCCAGACCGTCCGACCTACCAGAAAGGTGTAAGGTAACTGTTTGGACGGCCGGGAAGTGCCACCCAATTACCCCAGTGGGGGAGGTATCCACAGGGACCGTACCCTCATTCCCCTACCACCAACCTCTCGGAAGGACTTACGGACCCACATGTTTAACGTTATCATACTCCGCGCGAACACGGCGGCAGTTTTGGCAGTGGCTGGAATCGAACCTGGGTTTACCGAGTTATTCAGACAAGCTGAATATTCTTTGCATACCTAAAAACAAGATTAAAAAAAACAGGATATTTTATCTTTTATTTAAATAAAATTTGCTATACTGCAAAGTTGTAAAATTACTTAATATAACTTTTGAAATGCTACCCATATAAAAATATATTTAACCAACTCATTATTATTTTATCATTTTTGCTTTAGAAAAAGATAATCAACTGCCACTGTAAACAGTACTAAATAGTAATAGTAACTAAAATTCATATAATCTTAATAAAACAGCGAAACTATATTTTTAAGAATGGCCATCTTAGGTTAAGTATGAATAACATATACAGGTGTGATATAACATATTTTTAAAGAAATTTGTGGCAATTTACTTATTTTTGGAAAGACAATGAGAGCATGTGGGAATATTTTGAAGTGGGTAATTGCAACGTAAAAGCGGTTGAGAATCACCATTGCTTTATAATGGAGGTATTATCAAAAGCATCATAGGTAAGGATAGTTTTTAATCTATCTATCCATCTATATAATAAAAGGCAATGTCTGTGTGTCTGTGTGTCTGTCTTATACACTATACGTTTCGCGACCGCGCGTCGGAGAGCTACGAAATTTGGCAATCGGAGACCTGGGGGGGAGGGAAGGGGACACGTGAAAACCGATTTTTAAAATTTTAATTATTTTTTTATTTATTTAATGTTTTATGCGATTTCGACCGTTTTTTGCCCTTTTTTCTCCACGATCCAGACGTCCTAGAAAAAAACAAATCACACCATCAGAAAGAGCAGACAATTGCGAGTAAAAATATATCAATTTCAAATCTGAATTTCGATTTCTAATATTTTTTAAAGATTTTAAAACAAAACTCACTTTTTGCTCAAGAAAACGATTTTTGGTTTTTAAATTCTCGCATAGTAAAAAGTACTCATAATTTCGACTAATAATTTACATTTTTAGAAAGGTCAAACAAGTCCAATCTGGTCAGGAAATATTCCGTATTGCCCACAGGATCGGGATTTTAAAAGTTTCCGAATTTCAATTTCTCGACGTTCCGCTCGGCGTGCCGCTTCGTTTCTCCCCCGCTGAAAGAGGGAAGGTGGTGGGTGGGGACGTCAAGGTGGAGGTGACGTCACGGTTCTGAATAGAGCTCCTTTGCTCTATATAAATTATTATATTTATATTTTAAATGATGGGACGATATGGATTTTTTAAATGTATATTTTAACTTTTGGATATTTTAAATGGATATTTTAATTTTATGGATATTTTAAATGATGGAACAATGAAACAATGGAATGAGGATGATGGAATTAAGCATATGGTCATTTTAAATTGCAAATTAGCGCGCGGGAAGTTAGCGGTAGGCCCGGGTTCGATACCCGCCACTGCCAAAACTGCCGCCGTGTTTACGTGGAATACGATCACGTTAAATATGTGGGTCCGTAAGTTCTTCCGAGAGGTTGGTGGTAAGGGAAGGAGGATACGGCCCCTGTGGATCCCTCCCCCACTGGGTTCCCGTCTAAATTGGATGAATATATAGAAAGTTATGGAGATTGTCGCGGAGGGCGCGGCAGCCCAGTGGTTAGCGCGCGGGAATTGCACTCAGTAGGTCCGGGTTCGATTCCCGCCACTGCCAAAACTTACGCCACGTTCACGCAGAGTACGATCACGTTAAACATGTGGGTTCGTGAGTCCTTCTGAGAGGTTGGTGGTAGGGGAAGGAAGGTACGGCCTAAATTGGGTGAATAAAAATAAAGTTATGGAGATTGTCGCGGAGGGCGAAGTAGCCCAGTGGTTAGCGCGCGGGAATTGCACGCGGTAGGCCCGGGTTCGATTTCCAAAATTGCCGCCGTGTTCACGCGGAGTACGATCACGCGGAATAAACATGTGTGTCTGAAAGTCCTTTCGAGAGGTTGGTGGTTGGGGAAGGAGGGTACGGTCCCCGTGGGTGCCTCTCCCACTGGGTTCCGGTCTAAATTCGGTGAATAAAAAGAAAGTTATGGAAAATGTCGCGGAGGGCGAAGTACACCAGTGGTTAGCGCGCGGGAATTTCACTGGGTAGGCCCGGGTTCGATTCCCGCCACTGCCAAAACTGCAGCCGCGTTCACGCGGAGTACGATCACGTTAAGCATGTGGGATCGTAAGTCCTTCCGAAAGGTTGGTGGTAGGGGAAGGAGGGTACGGTCCCTGTGGATGTCTCCCCCACTGAGTTCCGGTCTAAATTGGGTGGCACTTCCTGGCCGTCCAAACAGTTACCTTACACCTTCTGGTAAGGTCGCGCCAGCGAGTGTGCCACGGTTACAATTTGCCACGGTCAGAATTTTCAAGGGTAGCGAACAGGCTGGTCGCCAAAGGCGGCTAGTATATACTAATTGCCAAGTGTCCGTCTGTCCGTTTGTCTGTTTGTCTTTCCCGCTTTGTTTGGGCACTTCCCGAATAGATAGAGACTTGCAATTTGGTACATGGGTCGTTCGTTCGATAAAACCCCCTGGAAGAATGGAACAATCGAATTGTTCGAAAACGTTCTCTACAGGGGGTGCCCTACATCAAAACGTTCGAAAAGTGAAATGATAGGAAAGCATACTTTGCGACACGATAGACACTTCAAATTTGGTGTATGAATAAACCGTTCGAAAGGAAGAAAGTGTATAATTTCAGGTTTCGAATATTTTCTACTTAAGGGGGTGCCTCACACCAAAATGTTCGATTTACCGAATAAATGGGAAACGGCTACTTTAAAATTTGATCGAGGCTTGAAATTTGGTGTATGGGCTAATCATTTGAAAAAAACACCCAAAACGAATATAGTTGTTTAAAATGTTTCTTTAGGGGGTGCTCCAGAGAAAAACATTCGAAAGATGAATTGATAAAAAAAAACACGGAAATACGGATGAGATACAGATTTCAAATTTAGTGTATGGGTAGATAGTTTGGAAGGAAGAAAGTGTACAATTTAAATTTTCCAATATTTTCTACTTTAGGGGGTGCTGCACACCAAAATGTTCGATTTTCGGAATAAAGAAGAAACCCCCCTATTTATATGTGATAGAGACTTCATATTTGGTATTTGGGCGTATAATGTGATAGTAAACCCAATCAAAATGAATTTTTTAAAAAATGCATATTTCACGGGGTGGGTACTGCACACAAAAACATTCGAAATGTGAAATGATAGAAAAATCATGCTTCGCGATAAGATAAAGACTTCAAACTTGGTGTAGGGGTAAATAGTTGGAAAGGTAGAAAGTGTGCAATTTCAGTTTTCCAACATTTGCTATTGTAGGGGGGGGGGGTGCAACTCACTAAAATATTCGATTTGCCGAAAAAATTGAAAACGCCTCCTTTACAATGTGATAGAGGCTTAAAGTTTAGTATATGGGCTCATTATTTGAAGTAAAAACCCAAGCAGAATACGGTTTTTAAAAAATGTTCATTTAAGGGGGTGCTACACAGAAAAACGTTCAAAAGGTGAAGTGATAGAAAAACATGTTTTGCGATAGGATAGAGACTTCAAATTTTGTGTACGGGGAGATAATTTGAAAGAAAGAAAGTATGCAATTTCAGATTTCCAATATTTGCTACTTTAGGGGGTGCGGCACACCAATATGTTCGATTTTCCGAATAAATGAGAAACGCTTCTTTTTAAATGTGATAGAGACTTGATATTTGGTATATGGACCAATCATCTGATAAGAAATCCAAGGCGAACAGAGTTTTTTCAAAAATATTCATTTTTTGTGTGCTCCACATAAAAACGTTCGAAAGGGGAGATGATAAATTAGTATGCTTCGGGATGAGATAGATACTTTAATTAGGTGTACTGGTAGATAGTTCGTAAAAGAAAAGGTGTGCAATTTGAGTTTTCCATTTTGTCTTTTTTAGGGGGTTCTGCACACTAAAATATTCGATTTGCCGAATAAATGTGAAACGCGAATTATTAAAAAATTACAATATTCAGGGGTTGCTTATTGCGAGAACGTTGATTTTTAACGGGTATTCGGCTAGTATATACTAATTGCCAAGTGTCCGTCTGTCTCTCTGTCACGCTTTTTTAGGCACTTCCTGAATAGATAGAGACTTGCAATTTGGTACACGGCACGGCCTTTCGATAAAACCCCCTGGAAAAATCGAATTTTTCGAAAACGTTCTATAGAGGGGGTGCTCCACACCAAAAGGTTCGAAAAGTGAAATGATGGGAAAGCATGCTTTGCGATGAGATAGATACTTCAAATTTGGTGTATGAGTAAACCGTTTGAGTGGAAAAAAGAGTACAATTTCAGATTTCGAATATTTTCTACTTAAGGGGGTGCCGCACTCCAAAATGTTCGATTTACCGAATAAATGAGAAACGGTTCCTTTAAAATTTGATAGAGGCTTGAAATTTGGTATATAAATAATCATTTGATAAAAATATCCAAAACGATTATTATTTTTTAAAAACGTTCGTTTAAGGGGGTGCTTCAGAGGAAAACGTTCGAAAGGTGAATTCATAAGAAAACATACTTCGGGATATAATAGAGATTTGAAATTTGGTGTACAGGTAGAGAGTTTGGAAGGAAAAAAAGTGTACAATTTCAATTTTCCAATATTTTCTACTTTAGGGGGTGTGGCACACACAAATATTTGATTTTCGGAATGATGTAGAAACACTCCTTTAAAACGTGATAGAGGCATGATATTTGGTATATGGGCGAATCATTTAATAAAAATCCGAAGAAGAATGGAATTTTTAAAAAATGTATAATTAAGAGGGGTGGATACTCCACAGAAGAACATTCGAAAGGTAAAATGATAGAAAAAGCATGCTTCGCGATGAGATAGAGACTTCAAATTTGGTATACGGGTAGATAGTTATAAAGGAAGAAAGTGTGCAATTTCAGTTTTCCAACATTTGCTATTGTAGGGGGTGCCGCACACTAAAATATTCGATTTCACAAACAAATGAAAAACGCATCCTTTATAATGTGATAGAGGCTTGAAATTTAGTATATGGGGTAATCATTTGATAAAAAAAACCCTACGATTTTTAAGATTTTTCAAAAATGATCATTTAAGGGGTTGCAACACAGTTAAACGTTCGAAATATGAAGTGATAGAAAAACATGCTTTACGATAGGATAGAGTCATAAAATTTGGTCTACTGGTAGATAGTCTGAAAGGAAGAAAGTGTGCAATTTTAGATTTCCAATATTTGTAATTTTAGGGGTACCTAACACCAGTTTGTTCGATTTTCGGAATAAATGAGACACGCTTCCTTTAAATGTGATAGAGGCTTGATATTTGGATATAAGTCAATCATCTTATAAGAAACCCAAGGCGAACAGAGTTTTTCAAAAATGGTCATTTATGGGTGTGTTCCACAGAAAAATGTTCTAAAGGAGAGATGATAAAATAGTATGCTTCGGGATGAGATAGAGACTTTAATTTGGTGCAATGATAGATAGCTCGAAAGGAAGACGTGCGGAATTTAAAATTTACAATCCGCACACTGAAATATTCGATTTGCCGAATAAATGTGAAACGCGAATTATTAAAAAAATGATAATATTCAGTGGTTGCTTATTGCGAGACCGTTGATTTTAAACGGGTATTCGGCTAGTGTAAATTCTAATCTCTCATATAAGCATGATATGAGTAAAAAACATGTTATAACACTGTCAAAAATAATAATTCAAGATTTTGCAATTAAGCATGATTTGAGCATGACTAAACTCAAAATTGAATGTTTTTGTGATGTAATATGTGTAAGTGTCTAGGTGAGGGTTTGAACAATATCTCTGAAACAATTTAAGTTATTCAAATGAAATTTTGGTCCAATTATTAAAGTTAGTGTAAATGAAATATTTAAGATGTTTTCTAAAATAACAAAATAATCAATCAATCATGTTAAATAAATAATTATGTTATATATTTAATTTTACTCTGTATTCGTCTCATAGTTAATAAATTTCATGAATTACTACAAAAATAATTTAATATATAATTATTGCTTTATATATGTCTATGCTTTCTTCAAACATGTTCCTTTATGTTTAATTATATGCAGAGCTTGAAATTAGGAGTGGTCTGTTGATCCAAGACTACAAAACACACACAACAGACTATCAAAATAATATAAAATTATAGCGGCCCGTTGGTCTAAGAACATTTTTCCTTTTTCTCCCTCATAAATATTATATAGATATATTTAACTGATGTATTACATAAACATTAAATTACAATTTATATAAATTTTCTTTAATATTTTCTTTATTATGGTTTTTACAGAAATCAAACTATAATACTACTCAAGTATTTCCTATGTTTTGCAATTTTTTAAATATTTTTAAAAATTCTGTATACGGACCACCGATAAAGTTTGAGGACCTGTGATGTCATAAAATTACTGATCTCTTAGACCACTGACTGAAATTTACTAATTTCTGCATATATATATATATATATATATATATTTATATATAAAGTAACAGTAATACCTGTTCTTCGTACGGAGTATATAATATAAAGAAATTTAAAATTCACGACCATGTGCAAATTCCTATAGTATACTAAATGATATTGTTAATCATAATATTCTATTAAAATATTTAATTTAATGCTTGACGAAAAAAAGCTTAAGAATATCTATTCTCGCTATATAAAATTATCTTCACAGGCAGATCTGAAGAATAAAACATCCTGGTACTGTTCGTAAACAAATTTACAAAAAATATGAAATTGAACAAATATATGCAAATTCAAAGTGCTAAGATTGTATGGGACCCGTACTATTTATATTCAAGAATATTAGAATATATACCCCGGTATTAGTAGGGGATTACAATTACTACACCATATGAGTTTCTAAATTCTTGTCAAATTAAAACAGATGACATAATAAATTGAAAATATCCATAATCTAGTAATCTTTAAATCTAAAGGCCGTAATTCATTCTAATATATGTCAATATACCTGTACTACTTATATTCTCGTAGATTAGAAAAAATATCCGTGCAGTTGTAAAAGATCAGTGCTGTGTACATATATGAGTTTCAACAATTTTTGACAAAATAAAACAATGATGTAATAAATTGAAAATATCATTATTCCCCGAAAATATCAATAATAATAATGTTTAAACCTGAAGACCGTAATATATAATCCAGTATAATCCAGTCAAAAATACAATATAGTTGAAATTTATTTTATATACATACTGTATTATTTAAATCGGAAAAAAATTAATAAAAATCATTCTGCCACATAAACACATTGGATTTAAATCCATTGCTAAGCGACATGATACAATTTTCTTCAAACAAATTGGCGGAAAAAATATTGTCTGCATAATGCTATTTCTATGGAAGGTTTAATTGTTCATTTTTAATTAAGATCTAGACAACAACTGGTCTCAAAACTTGAACTAAATTTTAAGTGGGGTTAGTTTAAGCCTACCCACAAAATTTCATTAAATTCAGTTTAGCCGTTCTCCCGTGATGATGAGACAAACATAAATACAGACAGACAGATTTTCAATTTTATTTATATGGATTGTTTAGAAAATTAACAATAGTATTACAGTAAGTGACAAATTCACGTATACATATGACTGTATACATATGAATAGTATTAATTTCTACGTATACATATGATTGTAAAAACTTTTTATTTTAGGTAATAAAATGTTTTATACATACAACAGATAATTCTCATTCTTTCTGCAAAAATATGTACAAGTCAGAATAAATTTTAATTCAATACAATTTTTTTGTACAAATATCCAAATCTAAACGCACAATTTTAGCATTTTAAACTGCATGAAAAACAATATTCGAAATTATTTGTTAGTTGCATTTTCCACCTTTAAATTTCATTTTGACAATGAGATTCCAGACCCAGCCGTAATTTTTTATGCCTAACTTCTCTGTTTAAGTATAGAACATTTTGGTAACTGAGTAAAAATGCCTAGGTGGATTCCATTAACGCTTGATTTTCTGCTATCAGTTTCTAACCACGATTAAAAATAACCATAATAATAAAAAGGAGGATATAGAAAAATTTGATTTTACATATCAAATACATAAATATAGTATAGCAGATTTTAAAGATAAGATCACATTTTTAGTGAAAAGGCAGAATCGACTAGTAGCTGCACTATGGAATTAAAATAATCGGTTAGGAAAATGTCACAGTATTACAAGTTTATTATAGTTATACAATTCAGATATTTACTTCTCACTTTCAAAATATAATATGAACGAAGGAAAAAGTGTTATAAATTAAACTCAATCGTTAAAGAAACTTATAAAATTATAAAAAGTAATATGCAATATACTTATTTACAAAATACTGATCTATTAGATCAATAGATTGCAAAATAAATGAAATTACCTTTTGAAAGAGATCCAATGATTCGTTAACAATAATATCCTTCCAAATAGATGCTCTAAGTCCTCGGACGAGTCGGACGGTCTGGGTCTTCAACAATAATATCCTGCCGCGCGTTCCCGCAAAATAAACAAATGCGCCAGCCAACAGATGTTGTCAAAAGCAGCATTATGATCGTCTGCTACAATTTTTTCTCATTGTTTTTCCCCCACTTATAAATATTTTGGACTATGTTTTCAAACTATATCTATGGTTGCATATTATCGTTTTATTTTTTTCTTTATTATTCTGTAATAAAGTGAGAAGAAACAGTGAATTTGTTATTAGAGAACTAAAAACTTGTAAAATGATGGAATCTTGTAAAAATGCTGTAATCTGGTGAATTCTATATAAAAAACTGTTTCCTTTAGCAAATGATGTCAATTATTTATATATATATGGAGTCAGAATAAAACAAAGGAGAACGACATAATAGTTTTCTGGGATATTCACGACAGATGTTGTCATTCCACAACTCAGAAATTATTACTCTTCTCACTTTCAACCTAACAATTTTATATTATTTTCCACCTTCATGATTATTTTAAATTATTATTTTCGTCAAAAATAAGAAAGAATAAATTGAATAAAAAGTATTTAATTTCGAATGAAAAAATGCAATAAATAAAATCATGCATCATTTGCAAATCCTTTATACATATATATATATATATATATACGATATATATACGATATTTAGAAACTTAATTTCCTAATATATATTTTTGCCACTTATTCTTTATATCGATCTTTCATAGTTTCGAAGATATTAATGAAAGTAAGGAGAAAAAAAAATCCGCTCGGACAGATACTTTTTAATTTTCTTTCGAAAAAATATTTATTTCTAAAAATATTAAAATATTCAAATTATATTTATATATTCTTAATCTTGACCATATTTCTGACAAAATAAGAAAAATTATTTACATTTTTACTTTCTCATACGTAGTATTGAGAAAGTATTGTTTTGCTAACATTTTATATTTCGAGATTATTGTGCCAATTTATGTTTTAGGACCCCCTGAGCACGCTGTGATTATATTTGGAGTGATGTCTGTTAGTGCTCGATTTTTTTTTATGTACCCTACAGCTGTTGCAATTATTAATGGATTTTCATGAAATTTCATATTCTGATTTCGTGTATACTAAAGTCGAGTTGAGTTTTTAAATTTCTATTATGTTCGGCATACATTAACGTCCAAATGGACAATTCCGATTTTTTTTTTTTTAATATTTTAAAAACAATTGATATTTATAGAGAATTTTTTTTCTGATTTCAGATATCCAAGAGAAAATATCTTAAAATAATTATTTATTTAAATATCAAGAAATGAAAAAGCTCAAAATCTGCTCAAACACAAAACGGCCAGTGATTGACTGTGACGTCACAATGCCTGTTCGACCTGTGATGCAACATTTTACTATGTGCTGTTTCTACCGAGATATTTGCAAGTAGTTAGACCCTTTCAGAAATAATAAATATTTTGTGACAGCTGAAACTCGAGATGTAAACTGGATACCCTTTTCTTGAATGCTTATAATAATAATGATAATAATAATTATTATTATTATGTGAATTACATTTACGTTTAAGGTATCTGTGATGGAAATCGGAGCATTACGAAAAATGCAAACACTTTGGACGCCAATTTCTTCGAACGTGATAGATAAAAATGTACATATTTATTTCTTGATTCGTTGGTCCAGATTGTGAATATATGAAATAATTTTAATACTTTGGAACTAATTTAGAAAACACTTAAAGCGTCTATCCAAGCAAATGTTTTTTTAATTTTTCCTACTTTCATTCAGACTTCAAAAGATAGATATAAATAGTAAGCGACAAAAATATATATTAGTAAATTTAGTTTCAGAATCTACTTTTTGAGAAAAAAAAAAGCAACTATATTGAAACTTACTGACTTAGTTTTCGAGTAGTAATCGTCTTGACAAGTTGAAGAAGATTGAAAATTTTTCATTTTACAAGTTTGTAATGCTTATATCTCAAAAACTAAAAGTGCTCGCTATGAACAATGAGCAAGAATTTGTAGCTCTTCTAAAGTCTTGCTAGTGTATATAATTGGCTTTTGGATCGAGTGATTGATTCTAATTTCGATAGCTTAGTTTTTAACCTGGATTTTCCAATAGCTGGGAAAGTTGCAATATTTAAAATATCACAATTGCTGCAGGTCAGTGTCCTTACTCACTCCTAGGGTTGGTCATTTTGCCAGCAAAATTGTATTTTTGCTAAGACAGTGGCAAAAACCTGGTAAAAAACGGCAAAAACTGGAAAAAATGACTGGATTTAAAAAAATGTACAAAAAACAATATAATTTTGTACCTAATATAGAGACTTAAATTAGAATACTAATTAGTTATTTCATTAATATTAATTTGTTCAATTAAAATGATAAAACATAATAAAACATTAATTGATTAAAAAGAAGTTGTGAAATCAATCTTCATTTTATCCTTATTTGAACCTCTAGGTATAACTTTTATGAATAATTTATAGAAGTAAAATTAAATTTTAAATTCCTACAATTTTTTTTTGTATAAAAAAAACGTACGGACCAGGTAAAGTGATTAAGACTGTTGATGCTAATAAATGGTAGAGAAGTATAGCAAGAACATGTGATATTTCTAAAGACTTTTGCAAGTTACTTGCACATCTCTAAATAGAGAGAATATTCTCTAATTTTTCATTTGTGCAGTCAAAGATGCGAAACATGTTGGGAATAGGTAGTGTTTCAAAACTTGTTTATTGCTATGCAATGTTGAAAAAACAAAATATGTGCTCTGATGTAGGAAATTCAATTGGATTTGATGAAATTTAATTATTTTATGTGTAATTCTTCTCATAATTAAAGTTATAATTTAATATGAGCTATACTTTTCTTTTAATATTTATATTATATAGTAATAAATATACTTTGTATCTTCAATTTACTATTGTTCTGAGTCTGATAGATAGCAAAATTCGTATTATTACTCAGACTTTGTTAAAAATTATCTGAAGCATAAGAATTAGTTGTTTAATAGTTATGACTGTTTAAACCAAACTCAGTCAGTTTTTTTATTGTTATTTACTCTATCCTTTCTCATGTTCTGCATTCATAGTATTAACTAAAAAAGTATTTTACTAAAACAATACAAACTTAATATCATACGTAACGAACACTCTTTAATGACAGTGGTGAATTTTGTTTAAAATCTGGCTTCCTGCGCTTCACATATTTTTCACAAAAAACATTTTTTGGCACAGATATAAATATTTTATCTGAGGATGTAAAACTAGTAGTCGGGCACATTGGAGCGATACAATACTTACAACTATTCGGAAGTTTGGGACTGAAGAAACAATTATAATTATCGGAACTTTCCGAATATAACCAAACTTATGCATCAATTCTCCAATGACGGGAGCCGCGGAAGAATATTGCAACGTCACATTCCATGCGCGCCAAAATGGAGCGTTTTCCCGCCATAGTCAGAAAGGCGAACTTTGACTGCTAACAAAACATGAAATACAGCTCGGAGAATAAAAATGTTTATACCGTTGTCCGTTTTGAACAATTTCGAATCGAATAAATAAATTTAAAAAAGAGGCCGGAATTGTCCATTGTTTACATTTTCGTAATGTTCCGATTTTCGCCACTGAAACCCCAAGCATAGATGTTATTCACATCAAAATATAAGTTAACTTAATTTTAGAACTAAATAACTTTAGTGTCAAAACATTTTATTCAGATCTATTAGTTTTTTGTTAGATATAGTAGAGGGTTTCAAACACTTCCAAAAATGTATGTAAATAAATGTTGCAAAATTATGTAGTATATCGCAAACGATGGAAATAAGCTGCTAAGGGAGTTAAATAAGGAACCTGCATAAAAAAATTTCAAAACATTCGTTCAAATTATGGTAAAAAAGCCAAGTCATAAAATACTACGAAAGAAAAACAGTTTTGATAAACTACATGAGCTATTTTAACTAAATTCAATTTAATAATACCAGAGAATTAAAAATTGTAAAATTAAAAAATATATGTAAAAAATACTGGCTGTCTACTTCAGTTCTTGGAACATTCTTTTTAATTGTTCAGCTTTTTTTCTTGGCATTTTCAATCTAGTTTGATCAAATGTTATTTAAATTTAGTTGATAAAGGTAGCTCATATAGCTTCCAAAACCAGTTGATTCCTTCGCTTTTTATTTTCTTTTAAATTCCGTAGTCTTTTATTCCTTGGTATTTTAAAGTGGTTTTTTCAAGATTATTTGAACTGAGTAGCTATGTGTTTGAACATAGCTTTTGAAATCGGTTGACCAGTTTATTTTTGTATATACGCTATATCGCTATATATTAAGAAGCTTAAATTTACCGCGTTAATATTGCAGCAGTATTTGTACCATTATTTGATTGAACTAATACAGGGTACTGAAAATGATCAAATTGATAAAACCAAGAACTTTGAACCTCGAAATAGTAGGTGTAATCATATTCATGAATTAAAACCCGATAAAAAAAATCTGATGCGAGCAGCACATGACATTCTTTATATTGTAATCAATTTACCACGTTTCAGTAAAAATAAAATAGGTTATTCTTACAGTGGATACTTATATTTTTTCCAAGATATTGAATTTTCGTCAATGAGTCGTTACTTTTTTTTTATTTAGCTTCATTTTTATCCATTTGACGAGATTTTCGTTAATTTGGCCACATTTAGCTAAATTCGTTGCCAAAATCTCGCAAAGCGAGCTAGCTTCACGAATGAAACGAGCTAGATTCACGAGTATGATGTCACCCAATAATTTATCGCATGATATTACATATGAAAAATGAACAATTTCTCAACAGTTAATTTTTTTTCAATTTATGCGATTTTTTGATAAATGTATTTGTAAAATGTGCAATATCTCGAGAACGGTTTATACTAGCGTTCCAAAATGTATGTTAATCGTTTTCTAAGAAAAAATTGCATAAGATTTGTCTATTTGCGTAACTTTATTAAATGTTTTGAATTTTTTGATGATTTTTTCAAAATTTTACCTTGAAATTTAGGGGGGGAGGGTTCTGAACATTCGATTGTGTTGAAAAATAATAGGTTTCCAGTATTCACGGATTGCAATTTTTGTACCAAATTTCATTCGAATTTCTCCATTCGTTCGCGAGATATCGTCTCCACAGACTCACTGACACACAGACACACACACACTTTCACAAACACACACACACTTTCACACACACACACACACACACACTTTCACACACACACACACTCTCTTTCACACACACACACACACACTTTCACACACATACACACACACACACACATACACAGACATTACCTCAAAAACGTTTGATTCGTGCTCAGGGATGCTTGAAACGTGCTCTCCCGTAGAAAACTCGAATTCGAATTTTCGACCGTGTCACAAAACTTTCCTTATACATTATACCATATATATAAGGAAAGTAAAAATAATAGATACATAAAAAATAACTGCAGGGGTTATATATATTGTAGTATCGGTATTTTATAAACTCTTAATTTTTCTGTTTTAAATGTGTTTTCATGCTGAATGAAAATGTAATATATTCTGTGTTAAATGTTCGTCTGCAAAGAAACCGCACTCTTCATGTACTTGCATTTGTCGTGGCTATGACTTCCGATTTTAAAAAGTCCGTTGATGTAGATGTATTTTCTTTTTAATTCTTTCTTTTTGGGAGCGCCTGTGAAAGCGAGTGCTGGATGGCGTGATATTTATTGTGGCGTTTGATTTGGTAGCGGTTGAAAAAATATATAACATAAATCTCATCGATATAAAATAATGACTTCAAGTGTTTATGAATAAATATAAAAAATGCTGAAAAAATTATGTTGTGTAATACATTTAATATTTATATGAATCAAGTATTGTGTTGAAAAACATTTGAAACGATGTAATATAACATCTAATCGCTGTTTTATGATGATTGGAAAGTTATTATATCTTAAAACATAAATTAAAGATTTTTTTCTATATTATGATGAAAATTATTTGTATACATGTCTCTGCCATTTTATTAACTTCGTAGCTAGCCATTGGTGAGTCCTGGCGTTCATCATCAGGGAAGGCGAACCTCTGGGGGTTATATTTATTGAACCACTATTACAGTATCATAAACTTTTACATATGTATTTACACGGCTTGATTCATCTCCGGAATTTATACTTTTACATTTAGATGTGATTACGTCATTATATTTTCCCTCATGATTGATGATTCTATTTTTAATACTTCTTTTTAATTTGTAGGCACGTTTTAAGTTAGGGTATTATGAGTTACAGCTTCTCTCTATTCAATCTTTAAATTTTCATGTTATATATATATATATATATATATATATATATATATATATATATATATATATATATATATATATATATATATATATATATAAAAGTTTGAAAATCCAATGAAAGAGTAGAGAAAAGTTTCAACTCAAAAAATCCCAACATTAAAAAATGCCTTACAAATAAAAGTATCAAAAAGAGAATCATCCATCAAGTATAAAATAAAATGCAAACCTCTAGTCATCAAGCTGAAGACAAACAGAAAACATCAATGGAAATTAATCGAAAAAATAAAATAAATAAAATCCAAGCATGAAAGCTTTACACGTGGACAAGTCCTAGGCCTAATAATGAATGGATCATTTCGATAAAACTCTTTATCAAATCCAAGTATTTAAAAAAAATGAACACAAAATGTATGTTTCTGATATCAGTGATAGATTATATTTATAAACACTGACAACTTGGACAACATGCATATATATATATATATATATATATTATTTTTCTTTCAAAATTTTAAGAAATATGGAATGTGCTTCGATTGATTTGTATGCACAAAATTGTAAAGTATCTATGTCAGACTATTTTGTGTGCATCATATTTTAATATTGGATTTTCTTTGTTACATATGAAGTACGTTAAATGTGGTACCCACAACCAGCTGCTTTTTGATTTTAAAGTTGAATACAATTTTGCAAATTGTCAAACTACACAATAAGATATTTTTTTTATAAAAATACGGTCATTGGCCATAAATTTAAGTTAGCCATACATATTATAGGACAGTTTTCATTCTTAAAGATAGTTATACACAGGTATTACCTTATATTTACAATGCCCGTAAACTACACTGGACATTTTGCGGTTCGGTGCGAGTCCCGCAGCTAGTGAACACTGTTTTATGTGTTGCTTAGAAAAACGACAGTTAAATGAAAGCAGTTATCGCTGAAGGTAAATACGTAGTGGGTTTAAAAAATGCTTTGTCTTGAAAAAGAAAAACACAAATAAGTTCTGAATCGTAAATTTCACAGTGTCATGAATATATGATGCTGAAACCCAGACCGTCAGACTTACCAGAAAGGTGTAAGGTACCATCAATACATGATGTGAAATACCAGACACAACAGTGACGTTTATATAGCTATTGTGATCTGTTTTAAGCAGCAGAAGTAATAATAATTTATTACAGTGCCGTCATAGTTTTGCCAATACCTCTGCTACGTTGCATTATAACATTTATGGTTAGGGCCGAAAACAACATAAAATATAGTTACAACAATGTTACAGTGTCATCAATGAGCGATGTTATATAGAAATTACAACTGTTACGTCTCATTGTAACAATAATATTCAGTTGCTTAAAAGTCACAAAATATAGTTACATCAATGGCATAATGTAACCAATATGCAATATTGCATAGAAGTCCCAACTATGACGTCATATTGTGACATTTATGTTTATTTGCAGAAAAGTTACAAAATATAGTCACAGTAATCGCACAGTGTCACTAATTATCGATGCTGCATATAAGTCGCGTATGTGATGTTGCATTGTTATGTGTTTATCAAGTGGTTGAAACGTCACTAATTATAGTCCCAATGTTACTAATACGCATCGTCGCCTAGAAGTAACAACTATGACGTCACATTGCAGCATTTATGTGTAGTTGCAGATACGTTACAAAATATAATTACAGTAATGCCGTGATGTCACCAATTAGCGATGCTGAATATAAATCATAAATGTGACGTCACATTGTGACATTTATGTTTAGTTGCAGATACGTGGCAAAATATAGTCACATTAATGTTATGGTGTCACCAATTAGCGATGTTAAATATAAATCACAAATGTGACATCACATTGAGACATTTATGTTCAGTTGCAGATAAGTGACAAAATACAGTTACAGTAATGTCATGGTGTCACCAATTAGCGATGTTAAATATAAATCACAAATGTGACGTCACGTTGTGACATTTATGTTTAGTTGCAGATACGTGACAAAATATAGTCACAGAAATGTCATGTTGTCACCAATTAGTGATGTTGCATACACATCACAAATGTGACGTCACATTGTGACGTGTCAATAAAGGTGCAGAAACTTCACAAAATATAGTTACAACAAGGTCACAATATTACCAATGTGCAACGTCACATAGAAATCACAACTGTGATATCACATTGTGACTCATATGTCACGTGATTACAACGTCACTGTCACACTTGTAACGATCTTTGCTGTATGGGATATTAAGCTTATAAACAGCAGACGAGTTATAAAGCTTCTATGCTTAACAAAACTATTTTCTCTTTCCTCGAATCTTGATTCGGCTTACTCGGAATACTACCCATCATCTAATCCTTCATAGCCTTATGCCCTGTCAATTTCCAATGAATCACCAATTCTTACTCGTGATCCAAAACTTTATCCTGTTTCTACCGCAGGATCGCAGAAAATTGTTCTTGGCTCGGTGATTGGTCTATCTAACTGAAGCAGTCAGAATTGTTAATTTAAAATAAGCATAAGTTATAATGCAAACTGAGAGAAATAATAACGAAATGTTATTTAGACCTCACTAGTAGTGTTAAAAAAAGTTATGAAAATCATTATTTGTAGAGCTTAATTCTAGAAAGAACTATCCCATTTTATTATGCTATCCCATTATCGCATTCGGTTTGACTGCTGATAATCCTTCTTTCTATCTCAAGGTTATCTATTACAAATTAAAACTCAGCAGTCGCATCATGAGAAAGATAAACGAAAGTGATTAAGACCTTTGGGAATTAAGCTCTTCATTTTATATATTATTTTTTAATTAAAAAAGGATGGCATCATATCTAAAACTCTGAAACATTGATACAGGTTGTTTTTGAAATATTGCACGCTTTTAACTTAGAATTCTAATAAACTAAATGTGTTCTTTATTAATTAATATGCACATGGTTTATATTTTACCCCGAAATGAACTGACATATTTTCTTGTCTGATTGGGGTAAAAATGATAAGTTATCACACGACTTCGGGATATAAAATTTCATCAAACTTCTGTTTCAAAGTATCTCGAATTAAATAATTCGTTAGTTTTAACAACATAAAAGATAGATTAAAAGTTTCAATTCGTTTAAGAGCCAAATAATAGACTGCTTATAAAGAATAAAATAACCAGATACCAGCTCAAACGAAGGCAAGAACACGCATATAGATTAAATTTCAGCAATGTAGAGTTAAAAGTAAGATATAATTGAGGTGTTGTGAGCATGGTCAATCTGTAGGGAAATTTACGTATTGGAGACACATTATATTTATACAGCGAATAATACTGTTAATTTAGTTCTAACACGCATATTTCTAGTCCACATATTACATGTTTCAAACAAAATAAAATAGCAAAAAATAAATATGTTCAATAATATCACACAAGCTTATATTTTATTTTTAATTTATATACAAATGTAACGTGATAGCTTTGTAAAGAATCCTACGATTTTCATGAACTTTAATATACATATTCTAATCAATAAGTGCAATAATGCCAATATTTTAAAACACAATCATGACCTTAAAAAGTTATTTCTGTTAATTTCCTTGCAAAAGTAAAATGTATTACTTATGAAAGCAGGATTATTTGCAGCATACAGCTTCAATGATAACATATACAATAACATATTATTTAAGTCCCTATCTTCCATAAAATAGTATTTTAAAATATTATTTATGAAGTAAATTTTTCCCAGTTATAGGCTATTAAAGTGTAATTTTATTTCAATTCATTTTTACCCAAAGAATATATTTTCCTTAATTAACAGAAAATAAATTCAATGAAAAGGAAATGCATGTTGATATGAAAGTTCGAAGAATAAAACACATTGTTTAAAAATCATTGTTTAAAAAGTCTTTTCATTTGAACACAATAGCTCGACTTTGCGATTTTATATAAAACTAAGATAAGTAAATGTTCATATATTATTTATTTTTAAGTCTATTATTGAAACTAAATTATTTTAAGAATATTTATTTTGGGTACACATATTACATTCTACCGTAAAAGCAGAAATATGAAAATGCATTCACATATAGATGCAATATGCGGATTTGCAATAAAAATATTTCGTTAATGACCAAATAAAATATTTATAAAAACAGCAGCTAGATTTCAAAGTCATGATAGTATTTTTAATAAGGATAGAGAAACAACAAAGTCTCAATAATGAGCTTGTCACCTTTTTCTGGTATGGTTTCTCTGTCTTTTTGAATGACGAAAAAGGTTTTGCTTTTGAAACCTTTTTTTTCATATTCCTTATGCTGCTATTAATGGAGTATTCTTATTCCAGATTAATGACAAAAGCAGTTTCAGCGAAATACAATACAAACATTATGCTTTTTCTTTCAAATTTCCACATTCTTTAAAAATCTATAGGACAACTAACATGAGCACTTAGTTCCCTCATAAGTACTTATGCATCACTTGAACTTTCGACTGAAGTGCTCTAGAGATTGAAAAGAATAGTCTACTAGTAGGAAAGTGACGATGCGCTAACGATTAAGAAAGTTTGCAGCGCCTCTAGCGGCGAATTGAAGAAGTCAGAATTTCTATCTCGAAAACGAAGAAGGAGTAGAGAAAATTTTCAATTACAAAGTTTTAGAACGGTCGCTATTTAGTATAGAGCGGTTTGAAAAACATATTAAAGAAAAACATGAAGAAAAACATATTAAAAATAAATAGTTATTGAAGAAGAAACGAAAATAAATTATTGTGCTATATGTGCATTTTTACATATCAATCATTTTACTGCAAAATTGATAATTTTAAAGGAATTAAAATTATCTTATTGCACGACTTACTTTTTTTTATTACACGTTTTGCCCCATTTCTTTCAGAAGTACTTAGTATAAAACTTTGCATTATCGTTTTTCGTTGACCTCAATATTTATCGTCCGTGTAGCTATCCTGCTTTGATATAGCTTTCCTGCTTGATGTAGCTATCCTGCTTTGATATAGCTTTGATATAGCCTGAAATATAGCTTTCTTAATTCGACGACAGAGGCGCTACAAAACTTCTCAATTGATAGCGCATAGTCTCTTTCTTATTAGTAGACCCTGCATTTGCAGTTCTAGTACACTTTTATCGGAATTTAAAAGGATGCATAAGCACTTATGAGGGAAACACGTACATTTATTATTACTTAAATTTTAGATTCAAGAGAGGCTGTTCGTGAATATGATTTCCTTCAGGCGGAATTTAATAAATAAAATATTGGAGGGTGGGATGTAACGTCACCAAATTTTATATTACGAACAAAATTATCGATCAAAGGTGTCTCTCTAGAATTCAAACATATTTGAAAAAAACATTTGTATTTTATTGTAAGTGTATGCGAAAGTGTTTTCATTATTCCCCTGAAAATTCAAATGGGGTCTGGACATAAATTTTCCTACATAATACAATGACTACTTCTTTAAGTGAATTATTGTTGCGCAATATACACGGCACATGTTTCTAGCATGGAATTAACAGCCCGTTAAGTTGAAATTTTGCGCTTTTGATAACTTATGAGTCCAAACAGAGTTATTTATTCATATCTAAGTGCAAAATTGCAAAATTCTCATCAAAATGCAGTTAACAGTTAAGGAGCGGTGGACGTTGAAATTTTTTGTATTTATTTATTGACTTAGAAACATGAAAATTTGTATAAATATTTTTCTTATCATTTCTATATAAAATACCATTAAATTTTTTTCAATTTTGTTATAATTTTATATTTTTTAAATTTTTTTTTAACTAAAATTTGAAAATGCTCCTTGCTTGCCATTTGTTCACATTTTTGATTCATTTTACATTATGATCACTGAAAAACACATTATGAGCAAATTTGGGTATTCATTTTTAAATCCCTTAGAAAGTTAATGTTTTAAAAATATTTTTCTGCATTAAAACTTAATTTTCATCATTTAATTGGGTTATTATTGACTTTTACTTAACGCTTTTAATTAACTTTTAATCTGTTTTAATTAACATTTACTTTTAATTGGATTATTATCCACTTTTATTTAACATTGCACCTGCTGCAGCAGGTGCAATGCTTTTGCCGGCGATTTCCATGGACGTCAATGTCTGCAAAATGGGGGGGGGGCAACTGTTTGGGATAGGGTATGCCAAATACCTGTCTTTTTGGGAGGTTCTTCGTTTGGGATGGACGCTGCCCCACACGTAAGCAAAAAGTTAAATGTGTAAAACAATGTTATATATTAAAAAAAATATTTTTTTTAGTCGATCTTTGCTCATTTCACCGTGCACCGTCCCCTTATGCACATTTCGAGAAATAAATTTGTATAGGCGAAGTTTTGGGTCAAAATATTAATCAAAGTACAAAACACTAGTAAATGGAATGACCGTAAATGAAATGAACCAGATCCACGACGAAGAATGGTGCTAAAAGATTTGTTGCATAATATTGAACTTGGAAATTGAACGCAATGGATAATAAGTTCGGCAGTTTTTTTAATCTTGTATAATTATTCTGATACATTTATTTGAAAAATGTGTAAGGGCTTAAGAAAGGATTACACTAGCATTCTAAAGTAGGTAACATTGGTTTTCTAATAAACATTTGCTCATAAAATAATTGAATTCTTAAAATTCATTCGCATATCCGAGTTCAAACATTAGATTACGCTTAAAATTCATAGTGTTCCAACATTTATTGATTATAATAATCGTACCAAATTATTTTCGAAATATTCATTAATTCGTGAAATATCTCACACTGACACACACACACACACACACACACACACTCACATGCATATATACACATACACACACAGACATCACCTCAATAACGTTCGATTCTTGTTCCGGGATGCTTAAAGTGTCTAAATCCATCAAAATCGAACTCGAATCTGCGACCCCACTACAATACTTTCTCTATACATTATAATATGTATATAGAAAAAATAATATGTAGCTCCTGTACAATACTGACATCCAGCTATAATACGCTGTAATTACGCTGTAAATACGGTGAATTTTTTTTCGTTGAATTAGTAGCTAAACAAGTAATGTCTCTCGATGATTTCAGCCACCGGATTATGTATTCTTTTAAAATTCTACTGTTTTGCTTTTGCAGAGTGTTTCAGAATTAACAACTGGTTCCCATTTTCCCAATTAGACAAACCATCAGAAATCGCATTAGCATTATGCCATAGACTTTGTTTCTATAAGGTGGTATTAGTAAGAAGTTAGGGGATGTAAATTTTACACAGCCCCTCTAGGACAAAAAAATATTACAGTAAAAATATGTTTCCCTTTCAAATGTATTCATACAATAAAATAAACCCTTACTTTTCTAATTTAAAAACTCTAAATAAGATAATTCACGAAAATACGAACTTTTCAAGCTTGCGAAAAATCAGTTGGACCACTCAGCAGTTTCTGTCGATAATGGGTATACTGTAAATGATTACAACTCTATGATGAGAAATGATTGCAACTATAGCGTGTTATATTGCTTGAAGTTAAAGAACTTGAAATAATCTTGAAAAAGGCTTAACCCATAGGGGTAGAGTAATTTGCAACCAAGGGGGCTAATGACGTCACGAACAAAAACATCCTTATAGCGGCTATTGTTGAACAATAATTGAAACAATATTGAACAATAATGGAACAATAATCAAACAATAATCGAAACTATTAAGTCTCGCGATCATTGAGCCATAAATAAGCCATTTTATGCATGTTTTGTCAAATGTTGTCATATGCTGCTATATTAAAAACATATAAAATTTAAAAGAAAATTCAAATATTTCGCTCAAATTAAAAAAAAAATCATCTAGTTCTATGTTTTTTGATAACAAAGCTGAATACAATGTTTCGTGAATATCCATTGATATGTGTGACTGCTATTGTTTATACAAGAAATGGACCACAGACAGACAGACGGGCATCACTCCAAAAATAGTCAAAACGTGGTCAGGTGATCTTGAAACATATATTGACATCAAAATCTCGAAATCGAAAACTTTCGTGAAAACTATACGTTCTTAATACCACGTATGAGTATATATAATAGTCAGAGTAACGACCAGCAACTGTGGATTGGTTTCGCTCAGTTTAGGACTTTCAAACCGCTATAAATAGTTTTAGCGTTTCTAGCGCTCTGAATTAAGTTTAAACTGTCAAGAAACAATGTTGGAAATTTCTGTGATGAGTGACGAAACTAATCTTATCCTTCATAAGGGGACGAAATCTCAAGCTGCATTTCTAGAAAATAAGAAGGTAAAAATTAATTGCTGTGAAATATGTTTAAAACACTCAAATGTATTACTTTTTGTTCCAATTTTAAAAACCAAAGTTTTCTCCAAAGTTTGAAAAAACTGTGCAAAATAAAGAAAGTAGAAATGAGTAAAGTAAACTTCCATTTATAATTATCTTAAAATACTCAATTGTATTACTTTTTTTTCCAAAGTTAAAAAACCAAAGTCTGCAGCAAAGATTGGCGGAACTGTAGAAAATAAAGAAAATTGTGCCCAACCTTGATAAATTTATGAACTATATGTCTCCACTTGACTATCATACATTCACGTTGTATATCGTTTAGATCTAATTTTATCATACTCTTTAACGGTATACAATAAAATGCATCTTTTTTATCTGTTTTCGTTTACAGGCGTACTGTTTTCGTTTTAGAAATATTTCGTAAAATATATTTTAAGATTTATTTTTTCAAATTGGTAAGAACTTAATGGCGCCGATAGATGCGTTTAACCATGAAAGTAGAATGTATGTGTAGAAGGGGGAACCGAATACTTGGCAATGACCAACTACTTCTGCATATTAGAGGCTTTAACGATAGTCGTTCCATCTGTTGCACACTTCCAAAAATAAATGAATTTCAGTTGCTCTCCAGCTTCAAATAATTTGTATTTTTGGTTCTCACTACATTTTGCCTCACATACGCATTTTGTTGTCATTAAAATTGACGATGTATAAATGTTTAATTATTCACGAGTGTTTATGATTATGAATGTGTGCGTGGCAATTGCATATTTAATGTTTAATAATTGTGTATCTAGCTGATAATTGGGGTTGTGCGTTTGGCTAATTTTACTTTTATTTAATAGTGTGTTTGATTTTATTTTATTTGTGAGAATAGAGCATCTAGTGCTAAATAGAGTAATTTTTTTATTTGGGGAAATTAATGTGTAGAAATAAAAGTTAGAAAATAAAGCTATTAATTAATACAAATAAAATGTAGCAATTCGCTTTAACACTAACGTTATGGAATAGACGGAATCGCAAAAAACACAGACCTTAAGAACAACAGCGCCACAAAATACGAACAATAGTGTGTACAAATTATGATGCCAATTTCCCGAAAAATAGCCTTTTTTGGGCCTCTCCCCCCTCTCTTGTTCTCTAATCTCCATGGTGTAATTTATCTCTGTAAATATAACAGTGTCTGATACCATTAACTTCCATATCACAATTCAAATTAACAACTTATTTCTTATTCGCTCAGATGCATTCTTTTAAAATGTTTCATAAAATATTTTTAGAGTTTCTTTTTTCAAACGGGCACTAACTTAATGACGCCGATAGATGCGTTTAACCATAGCCACATATATCTAAAATGCCCTTTCATTTCCCTCTTTTCTATTGTTAATAAATGAAAACCACGATACACCTACAAAAGATGTTATATATCGCCATCTAGCTGTCAGCTAGACCAACATGATTTAAAAGACCGTAGACGATGTGAATTTGATATCTTGATAGATAGATATATTCATTGATTGATACATTGAGAGATAGATATTCCAGCTTCGCTCAGAGTTTATGTAAAATTAAATCTGATTTGAATTTTTCACACAATGAGATGTAAACAAATATAAAAAAAAATTCTTTATAGATATAAATATGAAATTTTTAAATTTATAGTGCTGTATACAAAGCACAGAAATCACAGCCAATATTTGCGATTTTTGTTTGTGTCAGCTATCAGTGATGGTTCTTTTTTTTACCATTTGCCATAATAGAATTTAATAGTTTAATTTGGGCCGAAATTATACAAGTATACAAACTTTCTTTGAAATGTCAACAACTTCTTAATTATTCATAACAAGATAGATTTAAAATGTTCACACTTCAGCCTACGTATGTTGACAGTTTAATCTGTGCCGAAATTATACACGCATACAAACTGTTTCTGAAAAGGCTCTGCTTTATTTCATTTCTCTCGACGATTGACATTCGGGAGAAATTCAGAACGACTTATACAGTTTTCCATGCTATTTGGTGTACAACAGGCCACTACACAATAAACCATAGTAAAAGCTAGATTTTACAATTTAAAAATACAAAATTTTTTAAAATACTAGAAATTATAAAGATACCAAAAATTTTAAAAATACTAGAAATGTGAAGTCAAAAATGTGAAAACAAGATCAAAATGAAATAAATATAACGAATCCTCCAATATAAAACACGTACTCAAATGGAAAAGCAGCAATGATGTTTTAGATGATAACTAGCACCAACTAGCGGTCATTTTTGAGCTAGGATGTTGTCTATTTCCTCGGAGAGAAGCACAGGCATTTTGGATAGAGGTTGTAGGATATAGATGTTGCCAGGCCCGAGCCAGGCCCGAACTCGGGACCTCATGCTTACAAGACCGACATTATAAGATTAGAGCAAAAGCTAGCTTCGACTCCGAACTTATAATTCGGGTATCCTAGCATCTTCGATCGATGTCTTTGGCAGGAACAGAGTCGTCTGCTGCCACGCACTCCCACCTGATGAGAAGCCCCGGTCGAATTTCGGTGAGGAGGGAGCCACCCAGAAAACTCCCGCGAGTCGCCATCCGAAACTTAGTCGCCCATCCGAAACTCAGTCGAGGGGATGAATGGCCGGTAGCCGTTGTTGTTAAGACCCAGACAGTCCGACCTACAACAAAGGTGTAAGGTAACCGCTTGGACGGCCGGGAAGTGCCACCCAAGTTAAACCGGAACCCAGTGGGGGAGGCATCCACAGGGAACGTACCCTCCTTCCACTACCACCAACATCTCGGAAGGACTTACGGATCCGCATGTTTAACGTGTTCGTACTCCACATGAACACGGCGGCAGTTTTGGCAGCGTGCAAATCCAGCGCGCAAACCACCGAGCTACCGCGCCCGAAATGTGCCAACAGCACGCGGAGTTCCCAGGTGGTCACCCACCCAAGTACTAACCACGCCCAGTGCTGCCTGATTTCGGTGATCTAACGAAAACCGGTGTTTTCAGCACGGTACGGCCGTTGGCTTGGCCGGTAGGCTTTGTTGTTGTTGTTGAGACACAGACCGTCCGACCTACCAGAAAGGTGTAAGGTAACTGAATGGACGGCCGGGAAGTGCCACCCAATTTAGACCGGAACCCAGTGGGGGAGGCATCCACAGGGACCGTACCCTCCTTCCCCTACCACCAACCTCTCGGAAGGACTTACCGACCCACATGTTTAACGTGATCGTACTCCGCATGAACACGGTGGCATTTGTGGCAGCGTGCAAATCTTAGCGCGCAAACCACGGGGATACCGCACCCGAGATGGCCAACAGCACGTGGTGTTCCGAGGTGGTCACCCACCAAGTACTAACCGCGCCCGATGCTGCTTGACTTCAGTGATCTAACGAGAACAGGTGTTTTCAGCACGGTACGGCCGTTGGCCCCTGGCCGGTAGGCGTGTCGTACCCCGGGCGTGGTCAACCAGGAAGGGATTGGTAGGGCCTCTGGCTCCGTGTGGTGCTGCCATCTTGTGTTGAGAGGTGAGATCGTTGGAGTGAGAAGGTTGCGTGTTTCAAAGGTCCAGTCATCATTGTAGCGTTGAGGATGTTGACAGGACCGAACTCGGGACCTCGTGCTTACAAGACCGACATTATAAGATTAGAGCAAAAGCTAGCTTCGACTCCGAACTTCTAATTCGGATATCCTAGCATCTTCGATCAATGTCTTTGGCAGGAGCAGAGTCGCCTGCTGCCACAAGGTGGCTATGTAAGGTTAAATAATAATCGATAAAGGTTTTGCTAAACCCTGTGAAAATAAACGTGTATGCAATAACGTCCATATAACAGCTTAAATTATCAACTTATTTCTTATATCGTACAATACAATCATTTTTCGGGAATTATTGTTTCTCATATGAAGCAATGCTTCGAAATTTTTAAATATAAAATAATTTGAATCCTAAGTACAAGAACTATTAAACACTGTTTCTAAATCAAGTTTTCACAAAATGTGTAGATATATAAAATTTTATAGTCATGGGACCACTCGTTTTTGCACGAGCATGTACGACTTTCTCTTTACGTATGTACGTACACACACTCAGGCGGACATTTGTTCAGCGACTTCGAAAATTTTGAAGGGAACAATATTTTATACAATATTGGAATGCGCATATTTTTATTTAGAACCGCACCGTATATTAAGCGAACAACACAAAATAGAAAAAGTTAGTGTTCAACTCATGGAATTAGAAAGACGGAGATAAAAAACTCCTATGGATGAAACACTTGAAAATAACATAATGCTTTGAGAACTCTATCTAGGTGTCACGAGTGTTAGTAAAGCAGCTGCTATTGTTAGTTGATACGGCAGAAATACTTCGTATTCAGTAGACGTAGTTTTAATTACTTTTCAATTTAGGATTCCCTAATTATGAGTATAATTAACCAGTATCTTTTCATAAGTGCACGATAGAGTATATAGTAAATGGAGATAAAAATAAATTGAAAGGTAAAATATATTTGAATACGTAGGGATAGGCTTTATTGTTTCAGTTCTACTTTACATTGCGCTATTAATTTATTTTTACAAAATTGACACTTTAAATAAATAATTTAGGTCTTTCGTCATATAAATACATACAATGCAGAACTACTTATCTTATCCCAGCGCCATCTGAACTATTGTCTCCAACAATATTGGCGTTTTCTGTATATTAAGTTTAAGTCTTTACTTTTACCTCCATGGTTCAACTAGATTCAAAACTGAAGCCTAAATAGATAAGCGACGCAATGATACGTGCTACAAATCATTAGTTAAACCCATTCCCACGCGATATTGCGTTTGAAATCTGTAAGACATTACGAGCCTGACAACATAATTAACTTAAAACGTGATAAAACAATTAAGAAATCTAAGTCATATAAATATTCGATGTATCATAACTCCGCAAATTTTACTCATAAAAGAATCGAATTTTTTTTTTAGTTTTACATGTTAATGCGTTAAAAAATGTTTAATTATTAGAACGTTTTAAAGTGCGGGACCATATATAAATTTAGATTTCCTAATTTTCAGAAAAATACGTTTTTCGATTTAAAATAGTTTTATGATAAATTGTAACCTTATTAGAAATATTTTGGCAATTGTAAGTATATATATATGACTAAGGGTTGAGAATAATTAAATGTTGGTCCAGGTTCGGACGCTCCAGTTTTTGGAATAACCTATATAGTCTTCTATTTGAGATTTTGACGATTTACGGCGCATTTTGAAAATAAAGGCCGGTTTTATTTATAAAAATGATATCAAAATGTGATTAGCATCAGAGTAAGTAGGTACGTGACTTGTTTACAGGTGACTTTATACCAAATTTCATGAAACTACGTAGAATTCATTTTGAACTAGCATAGATACATACATTGCACAGACAGACGTGCAGGTATATAGACAGACAAGCGACACAGGCGTAATGTAAAAGTAGATACGCAAAAAAATTGGATCCGTGTTCAAAAGTGTTCAAAGCGTGCAAATACAAGAGTTCCAATTTTAACCCTATTCCAATATTTTCCGAGTATATTACCAAATATATAGTTTGGAAAGTAAAAACATTTGTTAATTACACTCATATTAAAATTGAATGTACAAACAGATGAATAGGTTATAGAATGTTTGTGCTTATTTTTTATAAACACATAAATGATTTACAAACTCAAAATTATTACAAAACAGTTAAATGATCTTTGAAGTTTAATATATGATACTCATTTATGTGTATCTTTATAATATTAGCTTCAAACTGATGTTCAAAATTAAATATGGTTATAAATCGTCCTATAAAGCAGCATATAACACACACACCAAAAAAAATAAATAAAAATAAAAATAAGGAATTAATCGAATTGGAATCGAATTGGAAGCCCCCCCCCCACTTTTATGATGACTACAAACCAGAGTGACCAACACCTACCACAGCAAGATGAGCCATGTGAAGGATTCGAGAAAGAAAATATTAAATGAAATCTAAAATATCAACAATTCAAATTAGGGGTGACGCTACAAAGAAATAATTAAAAAATCCAAAACCACTTTCAAAATGATCGAACACATCCACTCCAGCCAGAATCTAGGGTTTGGTCTCATTCTGTCCGATTTAAGCTTCCAAATGAATGAAAAATTAAAAATTTCGAACTAGGAGTAATGATATAATGAAATTTTTAAAAAAATCATACAAAACCTTGCTTTTAAAAAATAAACAAAAAATCAAAAAACAATTTAATATTCTGTTTCCAAGCGATCGATCGGCCGCCGCGTTGTGGGTTCGAGTCCCACGTGAGGCATGGATGTTGTGTGATGTGGGCGTTGTGTGTTCCGCCTCCCTCTGATGCGCCTGGGGCAACGTCCTAGGACGGCGAAATGGTTCACGTTTCCGGCCGAATATAGGGCGAATGACGAAGAGCCAAGTGCCTGGCCATTTGTAAAATATATATATATATATATATATATATATATATATATATATTTTATTGCCAACAGTTAAAACTAGTTATCACACAGCAACTTTGATTAATTGTGTAAGTGTCACATTTAATGACCATTAACCATTAAGAACGCGCGAAGCTCAGGTAAAATGGGCTAATATAAAAGAATCTTCAATAATTGATTGGAGCAAGATAATATTTACTGTCATGTTTGGTGAAAATTTACAAACACGAAATCACGTCTTTATTGGACATACTATGTCTAATTTGTTCAATAATCTAGACATTATGGAAGTAGTTTTACAAGTTATCCGTTCAAATATAAATTACATGAACTACATACTTAAACAAATTTACTTAGATTGCTTAACCATTGAGCTAAAAATTAAATTATTATATGTAAAACAACAATTATAGTCATTTCCCCAAATTTTTGACATCAAGCATTGTTTACAAAAAGTAATAATCTTATAATTTATGAGGCTCTGCTTTTCAACAAATATGTCATTTAATTTAATGAAAATGTCCGTTTCATAGGATACAAAGAGAGCAGGAGAAAGAGAGCAGGAGAGCGTATATTATATATATCGCCAAATTTGCTAATAGGCTTAAATTTTTCGAGCTTGCCGATAGAATTGCGCGGATGTTTGGCGGTAAGCGATCTAGCTATAGAGATTTTAAAAAGTCCTCGTTCACTTTATCGAGAGCTAATTCTCTCATTTGCCTCAATAATGCGGATGATTTGAGGTCCCCGAGTTACAACTCTGATAGCAGTTTTCTCGTACGCGTTATTTCCGAATCTGCAAATTCCGTACTTAGCCTATCTTTATGGTCCTGAATTTGTTTTCCTGCGGTGGATTCAAGATTAAATCACTTACATGGGATAATTCCTCCGAGTCTATCGCCGCTACGAGATATGCATATTTCGTCTCGTCCGTGATATGCGAAATTTGGAACGCATTCTCAACCTGAGCTAGCCATAGGGTTACATTCTTTTTCCAAAAAGGAGGGATTTTGCATGTAACCCTGTTAATTAATTTGGGGTTGCTCGTCGTTTCCATCCATGTTTAAGATATAGAAATATAATTATATATTTATATATATATATATATATATATATATATATATATATATATATATATATATATATATATATATATATATATATATATATATATATATATATATATATATATATATATATATATATATATATAATTAATATATAAAATAATAGAATATAACCAATTTTTACACAGGGTTCCCTAAGAGTCAATGGCCCTACCGTGCTGTAAACACCGGTTCTCGTTAGATCACTGAAGTCAAGCAGCATCAGGCGCGGTTAGTACTTAGGTGGGTGACCATCTGGGAACACCGCGTGCTGTTTGGCCATTTCGGGAGCGGCAGCCCGGTGGTTTGCGCGCTGGATTTGCACGCTGCTATAACTGCCGCCGTGTTCATGCGGAGTAAGACCACGTTAAACATGTGGGTCCTTAAGTCCCTCCTAGAGGTTGGTGGTAGGGGAAGGAGGGTACGGTCCCTGTGGATGCCTCCCCCACTGGGTTCCGGTCTAAATTGGGTGGCACTTCCCGGCCGTCCAAAAAGTTACCTTATACCTTTCTGGTAGGTCGGACGGTCTGGGTCTCAACAGCACCAACAACAGGGTTCCCTAGAACGCGTAAGTTTGCGAATTAGCGATAATAACGCGAGTGCAGACTGTCCCGAAATAAAAATAATTTTGAGGGAAGGGAGAAAAGGAACTGACCTTTGATCTTAATGACCTGCAGTTGTTTCGGAGGATCCCGCAATGTGAGGCCGGCAATTATTACTAAACCATCAAAAGGATCTGCAGTCGAATTTTTGTAAATATATTTTGTTGGAACATAGTTTTTTCTATGCATTTGCATTAATGATTACTGCCTTGGCTTGGGGTATATGGCACGTCAATGATTTTATGTGTGAATCAGAAGTTTAACTTGGTAAAATATCTTATTGTTCTCCACTTCAAGATACCTTTCATTTTCGTAGCTGAACCAACATTTTTCAATCGCTGTCGTTTTTTTACCAAGATGACTCTTTTTAAAGTGATCTCGTCCTGAAGGCGCGAAGACGCTTTTCTAACTTATCATCAGCCCCTCGTTCGGCAATCTTAATTTAATTGTATCTTGTTTTGGGAAACCCCGTCTTCCCCGGGTTTAATTGTTTTTGTTCTTTATGATATCTTGTGGTCGGTCTTGATTGGACCCCTGTTTTTAGTAAAGCTTGTTCGAGTCTTGCTCGGAAGCATAGGTTACTCCCATGTAGCCATCTCGACCTTTCCATCTAATATCATTGCTAAATCGTGAATGAATATGTCGCAAACCTCTCCGAGCAAAACTGACAACCTTGGTTCCACTTTTCTGAATCTGTTCAGCACGTTTTTACATGTGTATTGTTTGAATTAAATATTGTCTATTTGGTCTCACGCATTCTTGACAGACAACTGAGTCATTACATTCTTATTGGATATTTATTTATCGTTCATTGTACTCCATCACATGATTGATTCTTCCTGAGAAACTCGTACATTGAATGAATGCCAACAGCTATTTAAAACAAATATTTTGTTCAGCGATAGCAATATTGTTCGATGATTCCTTAATCAATTTAGTGCTGTCTCTCAGTCTAGGAATTTGCCTACATTGCCTCCAATCCAAATTACGAACTGTGCATCGCAGAAATTCTGGACAAATTCTGGAACTAATTAGGAATATAGTGCATTGCTTTCTGTGGGATTAGTTAAATTTTAAGAATAAGTTTCAATGTAAAGATTATTATTATATTTTATCGTTATTTTTAATTATTATAATTCATTACTTTTTAATCACATTAACATTGCCGTAAATTCATATATAGTGGAATTAACATTTAAACGTACATTGCTCGTTGTTGTGCCGCAGTAAACCCTCCAATTATTTTTACCTTTTGTGTAAGTCCAAAAAGAAATATTAATTAATATAAAAAGATTAGACTATTTAACTTAAACAATATAATTTATTAACAACATCAATTTATCAACAACAACAATTTATCATTTATTATTTAGCTAGGAGAGATATGCGACCAGAAATATTAGTTTTACGATGGTGTCTAGGACCTGTTAGTATGAGTACATACCTTCAAGTTTAATCTTGGGCTTGTCATCAGTCTTGCCACAACTCTGGGGTGTGTGGCTCGCATCTCCAACTGCACTCTCTTTCGTCTATAACAGAACTCTTATTTTTCTATAACTGAACTCTTATTTCGTCTACAACTGCACTCTTTTTCGTGCATATCTGCTACTCGTTGTCTTTCGTCTCTACTCCAAACTCTGCATCTCCAACTGTTACTCTCATTTCGTATATAACAGAACTTGTGGTTCCTTCGGCGGGGGGGGGGGGTAGCTCCGTCCTTCTTCCCCTTGGCGCTCATTGGTTCTTCTGAACCCAATGGCATCACTTCACATTTATCAAGGCCCCTCTCAGCCCCTGTGGCCTGGCACACCTAAATTTATAGTATTATGACCTTAAAGTACACGTTGTCGTAAACCTCGGCGCCAGCCCGACTAGAGCTTTCTTTGCCATTCTAGGCATCGTAAATAATCAAATAAAAATGTCTCATGTGAGGACATATTCTGGTCTCACACTTTCAAATTACGAATTGTGCATCACAGAAACTTTTAATTCTGGACAAATTATGAAACTAATTTGGAATATATTTTCACTGCAAATACATATTCTTAGCAATATATACTTCTATTATCCCCCACTTGTTACGCAGTGACACATGATGTCAGAGCAACGAACAAAAAGTAGAACAATGTTCGACAAGACTCCAGCTGCTTCATGATCTCTCAAGCTCTCCAATAGTGAGGTCGGACGTCTTTCCTTCTTGGAACGCCGAACATTCTAATAGATGGTCATTGTCCATATCAACCACCCTTCTATACATTCTGGACTATTATACTCTCAAGCTCTCCAATAGTGAGGTCGGACGTATTTCCTTCTTGGGACGCCGAACATTCTAATAGATGGTTATTGTCCATATCAACCACCCTTCTATACATTCTGGACTATTATAGATGCCAATACGATGTAGGTGTTTGGTTAGAAAATCATGCTTTGTCAAGAATCTGAAAGCCGCCATTGCTATAATGCGAGGGCCAGCAAAAATGTTGTAAATGGACGGCCTCAACTTTTTATGGTTTGTGTTGATTTCAGCCACTCTGGATCTATATCTGTCTTTTAAAGTTATTTTTTACTATTGTAACAGCAGATACATGGGGTATATCATGTCGGCAGGTTTGGAGAATACATTTCCTCTTTTTGTATACGTATTTCATTAAAAAAAGTTTGACGCAAGTAATGTTTACAGTCGAGACATCTGGCTGAAATCGAAGGATTACGAAAAAGCAAAAATATTTAAAGCATATATCTCCGAACATAATAGATAATGAAAACAATTATTTTTTATTATATCGCAAATAGGATACAATTTATGAATATACGAAAATTAATAATACAGCAAATTGATTTTTCTAATATATCAATCTTTGCGTTAACATAAAGCACTTATCCTAGTGCAGATGGCTCGGTATCTGTAAATTGACTTTTGTGTATTTTTATATAAATTTAAGATAAAATCTATTTTAGCGATCTATTTTAAACAATATACTATTTTTTTTCGTAAATTTATCTTAATACTTTAACTTTCAGAGATCGTAATTCCTGTTTCTGTAGCTGTATGTTTAGTAAGGACATTTTTAAATTAAATTTTATTCGTTAATCTATCGCGATATTTAAATCCAATGCAAGATAAATAGTAAGCTCATCCAGCTACAATTCACCAGCCTCAGGGAATAAAGTTAGGTTATTGCCATAATAACTGATTACAATAAAGGATTGATATTTTTGCATTGTGGTAACAAAAATTTGCATTTTGATAATTTGAATTGTTAGTAAAAATATTTAGATCAATTTATGTTGCTTAATACATACTCATTATAAAAATGTAGATATATGTTTATTTTAAACTTGCGAAGTGTCGTTTAGGCGCTCTGCAGAGGATTATTTCAACAATAAGTCATCATTTATGTGTTTGAGTAACATAGATATATTTATTATTAATATAGATATATTGAGATTAATAATGCCTTTATATGCTTTTATGATTTTATTATTAGTAAGGGGATTTGGGGGGGAAGGCCCCTGTTTGCTGACGCTCATCAACCACCATCATAAATTTCGGCGAGCGTCAGTGAACAAGAGGTTAAGCATCGTAGTAATTTATAAATTAATAATACCCGAATTTTCATTACAGATATTATGAAAGTGGCGATGGCTGGAAAGCATTAAATCGGACTAGCAGACAAACGTCTTCTAAAAGCAATTAAATCAATTTGATTGATTAGATACTTCAAACGAAAGCATGCTTAGGTAAGCACATACTTGTCTTCGAGTTTGGAAAATGAGTTTAAAACTGATGGAATATCAGTTGAAAATCAGCAGTGTTACAAATACAAATATCCCTATATTATATATACTCAGATTATAAATACTATACATAAATACTCTGATTATTTATATAAATAGGGGGCTCCGCAACTGGTCGCTACGCTCGCCAAACGCCGTAAATTTCTCCGCGAGACGGAGGCATCGCCTCGTACTCTCTGACGCTCGTTGAGGTTGAGTTCACTTCTTGAGAACTTTAGTGCCACGTGCTATACACGCTTAATAGGCCCGTTGGGGAACGTCCCTTATTATCTGACATTCACCAGAGCTGGCGCTTGCTTCGTTATCTGTTTCAATCCAGCTGGCTCTCACAACCTCCAAAGTCTCTCGTGCTCGCTGACGCTTTTACCAATTGCTCGTTACGTTCGTCAGTGCCCGTGCCTCGGGTCGAGTGTCGATAGGCTTCGCTTCCTACTCGCTGACACTCCCTGACTTCGCTTCGCGAGCGCACTATTGCCTCTTACTACTCAGGCGTAATACGCCTTTTGGAGACCGTCTCTTATTAACTGACATCCTCCAGTCCTGGAATTCGCTTTGATTTAGATTGCTTTCGCTATAGATTCGTTTCCATGCATGCATACTAGATTTGCTGGTGTTTTTACGGAGCTGCGCTGGAGAGCCATTGTATCTACGAATGAGCTCTGAAAGAACACTCAGATTATACGAGCTAGTTGGGTTTCCGTTACGAAGGCGTACTGGATACATGTGTTTCTGTGACCTTCGGCGGAATTTCATTATCAATCATATATATATATATATTTAAACGTATAAATTTTAAAAATGTAATAATAAAAAATTCAAGTAATATTAACATTACCATAGAAGCAAAACCAAGGTCATAATGCTGATAAAAGAAAAGAACAGCACCGGCCCAAATTCGATGATTAATCAGAATTAAATTCATCTTCATGTCTGAGTATTTAATTCTAATTAACCCAAACAAATGCCTGTTTCAGATTGAGCAATAGTATATTACTATAAATGCTTAAACTCAGACTACAGGCATCAAAAGATGAAAAAATAAACATAAAAAGCACCACAATGAAGTCGAAATACAACCAGGGAGGCAGTACGAACGTCCACAGCTACACTCCCAGACCCATCCAGAGAGTTAGAGCAGGGGACAGGACTATTACCCGTATAAGCAAAAAGAAATACGAACACGAAGCAAAGATGAAAATTCTTACTAAACAAGATATTCATTGAAGAAATGGATAATTGATGATACTACTATACACCATTATAAGGGCTCTTACATCGTAGTTTCAAACTGGCTTAAGTTACAATTTTTTTAGCGAAAATAAAATTTATAACGTTAATATTAATGTATCCTATTTTCCGATTTTTTGATTTTTCTAATTTTTTTATAACTTATTTTATTATTTTTCATTTTTATTAATTTATATAATTAATAAATATTTATATATATATATATATATATATATATATATATATATATATATATATATTTATATATATATATATATATATATATATATATATATATATATATATATATATATATATATATATATATTTACATATATATATATATATATATATATATATATATATATATATATATATATATTTACATATATATATATATATATATATATATATATTTACATATATATATATATATATATATATATATATATATATATATATATATATATATATATATATATTTATATATATATATATATATATATATATATATATATATATATATATATATATATATATATATATATATATATATTATTAGCCACTATAATTGGGAAAATTTTTCTTTGGATGTTATGGAGTGGAAGTTGATACATTGAGTTGATAATTTTAATAGCGAATTTGGGATGATAAGCATTATTGGACCTGTACTCAATAATTCCATAAAATGTGCTAATTTATAATTTTCATCACACATTTTATTGATTCTAAGAACCTGGTTTATTAGAATATTTCTGAAACAGATATATGCAGACAGGAGTCAAAATGTTAAATTTTTTATGTATTAAATTTAAAATCCTGTTTTTTTTCATACAAGTTTATAAACATATTACAATTTTGTAAATTTTAATTAAAATCTAAAAAGTTTGCAACATTGGAGTCATTATTACTTGCATTTAATTGTAAATTATTAAGATAAAAGTTAAATACTATAGGGATATTATTAAGGGATACACCTAATATGTCATCTAAATATCTAAACATTTCCATATTATGCAAGCTTGGAATAATGTTCTTTTCATAGAAGAATAAATGCAGATTAGCTAACAATGATGAGGCACACACACCCTTGTGGAATACCAAACTGTTGTTTAAAATAAGTACCACCATGTTAAATATAATTGTCATAAAGTGTGAAATGTATTATTGTATATAAGGGAATTAAAAATGAAAAATGTGTCTCTTTATTTAAAAATGGAAGTCATAGAAAAATATATGTCATTTTCACCCTCGAAAACTGCTATATCACCTTAAAACTCTGAAATAATAGTTCCGATGTCTATATGGGAATTGGTGTAAAATTAAAAAAAAAATCATTCAAAATTCCGCTTTAATATTGAATAAATAAAATTGTAAATCGAATGTTCAGGTAATTGCGGTTTCTCCTGCGATTTCTCTGGACTCAGCCATAAGTACATTTATACCGATGCTCGCAAATGAAGCCTTGTGTTTTACTTTATGGAGCGCCCAGACACCCACAAGTACATCTGCCTTTTATTGTTATTGATTGTATATATTACTTTCCTTATATACAATCATGTATAAAGAAAATATTGTGACGGGGTCGAAAATTCGAATTCCAGTTTTCGACGGGAGTTCACGTTTCAAGCTTCCCTGATCACGAATCGAACATTTTTGAGGTGGTGTATGTGTGTGTGTGTGTGTGAATGTGTGGGTGTGGGTGTGTGTGTATCTATGGAGACAATAACTGACGAACGAATGGACCGATTCAAACGAAATTTAGTACCAAAATTACAATCCGTGAATACTGGAAGCCTATTGTATTTATATACAATCGAATATTCAACCCCCCCCCCCACTAAATTTTCGAGTGAAAATCTGACAAAATCATCGAATAATCAAAATCTCTAATAAAGTTACGCAAATAGACATTTCTTATGTAATTTTTTATTAGAATATTTTAACATGAATGTTAGAACGCTAGCATGAACCGTTCTCCAGATATTGCACATTTTTCAAAAAAATTATCAAAAAATTATATAAAATAAAAAAAATATTTCCTATTGAAAAACATGTTCAATTTTCATATGTAATATCATGCGATAAATTTGGTGACATCGTTCTCGTGGATCCTAGCTCGTTCCATCCCTGGGAAAACTTACTTTCAGTAATACTTTTGTATTTGAACGACAATATTCATTTATCTGCTATAAGAATAAATTATTTCTCCGTCCATAACGCTTGGCGATATTTTGGCGACGAATTTGGCGGAATGTCGCTAACTTGGCGACTTTTTAAAATGTTACCATGTCCAAGAAAATCTCGCCAAATGGATAAAAATGGCGCTAAATCAATGGAAATAACGACTATTTGACGAAAATTAAATATCTTGGAAAAAACATAAGAATCTACTATAGGAATAATCTATTTTGTTTTTACTGTAAAAGTAGTAAATACATTGCATTATATAAGGAAAGTCATGTGCTGCCCACATCAGTTTTTTTTTCCCCGTGGAATGAGGTTATTTGAAGCAAGAAAAGCAAGTTTCGTTAAATAGTAACCGCAACGTAATTAGCACACTATCAATAATATCGACAAGAAAAAAATGTTCACTGGTCATATTTTAACCAGAGCAGGAATTTGAAGGCTTTACCTGGTCATCTCAGGACAGTAGCTATTTTAAGAAAAAATGATTTTGCACGGAAGTATAAATGTACCGATTGCATAAGTTGTAAGAATGTTCATTTTCCACTAAACCATTATGTACATTATAAACAAGAAAGATCAATCATGCATAAGCATTGATTATGAAACACTTTCCAACTGAAATGCAATTTTATTTAAAAATTTCTAAAATGTGATACATTTAGTGGTGATATCTTTTACATAATCACAGTACTACAGTAATTTATTATACTTGAATATTTAAAACTGTATCGAAATATAAATCATCTGATTCTCTATGCAAAATCAATGAATATTTCATTCACACAACTTGTATTCCAGACTCCAGATCTAAATAATTGTGTGTGAAAAAATTCAGCAATTTTTATGTAACTCACCTTACAATCGCTTGAGATATTTGCATTCTGCATAAGTTAAAATTAGGCTTCGTTGAAGAAATAATAAAAGTTTAGGGATCATTTAAAATCATAACTATTGTAATTGCTTAGGCACGGAATTTAGATACACAAATAATACACAGATACACAGATAATATATATATGTGTCTGTGTGTGTGTATGTATTCAAAGTATTGGAATCGTGCCGAATATCGGAAATCGAATTTTCAAAGAATCTATACGTTTTGGGACTTCTAGAATACGAGAAACTATTTTTAAGAAGACGTCTGTGTGTGTAAGGGTATATCTGTGTATGTTTCTGTGTGTCTGTGAGGATATTACATCCACTCTAATTGAAAAACTAATGGACCGAATTTCATAACATTTGGTAGGTATGTTTTTTGTAGGAAACCCTGATGTTCATTAGATTATAGTACGATTCGTAATAAAAGAATCTGCCTTCTTTGCGAAATGGCAGGCAGAAATTGCCTTTATCCACTCTATCTAAAAACTAATAAAACAAATTTAATAAAATTTGGTGTATAATATTTCAATAACCTATAAGTGATTTATATATGAAATGTACCAAAAGTTGGTATATAAATCATTTGTAGGTTATTCTAGTACGATTCGGGAAAAAGGAATGTGCTATTTTTGCGAAATGGCCCACAAAATTTATTAAATATAAAAATAAAAGACTACGTGTGCTCAATTATATCAATTAAATTCCTATTTTATACGTGATTTTTGACAACAAATAGAATAAGACTAACCCCATTACTCTAGGACAAACCGTTCTTGAGATATTCTAGTTTTTTCGCGTTTTCGCTACGCCACCTTTGACAATAAGTTCAGCTATCAAATGAGAACCAAATTTAAGTTTAACGTGCAAATTTAATGACAGTTAAAATACTTATGGCTGTTATTTTGTGCAGATAAACTCAAATTATTATTGAAGAAATAAACAGAACGTGAATATGAGTCTGCAGGGAAAGACATGTGCTGCCCACATCAGAATTTTCAACAATTATATAACAATGATTTATAGAAGTGAACGGGATTATTTGCAGGTCATTTCGAAAAAAATGTAGAATCTATATTTAAAGATCCACAAAATTTTTGTAGAATAAAATGTTCAACAAATTTAAGTTGTGTACCAAATTTTAACCTTCTGGGACGTATTAAAGTGCATTAAAAATGCCATCAAATAAGTATATTATGAAGAGTTATATAAAATAAAAAAAAAATTGAAAAATTGTTATTTACAAAATTTATTACTTTCCTTATATACATAATGCATAAGGAAAGTATTGTGACGGGGTCGAAAATTCGAATTCGAGTTTTCGACGGGAGAGCACGTTTCAAGCATCCCTGATCACGAATCAAACATTTTTGAAGTGATGTCTGTGTCTGTGTGTGTGTGTGTGTGTGTGTGTGAAAGTATGTGTGTGTGTGTGTGTGTGTGTTTGTCAGTGAGACTGTGGAGACGATAACTGACGAACGAATGGATCGATTCGAACCAAATTTGGTACAAAAATCACAATCCATAAACACTGTAAGTCTTGTTTTTATACGCAATCGCATGTTCAGAACCCCCCTAAATTTTTCAATGAAATTTTGAAAAAATCGTAAAAAAATCAAAACCACTAATAAATTTACACAAATAGACATTTCTTATGTAATTTTTAATTTGAAAACGATTGGCATAAATTTTATAACGTTAACATGAACCGTTCTCGAGATATTGCACATTTTTCAAAAAAATTATCAAAATGTCATATAAAATAAAATATATATATATATCCTATTGAGAAACATGTTCACTTTTCATATGTAATACCATACGAGAAATTGGGTGACATCATTCTCGTGGATCTAGCTCGTTCCATTCATGCAAAAAGATACTTTGTGTAATACGTTTGTATTTAAACGCCAATAGTCATTTGTCTGCTGTAAGAATAACTTATTTCTCCGTCCATAACGCTTGGCGAGATTTTGGCGACAAATTTAGCGGAATGTCGCCAACTTGGTGACTTTTTGAAATGTTGCCAAATTAATGAAAATCTCGCCAAATGGATGAAAATGACGCTAAATCAATGAAAATGACGACTAATCGTCGAAAATTCAATATCTTGGAAAGAATATAAGTATCTACTATAAGAAAAACCTATTTTTGTTTACTGTAAAAGTAGTAAATTCATTACATTATATAAGGAAAGTCATGTGTTGCCCACATCATATTTTTACTTTCCTTATATACATAATGTATAAGGAAAGTATTGTGACGGGGTCGAAAAGTCGAATTCAGGATTTCAACGGGAGAGCACGTTTCAAGCATCCCTGATCACGAATCAAACATTTTTGAAGGGATGTCTGTGTGTGTGTATGTGTGTGTGTGTGTGTGTGTGTGTGTGTGTGTGTGTGTGTGTGTGTGTGTGTGTGTGTGTGTGTGTGTGTGTGTGTGTGGAGACGATAACTGACGAACGAATGGACCGATTCGAACCAAATTTGGTACAAAAATCACAATCTGTAAACACTGGACGCCTATTGTTTTATACGCAATCGAATGTTCAGAACCCCCCCAAATTTTCGAATGAAATTTTGGAAAAATCGTCAAAAAATCAAAACCAATATTAAAGTTACGCAAATAGACATTTCTTATGTAATTTTTCATTAGAAAACCACTGACATAAATTTTAGGACGCTAACATGAACCGTTCTCGAGATATTGCACATTTTTCAAAAAAATTATCAAAAAGTCATATAAAATAGAAAAAAAAAATATTTCCTATTGAGAAACATGTTCACTTTTCATATATCATATCATGCGATAAATTGGGTGGCATCATTCTCGTGGATCTAGCTCGTTCCATTCATGAAAAAAGATACTTTGAGTAATACTTTTGCATTTGAACACCAATTTATCTGCTGTAAGAACAACTTATTTCTTCGTCCATAACGCTTGGCGAGATTTTGGCGACGAAATTGGAGGAATGTCGCCAACTTGGCGACTTTTTGAAATGTTGCCAAATTAACGAAAATCTCGCCAAATAGATAAAAATGACGACTAATTGTGGAAAATTCAATATCTAATAAGTTATATAATATATAAATATATAATAATAGTTATATAATATATGTCGAAAATTTTAATATCTAATAAGTTATATATATATATATATATATATATATAACTTATTTCTTCGTCCATAACGCTTGGCGAGATTTAGGGGACGAAATTGGCGGAATGTCGCCAACTTAGCGACTTTTTGAAATGTTGCCAAATTAACAAAAATCTCGCTATATGGATAAAAATGACGCTAAATCAATGAAAATAACGACTAATTGTCGAAAATTCAATATCTTGGAAAGGACATTAGTATCTACTAGAACAAAAACCTATTTATTTTACTGTAAAAGTAGTCAATTCATTTCATTATATAAGGAAAGTCATGTGTTGCCCACATCAGATTTTTTTTAAATGTGAAGCCTCTCTCATATACAAAATAATTAAACTCTTGGAAAGATATTTATTATATAATATATCACTCTTTTCTTTATGGAGGATATCCCAAAAGTCAGAATTTAATTGAATTTGTTTTCTCCCTATATTAAATAATTTTTAATTAAAAAACTACCTAACATATTTTACTGAAAACTTTTTTATATATTTTATTGGATAATGTGAATATTTCCTAAAAATTTCGAAGCAATTTGTGAATTTTAAATTTGCTTAAAAAATGTTTGAAAAATTAGGTCCCATAGGGTTCAATGTATTTCATTTTTTCAACCCGGGTTCAATAAAAATCTCATTGGGTGATATTATTTATTTATATTCCTATAAGTCCCACAGACCGTCTGAACAACATACTAAAATTTCATTTTGACAAAGTCATTTTTACGGCAGTTATCGTGCTAACGGACAGACAGACAGACAGACAGAATGAACAAAGTCATAAACACTTTTCAACTTTGTTATAAAGTGTTAACAAAGTCATAAACACTTTTCAACTATGTTGTAAAGTGTTAAAAATGTTGCTTTATCTGAAAAATGTTGCTTTATCTGAATTATATCGATACTTATTGTGAGTCGAACGCTGCATCTGCTGCTCCACATCACAGCACACTAGATATATTTTCGGTTTTTTTTTACCATTCATATCACCAAAGATAAAACGGAATTATCCTTAATAAAATCAGAATTATCCTGAATGAAATCGGAATTATCCTTAATAAAAAAATCTGATGCGGGCAACACGTAACTTTCCTTATATAATGCAATGGATTTACTACTTTTACAGCTAAGAAAAACGTTATTCTTATAGTAGATACTTATATTCTTTCCGTGATATTGAACTTTCTTCAATTATTCGTCAGTTTCATTGATTTAACGTCATTTTTATCAATTTAGCGAGATTTTTTGTTAATTTGGCAACAATTAAAAATGTCGCCAAGTTGGCGACATTCCACCAAATTCGCCACCAAAATCTCGGCAAGCGCTATGGACGGAGAAATAAGTTATTCTTACAGCAGATAAATGACTATTGGTGTTCAAATACAAAAGTATTACTGTAAGTATCTTTTTTATGAATGGAACGAGCTAGATCCACGAAAATGATGTCACCCAATTCATCGCATGGTATTACATATGAAAAGTGAGCATGTTTCTCAATAGGAAATATTTTTATTTTGTATTTTAAATAAACTTTTGAGAGCGGTTTTGATTTTTTGACGATTTTTTCAAAATTTCATTCGAAAATTTAGCGACGTTTTGAACATTCGATTGCGTATAAAAACAATAGGCTTCCAGTATTCACAGATTGTGATTTTTGTACCAAATTTCGTTGGAATCGATCCATTCGTTCGTCAGTTATCGTCTCCACAGTCTCACTGACACACACACACACACACACACACACACACACACACAGACATCACTTCAAAAATATTTGATTCGTGATCAGGGATGCTTGAAACGTGCTCACCCTTCGAAAACTCGATTTTTCGACCCCGTCACAATTCTTTCCTTAATACATTATGTATATAAGGAAAGTAAAAATAGGTTTTTCTTATAGTAGATACTAACATTCTTTCCAAGATATTGAATTTCGAAAATTGGAAGTCATTTTCATTGGTTTAGCGTCATATTTATCCATTTGGCGAGATTTTCGATAATTTAGCAACATTTCAAAAAGTCGCCACGTTGGCGACATTCCGCTAAATTCGTCGCCAAAATCTCGCCAAGCGTTATGAACGAAGAAATAAGTTATTCTTACAGCAGATAAATGACTATTGGTGTTCAAATACAAAAGTATTACTGTAAGTATCTTTTTTATGAATGGAACGAGCTAGATCCACGAAAAGGATGTCACCCAATTCATCGCATGGTATTACATATGAAAAGTGAGCATGTTTCTCAATAGGAAATATTTTTATTTTGTATTTTAAATAAACTTTTGAGAGCGGTTTTGATTTTTTGACGATTTTTTCAAAATTTCATTCGAAAATTTAGCGACGTTTTGAACATTCGATTGCGTATAAAAACAATAGGCTTCCAGTATTCACAGATTGTGATTTTTGTACCAAATTTCGTTGGAATCGATCCATTCGTTCGTCAGTTATCGTCTCCACAGACTCACTGACACACACACACACACACACACACACAGACATCACTTCAAAAATATTTGATTCGTGATCAGGGATGCTTGAAACGTGCTCACCCTTCGAAAACTCGATTTTTCGACCCCGTCACAATTCTTTCCTTAATACATTATGTATATATGGAAAGTAAAAATAGGTTTTTCTTATAGTAGATACTAACATTCTTTCCAAGATATTGAATTTCGAAAATTGGAAGTCATTTTCATTGGTTTAGCGTCATTTTTATCCATTTGGCGAGATTTTCGATAATTTAGCAACATTTCAAAAAGTCGCCACGTTGGCGACATTCCGCTAAATTCGTCGCCAAAATCTCGCCAAGCGTTATGAACGAAGAAATAAGTTATTCTTAAAGCAGATAAATGACTATTAGCGTTCAAATATAAAAGTATTACTCAAAATATCTCTTTTCATGAATGGAACGAGCTAGATCCACGAGAATGATGTCACCCAATTTATCGCATGGTATTACATATGAGAAGTGAACATGTTTCTCAATAGGAAATATTTTTATTTTTATTTTATATGACTTTTTGATATTCTTTTTGAAAAATGAGCAATATCTCAGAACGGTTAGTGTTAGCGTTCTAAAATTTATGTCAATCGTTTTCTAAGGAAAAATTACATAAGAAATGTCTATTTGCGTAACTTTATTAGTGGTTTTGATTTTTTGACGTTTTTTTTCAAAATTTCATTCGAAAATTTAGGGAGGTTCTGAACATTCGATTGCGTATAACAACTATAGGCTTTCAGTGTTTACGGATTGTGATTTTTGTACCAAATTTGGTTCGAATTATCATTTTTGTAACAAATGGATAAAAATGACGCTAAATCAATGAAAATGACGACTAATTGAAGAAAATTCAATATCTTGAAAAGAATATAAGTATCTACTATAAGAATAACATTTTTTTAATTGTAAAAGTAGTAAATTCATTGCATTATATAAGGAAAGTCATGTGCTGCCCACATCAGATTTTTTTTTTGTATTTTCAGGGTGTTGGTGGAATTAATGCCTCTATTATTAATTGTTCTTCACATGCCAAGATTTAATATTCTACAAACAGTGACAATTGCCAGTAAGTAAAAATGTAGAAACTTTCTAATTTAAAAATGTATCTGTTACTAGATAAGGTCTAATTAAGAATACTAATATTCCAATTTGATGTATATGCATCTTAAATATCCAAATAATACAGTTCTATTACCTTTAATTCCACTTGTATAGTAAACAAGAAAGATCAATCATACATAAAGCATTGATTATGAAACACTTTCCAACTTCAATGCAATTTCATTTAAACATCTCTAAAGTGCGATACATTCCTCGGTAATATTTTAAAAATTATCACAATACTACATTAATTTATTATATTTGAATACTTAAAAGTTCATCGAAAAAACTGAACTTCATTCAAATGACGTCAATTAAATATAAATCGCCTGGCTCCTCGGAAATGTTTTCAACATTATCATAATACTACAATAATTTATTATATTTGAAAACTTCATCAAAAACAACTGAAATTTATTCAAATGACACCATCGAAATATAACACGCCTGGCTCTCTCAATAAAAGCAGCATTTCATTCATTAACATTTTCCCATTCATTTCAATGTTACCTAAAATTTTCGAAGCAATTTGTGAATTTTAAATCCGCTTAAAAATTGTTTGAAAATTTAGGTCCCATAGGGTTCAATGTATTTCATTTTTTCAACCCGGGTTCAATCCAAAACTAATTGTGTGATATTATTCATTTATATTCCCATAGGTCCCACAGACCGTCTGGACAACATACTAAAATTTTATTTTGATTAAGTCATTTTTACGGCAGTTATCGTGCTAACGGACAGACAGACAGACAGACAGACAGAATGAACAAAGTCATAAACACTATTCAACTTTGTTGTAAAGTGTTAAAAATTAAAAGCGATGAAATATGAATGAAAATGTGCGAGGGTTACCAAGGGTATATTTACTTCGTCACAAGATGGGTTTTTCAGCCCTGTATCTCGGCCTTAATTAAAGCTAAAGGAATGCTTTTTCCATAGCATGGGGCAAGCCTATAGACATGGGAAAAGCCTAGAGACGAAAATTAAAAAACAATAATCAAAGCACTAAAATACAAGTAAAGAAAAATAGTTCTGAAAACTGCCTTTTTGAAAATAGCATTTTTCGTTCTTCTTATTGTCGTTGTGTTTTCCTGTTGACGGACCTACACGCCAATCCAGTTAACAGATTTTTATGATCTTTTTTTATCTCTTTCCTCATGATCCAAGGGTGTGCATTTTAAAAAGAAATTTGAATTTCGGTCCTCTTCTGGAGGAATTAAGTACGGATTAAAAATTAGGTAGGAATTTTGTAGGTCATTTGGCTTTGGCGACAGAAAATAGAACCGAACAATGAAATTCAAACTTGAAATCATGGAGTAAGAGAGATTGTTCACCTTCATTCTTGAAATGGGGATCTCATGGAGGTAAAAGTAAGGAGGTAAAACTTCGTATTAAGAAAATGCCAATATCGTTTCAGACAATAATTCAGGTGGCACTGAGATAAGATAAGTAGCCCTGTATTGTATACATTTCTGTGGCGAAAGGCCTAAAATATTTATTCAAACTGTCCATTTTGTAAAAGTAAATTATTATCGCGATGCAAAGTAGAACTGAAACAATAAAAAATGTTCCTACTTATTCAAAATTATTTTATCTTTCAATTCATTTTTACTCTATCTTAAACTGTGAAAAAATACTGGCTAATTATACCTATCATTAGAGAACCCTTAATTTAAAAATAATCAAAAATACATATAATAAATACTGCGCATTACTGTTATGTCAATTAACAATGGCAGCTACTTTAGTAACACTAGCGACACCTAGATATAATTCTCAAAAAATTATGGCATTTTTAAGCGTTTCATCCATGGGAGTTTTATCTCCTTTCTAACTCCATGGGAGGTCTAGTTTATTGTCACCATTTTTATTTGCGTATGATAAATTGCAGATGTGTCTCTCACGGCCGTCCAAATAATTATCTTTTACCTTCAGGTAAGTCGTGATATTAACTTGCTGCATTGCATACAATACAGTAAACATACACCCCAAGATGGGGTAAAAAGAAGTACAGAGGTACAGAGTTGTTAAATCTCTAAAAAAAATTATCAGGCCTGCGGTAGGCTCTGTAAAAAGAAAATTGTCTAACCGTACTCTTATATATTTTCCAACCAAATTTCACATTGAAAATCGATACAAATACAATGCATGTGTGAAGTGCACACTGACAAAAATATTATATTCCTAAAAATTCAAACCAGACGTAAACCACAGTTAAGTACTCAGTAAAGAATGCAAGCACGAATCTCACTTTCGTTTTCACAAAAAAAAAATTATTCATCCCAAAAGGATGTGAGATCTCTAAACAAAAACAACTGTATTGTAAAAAAAAAAAAAATCCACCAAGTAATGAAAAGCGTCAGCCAAAGCAATATTTTGGCTAACGCGTATTTAAAATCACATATTTTGGCGCCAAGCACAATTACATCCAGGTGGGAATGTAGAATCAACGCTTTCCACTTATCGCCAGAATAAGAAAAATGCCAAAAGCTACAAAAGGTTCAATATACCTTGGCGCTTTGCCAGAATTTTGGTTTTCACAGTAAGAGAAATACTTTAATGTAGCCGAGCTGCACTGAAGGAACTTATGCACACTTCATTAATTAACGAGGCAGGGAGCTAAGTATATTGAACCTTCTCTCGTTCTGTTTCGGTATTTTTCTTAAAGTTATAAGTACAAAACGTTGATGGTACATTCCCACCTGGATGGAATTGTACTTGGCGCCAGAATATGTGATTTCATTTCTTATTTTGGCTGGCGTTTTTCATTACTTGGCAAAAAATTTTCACAATACAATTGTATTCGTTTAGAGATTAACATCAAGGGTATAATAGAAGACATATATAATACACTGGTTGGCAATTGTAAAGGAACAGAGACAGATGTAACTCTTGCTGAACACCGACCAGGACAAGGTACACATCACATACAATTAGGGGCAATGTAACCTCTTTAAGTACATGATATGATATGAATACCCAACCAAAAAAAGAGAACAAGACAGTAAAAACGAGAACATCTAGGTATAATAACAATAAATGTATCATCCCACCTGCATACCGACATTTAAACATAATCAGCATACTCTCAAGAAAAAGTCTTTCAAGAATACGGATTTTATCCCAGCTTTCTTTTAAGGCAGTTAGTCTAATGGATGTTTCCTCTGTAAAACTCGTCTTTTGAATCCCAGGTATGTTTAAAGCAAGCCACATACTGAAAATCCGAGAAATAGGCCGATCCGAGAAATAGGTCATTGCATGTGCCTGATATCCTTTCTTTTCAGCGCCTCCAACTAGTGCTATTGGTCCAGTCAATAAAGAGATGGACCCACAACAAATTCAGGGAATTTTTCTTATTGTTCATAGCTAGTGATTTTTAGGTACTTTTCCATTTCGCCGGCGCAGGCGATAAAGTCGCCAAAAATACTACAACCGATATTAAACGATTTTAAAATGTTTATGCCTCCAAAGTAAAAAATTCTTAGAACTAACATTTATTAACATTTTTTTATGTGTATACTGTGTGTTGTCGCCAATAAAGTCTGCTTGGCGAAATGGAAAAGTATCGACTTTTGTTTTTGAGATACATAAACTTAACACTACAAATTTAAAAAACGAAAATTTTCAATCTTCTTCAAATTGACAAGACAATTGCTTTAAAACTAAGAGTTTATTTTTAATAATAAATATATATTTATAAACTAAACTTCCTAATACATATTTCTGTTGTTTACTATTTATATCTCTTTTTTATAGTTTCGAAGATATTTCGAGTTAAATTAAGAAAAATAAAATAAAAAAACACTCGCTCGGATAGATACATTTTAAGTTTTTTCAAAAAAAGAAGTTCAAAATATTAAAAGATTGAAATTATTTTTTACTATTCCTAATCTGGATCTTATTTGCAACAAACCAAGAAAAATTATTTGCATTTTTATCTATTAGGTTCAAACATATAAGAGTCCAAAATGTTTACATTTTTCGCAAAGCTCAGATTTCTGCCACTGAAACTACATTATACCATCGTCACACACAGCACACATCAATATTTCCCCCTTCGAAATATGTTAAAAGACTGATGTTTCACATCAGCCTATAACGAGTAGCAGAGTTAATCATTATTTTATTTTAGTTGTAAATATTTGGAGGTAGGTATACTGAGCAATTATAGAAATTCTATATAGTCTGGAAAGGCACAAATAACAATTGAGGATACTTTTCCATTTCGCCTGCGCAGGCGATAAAGTCGCCAAAAATACTACAACCGATATTAAACGATATTAAAATGTTTATGCCTCCAAAGTAAAAAATTCTTAAACTAACATTTATTAACATTTTTTTATGTGTATACTGTGTGTTGTCGCCAATAGTCTAGTTGGCGAAATTTGCGCCGGCGAAATGGAAAAGTACACAATTGAGTCACGGTTTGGGATCTGCCTATTAAGTCCAGCGAGGCTCAGATAATGATTAAGTCACATTAGTTTAAATATCGTAAACAAAACTACATTTGAAATTTTAATTTTTGCATAGAAATTTTAAACATTTTTTGTTTACTGTCATGTAATTTAACATTTTTCTGTGTTTAATAATCAGTGTTTTTTTTTAATTATTAAAATTTAAAAAATTCTATGTTTGTTTTTCAATAACTAAAATTTTAGCGATTACGCCATGTCGAATATGCGTGATGAGAACTGCTCGTTGACTCTAAAATGATCAGCATATCAACTTCCGAAAGGACAGTGCAGTAAAATTGGCGAGTAAAATTGGCGAGTAAGCATCTGTTTTGTCTATAAACATTATAGAAGTCGTAATTGTACTCAAATGCCTTCTTGGGTAGTAAAGTTAAAATTGCAAAACTATTTAAAATTTTTCCTCAATCATTTTTCGAAAAGAGAAGATGTAAAACGAAACAATAACATTGTATTTTAATATAATAATTTACCATCTGATTATAATGTACATAATTAAAATATATAACGATCTAAGTCTGGATATATCTAAATAATTCTTCTTATTACAGCGCCCGATTCAATTTTAAGTAGTTCTGTTTAGTTAAGTATATTATAAAAACGCTACAGTTTAATTTCACTACTTGCGTAATAAATGCAAGTGTATAATATAAACCTAACACACATATTTGGCGAAAATATTTGCGCCATATTACTGGTTCGTAATGGTAACATATTAGCCATAGCAATTTGGCTCATACATTGCATTTTACTGTTTATATATACAACAATGCATGAGAAAGTTAATTTAAAAGTTCTATTAATTTAGTAAAACGAAAAGGAATTCACATTAGACACCAAAATATTTTTATATATTTTATAATTTCTTATGCTTCCATAAAATTTTACGATGTCCATTAATAACGTAACAGTTGTTTCTACTATTCAGCTTTCAGTTATCCTTGAATTATTTGACGCTATTCAAAAATCTCGCTGACCTCTTCGAATGTTAAATCTGAAATTGTGCGCCCGTTGCAGAGTTATTCGCAGCCATCCCCTTCCTTATGTCCTCTGTGCTTCCTTTTTGAACGTCGTCTTCCTCCACTGGATCGCTTTCGTCTTCCTCCAGATGAACGCTTTCGTCTTCCTTTGCTGGAACGTTTACGCTTTCGTCCACTGGAACGCCTTCTGGATTTAGATCTGCCTGTGGAGCCGGACCTGCGTCGACGTTTCCCTCTCTCCATCAATTTGTACTTTCCATCCAACTTAGCTAAGGTTCTACGGTCAACAGCATCCTTGAGAAACAACTTGATCTTAGTTTGGTCAGCTGCATCAACCAACTGATTCTCTGAAGTCAAGTACTTTTTGATATCAGCAAAAGAAGAACCTTTCGGACCTTGAAGATGGCGGATGGCTTTCATAATCTCTCTGCCATTGTTCTTCTGGGCTTTGAGAACTTTGGTATTCATATCCATTGAAGTTTGATTTAGAAACGTTAATCGTCTAGCAAATGAATAGAAGACTGGGTTATTTTCACAATTTTGGAGGAAAATAAATTTTATCGAAGCTATTCGGAAAGATTGAAATATTTGAAATGAATTTAGAATGTTCTCTTAATATATTTCTCGTTCCGCTCGTGTTTCCTATATTGCGTTGCCACTCAAACTGAAAATTCTACAAAGTGCGCTTATAAAATCAAACCTATGGAGGTAAAAGGTCTCCTCTAACTCCATGATCAAACAATATACTCGTGAAGTTTATACCGTATAGATTTTTTCATGAAAATGTACCACTTATATCACCAATAGATCATCTAATTTCATTTTTTACGTGTAATGATTTCGCCACGAATATTTTAGTTCGTGTCAAAATTACCTATACCGAAAAAAACTAATATTATACTAGTGGAAAGTTATTGCTTAATTTTTTAATTTTTCCAGTCTGAAGCGTGCTGCACCTCCTCCTAAATAAGTATGGTTACACTTCTGAAAATTGAGTCACAGACATTAGAAAAGACAATCGTTGTTCAAGTTCTATGGGCTGCAGAACTATCCGCAGACACTAGCGATATTTTTTTCCGGGAAAAGTCCTCCTGCTCATAGCTGGTACCTCATGGACCATCTCAGTGTTGCACTTCAACAAATGAGAGATAGGAAAACCCAAACAGCAGTCTCAAGGTTTGTCAGATGACACACAAAAGCACTTTCATTTGTCCAGGGACTTAAAAGTTTTTCCAACGTGCCTTAAATGAAACTTTTAACAGTTCTCTCCTGACCATCTACTATCTTGCATTGGTTTGACCAGAGAGGATCTTCACTGGTCTCCTGTTCTAGTGATCAACTTCCTGAAGGTTTATGGGCTCATGGACTTAGTTTTACTATCAAAAGACCACAATGGCGTATTTTGAAATTCAATTTGGGGAGATGTTTCAGTTTTAAATATCAATCTCAAAGGATCCAAGTTAGAGGTCTGTACGCGCTCGGGCTTAGTCCGATCTGACCCACGGGTTCGGGACTGTCCCGTGGGCCCGAAACCGGCCCACGGGCCGATCTCGGGCCATATTTTATTAAATTCGGGTTGGGTTGAAACGGGTCAAAATAAATAAAAATGTCAAAAAGAGATCAAAATTAAAACAGACAAATTTGAAATGACATATGAAACAAACTTTCCTAGCGAATAAAAGTCTCCTTATGCCATATTAAGTAATAAAAGTTTGCTCTGTACGGAGAACGCAGATGTGTAAATTAGAACCGGATACAGAAAAATTATAATTTCAGATGAAAAATTGAAGATTTATTTTTTCGACAACATTCCGAAGTCAAAATAAAACATTGCTTTTCGTAACATTTAAGTTGTTTGAAACTACAGTAACAGAAAACGTGTTCTGACCTGTATGTAGCAAAATAAATATGACGCCTATGTACCAGATGCCATGTTTCGTAACATTATGTGCTTTCTGCATTAAATAGGGAAGAAATACATTCCATATTTAATTTTTGATGAAATGATCATTCGGTTATTATCATCGAGGTAGTATATATGAAGGGAGCTTAAGGGTTGCAATCGTCGTCAAATATAAAGGCAGGTTTTGTACGGACGAATTTCCCAAGAACGCGTTTCCTCCCTACTGTGACCCTATACATTTCAATGGCGATTTCAGACCGAGAGCGTACTTAAGAAATACAAGAAAGATCAATCATGCTTAAAGCATTGATTAAGAAACACTTTCCAACTTCAATGCAATTTTATTTAAACATGTCTAAAATGCAATACATTCCTCGGTAATATTTTAAAACTGCTCACAATACTACATTGATTTATTATAGTTGAAAACTTAAACATTCATAAAAAAAAATGAACTTCATTCAAATGACGGCATTGAAATATACATTGCCTGGTTTAAACATCTCTAAAATGTGATATATTACTCTGTAACAATTTTAGAATTATCATAATACCACGATAATTTATTATATTTAAAAACTTCATCGAAAACAACTGAAATTCATTCAAATGACGCCATAGAAAAAATAACACGCCTGGCTCTCTCTAAAAAAGCAGCATTTCATTCATAAATAATTTCCCATTCATGTCATTCATCACAATACTATAATAATTTATTTTATTTAAAAATTAAGACCATGGAGCTATAAGTAATTTAACTCTATGCTTAAAACTTCATCGCAAAAAATCGTCCTTCTCTCGGTAAAGTCAATGAATATTTCTTTCATATCAGCTATGCAGACTCCATGATCTAAATTCTTTTGCAGTAAAAAAATACAGCAATTCCTATACAACTCATCCTACATATTTTGCGGTTTGCATTTCACATAAGTGAAAAATAGGCTTCGTTAGAGAAATAATCAAAGTTGGATGCTCATTTAAACTCAAATATATTGTCATTGCGTTGTTTCAGTACGTAGATGCACAGAATTTAAGCGAAAATAAAGAGGTTTTACGACGAATACAACACTCAATATGAATTAAAAAGAACTTTAAAAATGACGATTTTGAGACAAGATGGATGCCGTATAATATTTTGAAGTTGGTCACGTGATCGTTTCATATCATGGTCACGTGATCGCTTCATGTAAGAGGTGTAATTATTATTTTAATTTTTATTTAAAAACTACTGAATATATTTCGCTGAATTTTTTTTTTATATATTTTATGGAACAATTTGAATATTACCTAAAATTTTCGAAGCAATTTGTGAATTTTAAATCCGCTTAAAAAATGTTTGAAAAATTAGGTCCCATAGGGCTCAATGTATTTCATTTTTTCGACCCGGGTTCAATACAAAACTAATTGGGTAATATTATTCATTTATATTCCCATAGGTTCTACAGACCGTCTGAACAACATACTAAAATTTCATTTTGATTAAGTCCTTTTTACGGCAGTTATCGTGCTAACGGACAGACAGACAGACAGACAGACAGACAGAATGAACAAAGTCATAAACACTTTTCAACTTTGTTATAAAGTGTTAATAAAATTTTCGAAGCAATTTGTGAATTTTAAATCCGCTTAAAAAATGTTTGAAAAATTTGGTCCCATTGGGTTCAATGTATTTCATTTTTTCGACCCGGGTTCAATCCAAAACTAATTGGGTGATATTATTTATTTATATTCCCATAGGTCCTAGAGACAGTCTGAACAACATACTAAAATTTCATTTTGATTAAGTCCTTTTTACGGCAGTTATCGTGCTAACGGGCAGACAGACAGAGAGACAGACAGACAGACAGAATGAACAAAGTCATAAACACTTTTCAACTTTGTTGTAAAGTGTTAAAAACGATTTTTTTTTTACTTTTCTTGTATACATATAATTATAAGGAAAGTATTGTGAAGGGGTCGAAAATTCGAATTCGAGTTTTCGACGGTAGAGCACGTTTCAAGCATCCCTGAACACGAATAATACATTTTGAAGTGATAAGTGTGTGTGTGTGTGTGTCAGTGAATCTGTGGAGATGATAACTGACGAACGAATGGACCGATTCGAACGAAATTTGGTAGAACAAGAAAGATCAATCATGCTTAAAGCATTGATTATGAAACACTTTCCAACTTCAATTCAATTTTATTTAAACATGTCTAAAATGCAATACATTCCTCGGTAATATTTTAAAACTTATCACAATACTACATTAATTTATTATATTTGAAACCTTAAACCTTCATCGAAAAAAATTAACTTCATTCAAATGACGGCTTTAAAGTATAAATTGCCTGGTTTAAATATCTCTAAAATGTGATACATTCCTCGGTAATAATTTTAGAATTATCATAATACTACGATAATTTATTATATTTGAAAACTTCATCGAAAACAACTGAAATTCATTCAAATGACGTCATAAAAAAATAACACGCCTGGCCCTCTCTATAAAAGCAACATTTCATTCATAAATAATTCCCCCATTCATGTCATTCATCACAATACTATAATAATTTATTTTATTTAAAAATTAAGACCATTGAGTTACAAGTAAGTAAACTCTATGCGTAAAACTTCATCGAAAAATATCGTCCGTCTCTTTCTAAAATCAATGAATATTTCATTCACATCAGCTAAGCAGACTCCATGGACTAAATGATTTTGTGTTAAAGAGTTACAGCGATTCTAATACAACTCATTCTACATATTTTGCTGTTTACATTTTACATAGGTGAAAAATAGGCTTAATAGTAGAAATAATCAAATTTGGAAGAGCATTTAAACTGAAATATATTGTCATTGCGTTGTTTCAGTATGTAGATGCACAGAATTTAGGCAGAAATAAAGTGGTTTTAGGACGGATACAACACTCAATATGAATTAAAAAGAACTTTAAAAATCACGATTTTGACACAAGATGGATGCCATATATCATTTTGAAGTGGGTCATGTGATCGTTTCATATCATGGACACGTGATCGCTTCATATAAGAGGTGTTATTATTATTTTAATTTTTATTTAAAAAACAACTGAATATATTTCGCTGATTTTTTTTTTATATATTTTAAGGAACAATTTGAATATTGCCTAAAATTTTCGAAGTAATTTGTGAATTTTAAATCCGCTTAAAAAATGCTTGAAAAATTAGCTCCCATAGGGCTCAATGTATTCCATTTTTTCAACCCGGGTTCAATCCAAAACTAATTGGGTGATATTATTCATTTATATTCCCATAGGTCCTATTGACCGCCTGAACAACATACTAAAATTTCATTTTGATTAAGTCATTTGTACGGCAGTTATCGTGCTAACGGACAGACAGACAGACAAACAGACAGACAGACAGAATGAACAAAGTCATAAACACTTTTCAACTTTGTTGTAAAGTGTTAAAAATTAAAACCCATGAACGCAGGAAACGTATTGTTTATATAAGCAATCGAATGCTCAGAATCCCCCAAAATTTTCGAGTGAAATTTTGAAAAAAAAGTCATAAAATTAAAACTTTCAATAAAGTGACGCAATGGCCATTTTTATGTAATTTTTCATTAGAAAACGAATGACTCAAATTTTAGAACGATAGCAGGAAACGTGCTAGCGTTCTACAATTAAAAGATATTGCACATTTTTCAAAAAAAATATCATAAAATCATATAAAATTTATGCATTACCTATTGTGAAATATGCTCACTTTTTATAAGTAATATCATGCGGTAAATTTGGTGACACCATTCTCGTGGATCTAGATAGTTCCATTCATGAGAAAATATATTTTAGGAAATACTTTTATATTTGGACGCCAAGAGTTATTTAAAAGAATAACTCATTTCTTCGTCCATAACGCTTGGAATGTCCATAACGCTTGAAATTTTGGCGGAATGTCTCCAACCTAGCGACGTTTCTAAATGTTGCCAAATTAACGAAAATATTGACAAATTGTTAAAAATGACACTAAATCAATGAAAATGACGACTAGATGATGAAAATTTAATATCTTCGAAATAACGTAAGCGTAGACTATACGAATAACACATTTTCTCGTCCGGCCGTAACGCTTGGCGAGAAATGTAGAGGGAGAAATTTAGCGTCAACTTGGCGACTATATTAAATGTTGCTAAAATGATAGACATGTCTCCAAATTGATAAAAATGACGCCAAATTAGAAGTAATGTCTTGTAAGTCCTGATTTCCGTCATATAACGGGCATACCTTCTAGTATATAAGAAATAATCTTCTATCCATTTGTATGTAGCACTACTATCAGATGGATAAAAGATTATGGTGTAATGCATCATCAAGTAGCACTTGGAGATGCATTTGGCAAACTTAGTGAATAATTTAGCAAAATATTGTCAACTTAGCGATATTTCGTCCCTGATTGACAAAAATATCAAAACTGAAAAATGACCCTAAATTAATGAAAATTATCCCTAATTTATGAGGATTCTATCAATATTGATGATTGTTTATTTAGCGTTGGGCGAAATATAAGTTAATTGAGTATTTTGAAATAGTTTTACATGCTGTCATCGGGGAAATCGCCAAATATACAATTCAACGATAAAAAGGCAGCGCCGTATATCTTATACATTATTTTTTTACTGTAAATCTAGACACCCTACTCAAGTTTGTATTTTAACATATTTCGTAACATTACTTAAGACTTTTTTTTTTCAAATTGGCAACAGCTTAGATACTCTGATGAATTGGACACATTTAGCTTAACTGAGTTAATATAAACTATTCTGGTACCACCATTATGCATAGTAAAGTTTAAATTATCAATTCTTCAAGTACTTAATCAATTTAATATGTACTTAAATATTATTCCTTTATTATAGTGTAATTCCTTTTCATTGTGATTCCTTTTCACTGTAATTCCATTGTAATTTATTTTCATAGGAAATGATGTTATGAAATGATTGAAATACGAACAATTTCAGTTTTAATAATTACCAAAATGTCCCTCTAACGCCAGTTATTTGCATAATGTATCCAAACATCAGATTTGATAGTAGTAAGTGCATAAGTTATTGCATTATGTGGCCACACATACACATAGTCAAAATTGCATTCTGATTGCAGAAACTGTTTTAGCATTTTTTATGGTTATCATTCTTTTAAATATTAAGAACTATTTTGGCATAATTGAGTGAAATTTTACAGTCTAGTGGAAGATTTAATAGAACGGATTATTTTCAAAATAGCATAAAAAATTTCTCAGTTTCAACGAAAGAAAACATGCAACTTTACTAAATGTTAATTTCTTCTTCTTCGACCCAGACCGTCCGACCTACCAGAAAGGTGTAAGGTATCTGTTTGGACCACCGGGAAGTGCCACCCAATTTAGACCGGAACCCAGTGGGGGAGGCATCCACAGGGACCGTACCCTCCTTCCCCTACCACCAGCCTCTCGAAGGCACTTACGGACTCACATGTTTAACGTGATCGTACTCCGCATGAACACGGCGGCAGTTGTGGCAGCGTACAAATCCCACGTGTAAACCAATGGGCTACCGTGCCCGAAATGTGCCAACAGCACGCGGTGTTCCCAGGTGGTCACCCACCCACATTTGTGGTGTTGGTAGTGGTATGTACAAACCTACTGATCTGTAATGAATTAGGAGTGCCACTTTATAGTATTCGTATTTCTAGCATTAACTACCTTGGATACATATAACTGCTGTGTTGAAACGACCCCATTTTGCGAACTGTGTTTATACATAATTATATTGCATGCGCATTAAGATTTTCGTATTGTGAATCCATTATGGTGCATGTAAACATTTTCCGCCCACATAAAGGTAATATTTTAGTGATAGTTGCTTGCCTACTTATTTGATTCAAGGACACAAGGACCGAGATTAAGTGCAAAGGAGGGGATAAAATCATCTTTCTAACTCCTAGCGCCTAGCGAAAAGAAAATGAGTTTCTCAAACTGATAGTGCATACATCTATGTGGTGCTTGGAAGGGGGTGAGCGTAAAGAACTGTCACAACGAAAAGTGCGCACGGCACCAAAATGTCCCACGGACAATTATTGTCACGCGGACAGAAGCGGACCACATTTTATGTGATACGAGAATAATAAGATATTTGTAAGTTGTAATTAGTAAGAAGCAAATATGCTAAACCGTGAATATATTAAGCCGTGAAGTTCGTTGGCACCACCCAGGTTCTAAATTCGAAAAGCTCCCATCCAGGAGAATCCTGGATGACTTGCTGTACCAACACAAGAAGCCAGATAAGTAAATAAAAGACTTCACTTACAAGCGACATTTCCTGAAAACATTTATATTAATTACAATTTCAGGAGAAAAAGATAACGTTAAATAACCACACAGTTTTAAAGATAAATCACTTTCTTTATTCAATATTGTAATTAAGAAGGGCAGACGTTAAATGATAACTGAATCATTACCAGGAAGCACAACGCTAAGTAACTGTGACACTGGAATCAGGACCCATTTTAATATATTTGCTGCCACGGAAATATCCAAAGATAATAAGTTAATCAACAATATAAATAAAGTGGCACAGCAACATTTAAGTATAAAGTGGCACAACAACATGATTTAGAGGTATGGTCTCAACAACGGGAGAAAACTCGAACTCAAAGATACTCCGGTAAATATAAATTTAGAGGTCAGCATTTAATAACTTAGAACATACTTAATTTAACTGATGTTAATTCAATTCAGGAAGTCCAATTTAGGATCTCTCAGTCTGTACAAATCAACGCGGTTGACTTCCTTCAGATAATTGAACAATCTAGGAAAACTCCCTTACCTCCTGAGTCAGAGATTCAGAAGGAACGGACTCAAACATCAGCCTCATACCACAGGGAATTTGGCTTAATAGAAGCAATACACCATTCCAACATCTCGATCCGGCACATAGACCTTGGGCCCCATCGTACATCATCGTTGTAGCTCTCTTAATTAGGCGTCGGGCTCTTCATCGATGTTCTTCGGCGATGATGGCGTCTTCGGTTCTCGTTCCCATGCCCACTGGAGGGCAGGATTCGATTTGGACCGAATCCCGCACTCCGTGGTGGGTAACATTAAAAATGGTCCGGGCCGACCTGGGTGTGTCGACAACCAGACAGAAAGAAGAGCCTCGAATATTCTTTGCAAAAGCTTTTATGTAACCAGGTGGATTCAGGCCCCAGAATCATTCGGACCTACCAGAAAGCTAATTACATCTATTGAACAATAGAAATCTTTATACCTTTGAAATGTTTCCCAGGGTCGAGCAATGCAGCCTTGCCGCTGGACCTCAATAATCAAAATAGCCGTTGATATTTCTGCAGAACCATTGTGTAAACGCGCTTGCCTTGCATTAATATTACCAGGTCTCGAACAGAACCAAACATTTGCTCTGCCCAGGACAGAACCTTGAACTTTAACGGCTAAATAATAACGAAACTTCTCTCTGAATGCGGTTTTGACGAATTAATAAAATGGCTAAAAGTTTTCCTTTCAGTAGAGAATATTTTGTATAATACATATTTAATAGACAAGAGGGATAATTAAAACAGGATTTAAATTGATATAAAAATATAGAATCTTGATATATGATATATAAATTACGATTCTTACATAAGTGACGCGAGATTATGAAATCTCGTCAAAACAGACCCGAAGTAATGCCCATCTTTAGGTCTTTGGAAATGAAGAATAGTACCCAAGAAGACACCCAGTAGATGTAGCGAAAGGTAAGATGGAAAAATAGGCGAACTGAGGAGCGATGGACCTTAAGTTGAAAAACAGAAGTTGGAGTTGCGAAAAATATTCAAATTAGATGCACTCAGTAACGAAAGTTAAGCATAAATTGGTGGAAAAAATTCCATAAACTTTTCAAAGAGAAAAACATTTAAAAGATGTTAAAAAGCACAATAGTAAAATCTGAAATTTCATAAATTAGAGAAATACTTCTCAACTGTTTTGTCTGAATCTGAAGCATACACATTTTTTTTGCATATTAAAAACGTTAAAGAATTATATCAGACAATTATTTAAAGAAGTATATTGTTGTAATACACCTTATCGTCCACTCTATAAGTTTACAAAAATACTATTCGAATTGAATTCGAAAGGAACTATTTGCAATAACGCATTTGCAACAAAACCAACTTGCTAGATGCACCCTCCGACTTCCCATTGAATGTATTCCTTCTACGTTATAAAAATATACTTTGAGTCTAGATAGAAAACCATGAGTGAACATCCCTCCTTTCCCTTATATAGTCTGATTTTTAAGTCACAGTTAAAGTCATTGTAAAGAAAAATGTCAAGCAAAATATATTTTGTCAATACTATTGCAGAATCAAGTATTAAAATCACTTCCGACATTTTACCTAAGTTAGCAAATATCAAGGATGCGAATTATCGTCTTAGGAAATCGCCGTTTTCCTTGAAGGGAAGCTATAGATTCGGGATTGAACAAAAACTGTTTGATAATTAAAACAAGACAGATCAATCATGCTTAAAGCATTGATTATGAAACAATTTCCAACTTTAATGCAATTTTATTTAAATAAGTCGATAATGCAATACATTCCTCGGTAATATTTTAAAATTTATCACAATACTACAGTAATTTATTATAATTGAAAACTTAAACCTTCATTGAAAAAAATGAACTTCATTCAAATGACGGCATTGAAATATAAATTGCCTGGTTTAAATATCTCTAAAATGCGATACATTCCACGGTAATATTTTTATAACTATCATAATACTACGATAATTTATTATATATAAAAACTTCATCGAAAACAACTGAAATTAATTCAAATGACGTCATAGAAAAAATAACACGTCTAGATCTCTCTATAAAAACAGGATTTCATTCATAACTTTCTCCCATTCATTTCATTCATCACAATACTATAATAATTTATTTTATTTAAACATTAAGACCATGGAGCTACATGTAATTAAACTCTATGCTTAAAACTTATTTGAAATAAATCTTCCTTCTCTTTATAAAATCAATTAATATTTCACTCATATCAGCCATGCAGACTCCATGGACCTAAATTATTTTGTGTTAAAGAATACAGCAATTCTAATACAACTCATTCTATATATTTTGCTGTTTACATTTTACATAGGTGAAAAATAGGCTTCGTTGTAGAAATAATCAAATGTGGATAATCATTTAAACTCAAATATATTGTATTTGCGTTGTTTCTGTATGTAGATGCACAGAAATTAAGCAAAAATAAAGTATTTTTAGGACGGATACAAGTAATGTAATGTATTATTATTTTAATGTAATTCGGATGTAATTATTATTTTAATTTTTATTTAAAAAACTACTGAATATATTTCACTGAATTTTTTTTTATATATTTTATGGAACAATTTGAATATTACCTAAAATTTTCGAAGCAATTTGTGAATTTTAAATCCGCTTAAAAAATGCTTGAAAAATTAGGTCCCATAGGGTTCAATGTATTTCATTTTTTTAACCCGGGTTCAATCCAAAACTAATTGGGTGATATTATTCATTTATATTCCCATAGGTCCTACAGACCGTCTGAACAACGTACTAAAATTTTATTTTGATTAAGTCATTTTTACGGCAGTTATCGTGCTAACGGACAGACAGACAGAATGAACAAAGTCATAAACACTTTTTAACTTTGTTGTAAAGTGTTAAAAATGAGTAACATTTTAGTTATTTATGAAAACGTGATATTTTGACAACTTTGCATGCGTGCCATTTATCATGATAAACGGTTCGAATCATCGACGAAGGGAGCTGTCGTTTGTATTAAATCGTCGATAGAAGCCGTCGTTTGTAAATCCGGAACTGTGAGTAAACTTTTCAAGAAATCGTAAATAATTAATATATTTACAATTTAGCAAAAATGCAATTTGAGTCTAGATGGAAAACCATGAGTGAACATCCCCCCTTTCCCTTATATAGCCTGATTTTTAAAATTTTTATTTACAAATAATTTACCAATACCAATTCTTAATTTGTACCACCACGCAAATATGTACCGTTCGTACCACAGCGCAAGTGCATTGTTCTAACAACAGTGACAAATATGATTTTTCTACTAAAATCGGAATAATTCCAGTAAAGATTTGGGTGATTTCCACTAGTCTGCATTCTGCAAAATGTTAGGATATTAATTTCTAAGATAGCTTTAACTTTGTCCTAGATTATTAAAACTGTTAAAATGTTCCTAAGTTAGATGTTGGACTCGTCATATTTTTGATGTAAAATATCTTAGCAGGGAACAAAATAAGTCCTGAAAGAAATGTGACGGGCATGAAAAGAACTTATATAAATGAAGTACGACTATACTATCCGACCTATGCTCTGCTTTAGTATATGCTTATACATCATAGATTGTGTCTACCATGCCTTAGCGACATTGTCGATAACTTAGCCGTTTTATATCCAATTTGGAAGAAATCAATTGCATTTTATGCTGCTCTGTGCTTTAGTATATGCTTATACATCATAGCTTATACATCATATGCTTATGTACATAACATTTTATTGCTGCTCTGTGCTTTAGTATATGCTTATACATCATAGTTGGTGTCTACCATGCCTTAGCGACATCGATTATTTAGCCGTTTCTTTATCCAATTTGGAAGATATCAATTGCATTTTATCAATCTATGAAAACTGTATACTTTGCAAAATAATAATAATACATAAATAAATAAATGAATTATTATAATGATCTATTTTAATAAATGTCACCATCATCCTATCTAAATAAAGTAATTGAAACAATTAATGAACTAATCTGCGTTCTCAAGGTATCCTTTACGACGATCACACTCAACGCACATCAATATTTCCCCTTCTAAATATACGAAAGGAGTGATGTGTCACTTCAATCCATAACGAGTATCAGATGTATTCACCATTTGTGATTACCTGATTAACTGAAATTAAAAAATGCATTTATAAGAAAATGCTGTTTAATCATTGTGTTTTGTTTTCTGCATCTGGTAATAATGCATACTTACTTATTTCATTAAAATTATTTTCAGAAAATATAACTGATGAACTTCCCAGAAGAGACGCCTTCGTAGACGAAGTGATTATAATCATCAGAAGTCACAAATTCTTGGATAATATCCATGTCCCCAACGTGAATATAACGAATTTCCGCGCAACAAACATCACTGTCGTGGGCTTGTCTGAATTCAAGAGGAAAGGCAACTGCTCTGTATCTAATTCCACTAACAGTTCATCGCCGTATGTGACCTGCCAGATGATTGCCAGAGGATTGCTAATCAAGTTCAATTATACAGCAACAATTTGGCTTCTCGAGTTTAAAGGTAAGGCCATATTTTTGTTGCTATAAAAGCAACCAGAAAACAGTTGCATTTATGGGTGAGGTAAAAAGTCGCTAATAAGTATACAATTTGGCAGTCGGATCCTTAGTGCGCAGCTTTGCATATGTGGAAAGCGACATTTTCATGCTAAATCTCCCTCTCCAGTTGAATCTTATGCTCAGTTGTTATGATCAGTTGTTGCTTATGCTTAGTTGTTCGAATCTTATGCGCAAAATAAATTATAAGGGTTCTTCCCTCCCTACTGCAGACGTGAGTTTGCACCCACAGTATCACTGGCCAGAATGGACAGAAAAAGAACGACATGCAAACTTCCCAACTGCCGAAGCTACACTTACGTGGCATGTGAAAAACGCGTGGTTAACTTGTGTTTAAATAAATTTTCATTATAATTCTCAAATGACAGGTGTATGCGCAGCTTTGCTGATCTGCAAACACTAAATATTTGTAAATAAAAGGCCAAATATGTGAAAAAGAATTTTTTTAGTATTTTTCCAGAAGTTCTAGATTCATAAACATATATCTAAAAATATTGAAAGTTCTAGAAAAATGCGCGCATTTAAGGATCAATCGCAGTTAAGCCAAAACTGTGTTTAAAAAATTCTAATGTGAGCAGCTATGACTTTTTCAATATAATGCAATGAATTTGCTTCTTTTGTAGTGAAAATACGAGGCATAATATCCGCGGCACAGTGTGTTTAACGTTGAATTGTATATTTGACGGTTTTTCGGATGACAGCCTATAAAACTATTTCAAAGTACCAAATAATTTACATATCGCACAACTCTGAATTGACAATTATCAATATTGATAACATTTGCAATAAGCAATATAGATCATATATTAAAATATCTTAATTATTATTTCAACAATTTGGTGCCCAAATAACACTTTTATTAAAGTTTAACCCAAGTAAATGACATTCTTCAATTATGTTTTGTACCCATACCATTTCCTTAGCGGCTTCAGTTAGTGATACGTATTCAGCTTCCATGGTTGATAAGCTGACACACTTATGTTTAAAGGTACGCCAAGAAATAGGTACATTATCAATAAAGAGTATCATGCCTCCAAGTGAAACACGGTCATCTCTGTTTGCAGCAAAGTCAGAATCTGAGTAACAATTTAATTTTCACTTCTGAATGTTAGATAAATTCAACATATAATTTTTAGTCTTTTCAACATATCCTAGAAGTCTTAACAATGCATTCCAATGCTTAATTCCAGGGTTTTCTTGAAATTGAGATAATATATTGATGGCGTAACAAATATCAGGTCTAGTTCTACTAGATATAAAAGCCAAACACCCAATTAAGCTCTTGTAAGGAAAACTTTGCATTTGCTTTATTTCTTCACTTGTCTTTGGACAATCTATTTTACTTAGAATATTCCCTTTAGAAATGGGAAGTGAAGTAACTGGATATTTATATTGTTGAAACATTTGACATACTTTATCTATATACTGACTTTGATGTATAAAAAATTTATTGTCACACTCTTTAAATTCCACGCATAAAAGTTTTCTAATTTTTCCTAATACCTTGATATCAAATTCTATGCTAAGTAAAGAAACAATGTGGTCTATGTCCCTTTGATACTTTGAGAAGAGAATTATGTCATCCACATAAACTAGCATAAGAACTTTGTTATTGTAAATATAGGCACAATTACACCATTGAAGTTCTAAAAAATTTAATTCTTTTAATTTGGTGTCAAGTTCATTAAACCATTCTCTCCCACTTTGATGAAGACCATAAATGGCTTTCTTCAACAAACAAACATAATCAGGCTGTTCCTGATTGACATAACCTTGAGGCTGTTTCATATATACTTTTTGACACAATTTAGCATAGAGATAGGCAGATTTGATATCTAATTGGAAATGCATCCAGCCAAGCATGCATACGAAAATTGAGAAGAATGCTCTAATCAAGTTGAAGTTAACAACAGGGCTAAAAACTTCATCGTATAATTCTCCTTTTTTCTGACCATACCCCTGGGCTACCAAACGAGCTTTAAATCTCTTGATTTTCCCATTCTTGTCTTTCTTAATAGTGTAGACCCATCTATTGCCTATATGCTTTTGTGAGGTGGAGGCAGGAACTAGTTCCCAGACACCCATCTCTTGCATTACGGCCATTTCTTCATCCATAGCTTCCCACCATTTTTCGGACTGGGAGGATTTAATAGCAGCGTTGTACCCTTTTGGTATATTTATTTCAATATTGCTTGCTTCTGGTCTGCCTTTGACCCTTTTAAGACCTTTATTTTCCCGAAAATTAAACAGTTGCTGATCAAATTGTATATTTCTTTTATCACAATATTTCTTAACATCATTGTGCGACCTCAGCCTTTTATTATCTCCTTGAGCGTAATAATACACATCGGTTCTACTCCCATCGGGTCTTGGAACCGTCTTTCGCTGCCAAGCAATATCCGAGCAAGGAGTCATACTGGAGTCAGCAGGAGAGTCCGTTTCCTCACTGGATTCAGACGGATTGTCACCAGTGTCTTCACTCTCTCCTGCCCCCCCATTAGATTGCCCTCTCGGATATTCCCCGTCGGAGTATTCTGAAAGGTTATCTCTTGATATACCTAAGGAGATATGTCTGGGACAAATTGGGTCCAGGATGCCTTCCACTACATCACCTTCATCAAACCTCACATTGCAGGTCTCAATTGTTCGTTTTTCTCCTGACAAAAATATCCTATAGCCTTCAGTTTTAGTAGCATAGCCTACCATCACCCCTTCTGTAGCTTTCATGTCTAACTTCTTTCTGAGTTGACAGGGTTTGCCTACATATACTCTACAACCAAAGGTTCTAAGATGGTTGACTGAAGGTTTTCTACCACCATAGAGTTCATGTGGAGTTTTAGTCTTAAATTTGTGACATATTCGATTTTTAGTGTATGTAAAACACAATATTGCTTCCGCCCAGAATCTGTCATGCAATTTGCTCTCGTTCAACATGGCTCTAACACAGTCAAATGCGGTTAAGTTGAATCGATCCGATACTCCATTTTGCTGTGGGGTATATGTGTTAGTCCTTTCAGCCTTAATACCGATATCCCTCAGGTAATTTTTGAACTTATCATGGCAGAATTCCATTCCATTATCCGTCCGGATACATAGAATTTTAGTACCTAATTGCCTTTCCTCTCTGGCCTGAAACTCTTTAAAATGTGAAAACACTTCTGACTTCTGTTTCATAAGGTAAACAAAAACTTTTCTACTATAATCATCTGTTATAGTTAAGATATACTTATTTACACCATATGAGGCTGTAGGTAAGGGACCACACACATCCATGCGTAACAATTGTAATGGTTTAGTGGACCTTATCCTACCGGTGGGTTTATACGATACTCTCCTAAACTTAGCCAATTTACAAGATTTACAATTTAATATTTTGTATTTTGCCTAGGAAGTCCGTTTACAGCAGAAACTTTGCTGGTTTGGAGGAGATATTCAGCGTTTATGTGGCAATATCGTTTGTGCCAAAGACAGTTTGTACTGTTAAGTTATGTTACTGAACTGCTAGGTTTAGATATTAAACTATCCACATTTTTATTCTGCTTAGTTTTTGTTTTGTCAGATTTAAATTTAGTTTCTTTAAAATTAGGTGCTATTTTTACTTTATCTATTTTTCTGGAAGCACTGGGATCCCTATCCTTAGATTTCTTATCCTTTTTGCGTTTCTTGTCTCCATCTCGATCCCTATCTTTAGATTGACGGTTTTCTATGTTATGTTGTTCCTGGGTACTATACTTAGGTTTTAAGAAATACAGCCCATCCTTTCTTTTTGCATAAAAGAATTTCTCCCCTTTGGGTGTAAAAAACCATAGCACCCCATTAGCTCCCTTAAAACTAAAATTTTGTTCCTCAAGAACAGATGCAGCTAATAAATTTCTCCTCAATTTAGGAGAATACATAACATTTTCCAATTTGATAATACTTTGTTTATCCTTAAATTGGACATACATCTCCACCGTCCCGATAGCCTCAACTGGACTTTCGACATCCCCTACTGCTAGCGACATTGAAGTGCCTTTGCACTCATTAAATTTGGAAAATAACTTAATGTTATTACAGAAATGTCGCGTAGCAGCAGTGTCTACTACCCAGCTGAGTCTATCGTTAGGATCGATTACAGTATTAACTTCAATATGTTGTTGATGTTGAGACCCAGACCGTCCGACCTACCAGAAAGGTGTAAGGTAACTGTATGGACGGCCGGGAAGTAACTTCAATATGTGAAGATCCAAGAAATTCCACAATATTAGATCCATTATTTTTAGGGCAATTAGCTTTAGTATGACCTAGTTTGTTACATTTAAAACACTTAATTTAACTTCTAGAAATATTTGCATTATGACTAGAAGTATTTACATTAGACACATTTTGAGATACATTTTGAGATTTAAATTTAGATACTTTTACTCTATTTACACATTTCTTAGAAGTAAAATATGCAGAATTTAGACTCACAGTTTTAGAAAAGTCACTTACTTGTTGACGAAGCCGGCTCTCTTCACCTGATAGCTCTGCTTGTATTTTGCTGAGCTTGAAGTCCGAGTCACTCCATCGATAAATTAATTGAACGATGCCCCGATATTCTTCCGGAAGATATCTGATAGCTTGGAATGAAACATATAGGTCCTCAATGGTGTGATTCGCGTCTTTAAGCCTCGTCACGGCCTTCCGCAGTCTTGAGCAAAATATGTCAACAGGCTCGTCTTGCTCCGGCCGAATATCGAAGAACTCGTCTAGTAGGCGCACGAGATTAGCTCGGGAAGGCGCTTGAAAATGCTCTTTCAAAGTATTCCATACTTGACTAGGTTCGTCAGTGACGTTTATCAACTCCTTGTACTCCGAGGATAAGTTTTGGTAGATGATAGCAAGCGCTCTGTCTTTCCGTCGATAAAAATCATCGTAGTCTCGGCGACTTGCGTCTTCTTCAATAGGTTTAACAGATCCTTCTACGTGTCCGAAACATCCTTCTCCCTTGAGGACGAATAAGATGTCGGTACACCAGGTGACGTAGTTGTCTCGCGTCAGCAACTCCGTTCTACTTGCCTCCATGGCCACTCGTAGATTTGAAGAAGCAGAAGTAAAAGTCTCTTGTACACTGTTTACGTTTCGTTTTTGTTATTCACACGTACTTCAAAATGGTGTCAAGCGCGGCCCCCATCTGAACACTGGAAAAATGATTCTTTAAAATATTTGCACTTATGATTTTATTGGGCGTTAAAGCGGCCCGTAACCGTTTCTTGTTGGAAAATTTAAAACTTTGAAGTTGAATATGAATAGCAAAGTACGCACTGGCATAGAGTCAATAAGTGTTGGCTGGGTCATAAAAGTATACAGATCCAGTTTCAAAGAAAAACATCGTTCACTTTATTTCGTGAGAAACATAACTAGGCAAATTACACAGTCCATGTAATTTTCCATGCCACAAAACATCAAAAAAATACTATGCACAAAAAGCTTGCAGTTGTAAATAATCAGACAGAAATTCCTTGAAGCGTTGGTAGTAAGTAACTATACTAGCTCTATCACTTGCGTGTATTTGTAGCCACCATCGAAGGTATCACACTTGGCAAAGGAAAACCAAAGGATAAGACATCAAAAAGATATTTTAACGTGATTTCCAAACATATGTAGGTAAATTTAATGTTCAATACATACTGGTCTAAAATGACCATATCTACGTTCATCTCGACTAAAAACCGTCGTCAAACGATATCCCGTAGTGCTTCTGTCTAAAGCATTTCTGTCTGCCTGCATCAGACAATCAGTGTCTATGTCTTATCCGCTCCGATCTGGATCAGTCTGTGATTGCTTCAAGAAATCTCTGCCCTATATATCCGAGAATGGACAGTTCCGGAAACGCCCCCGGATATGCAAATCAGATGCGTACGCATTGAGAACTGATTTGCATGAAACCTCATGTTGAAAAACGTAACGGTTCACGCCGGTGAACGGAAAGAGTCGTTCATATTAAATTTGCATAAACGTCCGTTCACGGGAACGTGAATCGCGATGTATTGATTTTTTCCAACAACTTCCACAAGCTCTCAGGAGAATGATCGCTCGATTTGAGAAAACTGGACATCTTGGAGTTCATCCAGGTCAAGGACGCAAATCGATTCGTTCAGATGTCGTTGACGATGTTGCCACCGCTATTGTTGAACAATCAATGGATAAAGTTATAGGCTGTAGTAGTGCACGTGGAGAGTCACGACACTTGGGTGTTTCCTACAGCACAGTGTGGAACGTACTGAGAAACATAGTGCATTTTTTCCCGTACAAAATTAGTCACAATCACCACTTGCTGACCAACGACAGGGAGAAGTTGTATGTCGTTGTATTCTATGCATTTCAATTTTATACATATTAATAATAGTTTTTATACAATTAAATTGCAAGCGAATAATAAAAGGGAGCGCTATCAAACTATGATTTTCGCTTATGTTTGTTTAATTTAAATTATTTTACTGCAAAGTAATATGAACAACATCAATCTTCCAGGGAGTCTTTACAATTAGAATGGTATGGGTCTAGTCACATTAAATAATTTACCTTATCATTTTATCAACATTAATCTTAGTTAACAATCATTTCTCTGCAGAATATAAGTTCCTTGATGTGCCTGAAATCCTAGTAGAAATGACATCATCCTGTGGAAAAGAAAATGTGAACACTCTCAAAATCTCGGCTGCAACCTTACGGAACAGAGTCAGCATTGCGTGGATAATATTGAACGCCATTTTAATAAGTTTGGATGAACATAATATAAGCAGTCTTATAGCTGAAATCAACAATTCTCTAGTTGCAGCTGTTGAAAAATCACTGCATCCTGCATTTGAATTCCAATCAATGCTCCGGTTCAACTATGATGGCATGATCGATCCGTGTATAGCCAAGCCTGCCTCTTCCATCCAGGCAAATATAAAGTAAAACGATTGATTAGTAATTTCAAACTGGCTTTATTAATATTTTCCAATACGTTTTCAACTTTCTTAACACTAAGCAAAATACTGTATGTATTGATAAAAAGATGTAATATTGCGGATTAACTAAATTCTGTCTTTAGCACATAATATGTATGTTAATTTTTTAAATGACTGTTTAAAGTTTAAACAAAATTATCTTAATAAAAATGATGCATATCTTTCCGTGTGTTTTATGGAATTGTGTGTGTGTGTGTGCGTGTGTATGCATGTGAGTGTGTATCATGCGTAGCTACAGAAGTTATCGACAGCCAGGGAATTCAGAACAGACCAAACCTAACTCACATGACAGTATACCTCAAAGAGATATTTTAAAATTCAAATTATTATTTTAGACATATTATGAAGCGCAATTTTGAGCAGTAATCATACAAATTATGGTTTCTGTCAAACTGTAAAGTCATTATAGAAAGTAGAAGAAGATCGCCTGTCATTTAGGGATCAAGAAACATGGGGAAATGAAAGGTCACTTATAAAATGAGCGTCTTTTCTATGACAAATAAAAAGTAGGGGAATAAATCCCATCCAAATATTCCACGAACAGTGGAACGAATGACCAGTTGAAAAGATCCCGGACTCCATTTGTTTACACCTCTTCACAAAAAGCCAATAATCGGAATTTGTACTATTACACAGACTCTATTTTGCTCTCTTCAGAGAAGTAGTTAACATTCTTGTCGCTTGGTCTAAGAACATATTTAAGCGCAAATCAAAATATGCATTGAAGCCTTCAGAGAAAGGCCTGGATTCCACTGCTAATCTGTAGCGGGCATCGAACGCCCAATAGAAAGAACAGCCGAATTTCCTGACGCCGGCTGAACTGGCGGCGTGATTCTCCAATGACCAGTGAGATTTATCCCATCTCCATTGACCTGTGAAAACTATCTGCACCTCCAATAAATCAATGACATACGTGATCTATCCCCAGCTCCAATGACATGTCAGACCTATCTCTAGCTCCAGTAACCTATGAGACATATTCCAAATGTATTGACTTACGAAAGCTATTCCCAGATAGCCATTTACCGGTGAGCTGTCGAGTTTGAACTAAGTGTCTGATACTGATGAATGTGTGCCTGCTAAATCCCAAGTTCTCTGACAACGTTCAGCATAGTGCCGCTAAGGACAATACACAAATCTCCTAAAACAGCGTGTTGAAGGTATGGTAATTTAGATTGTTCATTTCCCGTTTTTTACATACAAATTACGGATCAATTTAAATATAGGCACAAACATAAAACTTAGGTTAAGTTAATTAGCTATACCTTTTCTTAAATATAAGACACATTAAGGCCGAAGCATCAATTTGACCGCCGGAAGTCAATTTAGGTGTCCATTTGAATTTTTAATATATTTAGTGTAATTGTTATATTTAATATACTCTGATGGAAAAAATATACTGTTACGAATTATCTTCTGGAATCATGGATGTTCACTCGGAAAACACGTATGAGTCCAAATTTCTGGATAACTACACGTTTATTCACAAACACAACGTAAACAGGAATAATATACAGTCAAACAGAACTTAAATGTTCCAGTAATTTCACAAAACCTTACTATATTATTCTCAAAACATTGACGAAAGTAATTTCACTTAACAGCTACTACTATTTTCAAAACATTAACAAAAATCACAGTTCAATTAGCTTATATCTTGTTTACTGCTCTTCGACTCAGTGATGACTCCTTATAGACTCTCCATAGAAAGTTTTGGAAATCTCTCACATCATGTAGAATATTCAGGAATTCGCAATTCTTCTCGAACTTTCGGGAAGTCACTAAATTGGCGATAAATTGTTAAATCTTGCAACCTTTTTTAAAAGATTTGCAAGTGGCAACTATAGAATGACGTCATGGAAAATAATGCTTCTCAGGTATTTTTTCCGTCTGGTCTTTGAATCAGACGAAAGACTCCAGAACAAGGGGAATATTACATGTTTGCAAGAATATGCATCTACAAGAAAATGAGGTATAGCCATGAAACTCGGCATGTATGTATCGTTTGAGGAGATAATCAAATAATTAGAATTTGAGAGCAAAAAACGTTTCATTAAGAAGTGGTAGTAAAAAGAAAATGACCATTTTAGTAAGCGGTAAATCTTTTCCTGACAGATGTATAAGCTGATATTTGATGCGGTATAGAGTAAATTAAGTTGCTTATTTCCGTTTGCGGAAGATTCTGCCACAAATATTTCAACTGGTCAGCTAATTCAGTGGTATTCAGAGAAGACTGCAATTTTCGTCCCAGCATGATCCAGACGTGTTCTTTTGATGATAAAATGTGGTGCACGAAAATGCATTAAGCGCATAATTTGAAAAAAAAAAACGAATGAAAACCGAAACGAATGAATCGAATAGTTCGTATATTTCTATCGTGGCCTCAATCGCCCACCATTACCTTTTTGTCCGAGTTCCTAAAATAAAATCAATTAAAACACTATGGATTAAATTCCATATTTTTAACTTTTAAAATAAATATTACATATTCACACATATTATTGTTATGATTAAATTACATTCAATTTAATAAACGCTCAAGGAGAAGAAAATGCACTCTTGAGATCAGGCTCATAATATTATTCCAAAATCGACAATTGACCTAATATATACGCGGACTGGCACATACCTCTGTTTGTCGGTTGCTCAGCATGCTTAGAATATTGGCCTTTCCTTTCTCTGATATTTTGAGGTCAGTTTTCTCTTTCCTAACACTCTCTCACATTTTTACATAGCCACTACTCTGTTTCAAAACATGACTCTCTAAACTTTTGGATAATTATAACTGCTACGAACAACACCTCTGCTGGGCAACTAACTTCGTCGCCAAAACCTCCCCAAGCGTTATGGACGGAGAAATAAGTTATTCTTACAGCAGATAAATGACTATTAGCGTTCAAATACAAAGTATTACTCAAAATAACTTTTCTCGCGAATGGAACGAGTTAGACCCACGCGAATGATGTCACCAAATTTATCGCATGATATTTCTAATGAAAAGTGAACATGTATTTTTTTTAATTTATGGAATTGTTTGATAAATTTATTTGAAAAATGTGTAATATCCCGAGAACGGTTCATGCTAGCGTTCTAAAGTTATGTGTTTTCTAAGGAAAAATTACAAATGTTTATTTGCGTAACTTTATTAAAGTTTTTGATTTTTTGAAGATGTTTTCAAAATTTCACTCGAAAATTTAGTGTCGTATTTTTCGTATTCTAGAGGTCTCAAAACGTGTAGATCCGTCGAAAACTCGAGTTGCGATTTTCGGCATGATTCCAATACTTTCCCTATACATTACCATGTATTGCAGGGAAAGTAAAAAATGAAATACATTGAACTGTAGAGGATATAATTTTTCAAAACCTTTTCAAATGGAGCTAAAATTCACAAATTGCTTCGAAAATGTTAGAAAATCTTCAAATTATCAGGTAAAATGTGTAAAAAAAAATCAGCAAAATATATTATTTTTACCCAGTGTAAAAATCGTGATGTTTTAAGACCGTTTAAATTTATATTTAGCCTCCATCACAAAACACTTTATTTTTGCATATTATCTGTCCATTTAAATACTGCGCCAACGTAATTACAATATTTTTTATTTTAAATGAACACTAAACTTTGATTATTCCTACAATTAAACCTAATTTCTACTGTATGCAGAATGTAAACAAATCAGGAGATTTTAAATTCAGTTGTATAAGAATTGCTGAATTTGTTTTCACGCAAAATTATTTAGCTCTGGAGTCTGGAATATAAGTGATTGAAAGAAGTGTTTTTATTTTCAAATTATATAATTTCATTTCGCCTATAGAAAAAATAAATTTTGGTTTGTATCCTGTTAAAGTGTTGTGGTAGAATTGTTATTATTGAACTGTTTCCGATTATAACAAGCATACCAAATTTTATATAATTCGATTGGCTGCTTTCAGAAATGTCGAACTTACAAAGTGAGAGATTAGTTTTCAGTATCTCCTTTGAGCATATTTTTCTATTTTAAGATTTTTTACGATTTTATTAAAAGCTTTCGAACTTCCTAATGTGGTAGATGTTATCTTACGAACAGTGATGCCATTCGTTTCTAAATACAAAATTATATATAGAATGGTTAATCCTTTAAAAATATTTAACATTTTTTTAATTGTTTTTATTATTTTCAATAAAAATGTTCGAAAGACATGTTCCTCTGGCAATTTATCCTGAAATCAAAAACCTCTGGCAGTTGTTCAGTAAAACAATCGAACCGTTTTTCAGCTAATTTGCTTAATTTGTTCAAGAGATATAGCGCTTTATGTGGAATTCAGTTTAATTATGAATATATTGAGAACGACTCGTGGTAATATAAGTATTTACAACATATTACACTTACAAAGTGACTATACATTTGATAACAGTGAATGTAATCTTTTTACATTACCTTTTCCCATTAGATCAAAAATATGCAATATCTTGAGAAAAGCGCCTGTCAGAACTCTGTAAATATGACATTTTTTTTTAATTCAGGGTGAATCAGAACTCTAGTGCCAAACTTTAAGGGGTGATAAATCACATCAAAACAAGCAATTTTTGCCATACAAAGCAGGGTCGTAAAGCAAGAGGTGAACGGTTAGCAAGAGGTGAACCGCTAGCAAGAGATGAACCGCAAGAGGTGAACTGCTAGCAAGAGGTGAACCTCCTATTTTTACAGGAGGTATTACCACAGTTACTGCAACATGTTCCTGCCAACATTAAAGCATGTATGTGGTTCCAACACGACGGAGCACCACCCCATTTCAACTTGGATGTGCTCCACATCTTAGATACTACATTCCCAGGGCAATTGATTGGCCGGGTGGTCCTATAGCTTGGCCGACACGGTCACCGGATCTCTCCTATCTCTACAGTTGACATATGAAAAGCTTCATCTACGATAGCCTCATCGACTTCAACGAGAACCGTGTTGCTATGATTGCTATTGCTGCCTGCGTTGTACAAGATATGCCGGTTGTTTTTGGTAACGCGGCGCTCGCTACGTCACAGGTGTGAAGCCTGCATTACTTTTGGTGATCGCACTTTTGAGGAGTTTCTGTAACTTTGTCCATGCATTCTGCAATTTCTGTCAGTAAAACGTGCTTAGTGCCAACTCTGCCATTTTTGTGTTTCTTCTTTTCATAAGAGAGTCATCATTTCCTCATTTCATTTGCTACCACCTAGCGGTTCACCTCTTGATTTACGATCCTGCTTTGTATGACAAAAATTGCTCGTTTAAATGTAATTTATCACCCCTTAAAGTTTGGCCCAAGAGTTCTGACTCACCCTGTATATAAACTGCAGTATAGCTCAACTAGACTTTCTCATACCAGAATACATTTTTAAGTAGCATGGGGTTTCTTTATTGCAAATTTTAAGAGAAAAAATTTCAAAAATAGGTATTGTTGGTTCAAAGGATTGACACCAAGTTTTATAATATACCTCTCGAGGGAGGGGGCAATTTATCCACCGAGTGGGTGATGATGTCACGAACACAAAATTATTATTCAAATTGCTATTTCAAACTATCCTACCGTATTTAAAGCATATTTGCAGTTGGACCAACAAACGTCTCAAAAAACTTATGCTGTTCCCTTAAACGCTCTGTATATATGAATTCAAATTAATTTTAATGCAATTGACTTTAATTAACTTTAATGCATCGATTAATTCCTTTTTATTAATACAATAGATGGTAAAAATAGCCATGTAGGCACAATATGTACACCCTGAAGATTGTGAATTTTTAAATAATTCAATTTTTGCAGTAGGCATATTTTAAATGTTCCGGGTATAGGTCTTTTATAATAATTTCCAATATATATCTAATTTAAAATAGGTTATTTCTCATCTAATATCTACATGTAAAAATTTCTTTATATGTATTTAACAAAAATATATTCCAAACTTTGAGATGAATTTTGATGATCTTATCTTTCAAATAATGAGTATGAATCCAGAAAGTATTCTGATATAAGTTTTATGACTGTACTCGGAAGTGTGGGAAAACGGGAATTGAAATGTTTCTATTTGTCTGTCTGTCTAGTTGACATGACCGCTTAAAACTCAAAGACGGCTCTACAGATTTACATACGTATAACACGGGTTTAACCCTAAACAGGAGCAAGTTTATGGAAATAAATATTTTTGATTTTAATTTATAACAAGAAATATCAATCATACTTAAAGCATTGATTATGAAACACTTTCCAACTGCAATGCAATTTTATTTGAACCTCTCTAAAATGCAATACATTCAGCAGTAATATTTTTAAAATTATCACAATACTACCTTAATTTATTATGTTTGACAACTTAACACTTTATCGAAAAAATTGAACTTTATTCAAATGACTTCATTAAAATCTAAATGACCTGGCTCTCTATGTAAAAGCTGTAAATATTTCATTCATACACTTTTAGTCCATTCCTTTCATTCATCACAATACTTCAATAATTTATTTTATTTAAGCACTTAAAACCATAGAGGTATAAGTAATTTAACGCTATGCTTAAAACTTCATCGAAAAAATCATCTGCTTCTCTATGTAAAATCAATGAATGTTTCATTCATATCAGCTATTTTTTAGACTCCAGAGCCAAATAATTTTGCATTAAAGAAATTCAGTAATTCTTATACAACTCATCCTACATCTTTATTTGTTTACATTCGCAATAAGTGAAAACTAGGTTTCGTTGTACAAATAATCAAAGATTGATGATCATTTAAACTGAAATATATTGTAATCGCGTTATTTCAGAATATAGATGCACAAAATTTAAGCAAAATTAAAGCGCTTTTAGGACAGATACACTAAATATAAATTAAAAAAGAACATTAAAAATCACGGTTTTGACACAAAATGGATGCCATATTTTGTTTTGAAATATGTCACATGATATCTTCATATAATATGGATGCAATTATGGTTTTAATTTTTATTTAAAAAACTACGAATATATTTTGCTAAAATTTGTTTCATATTTTTATGGGAAAATTTGATATTTTTCTAAAACTTTCGAAGCAATTTGAGAAATTTAAATTTGCTTAAAAAATGTTTGAAACATCAGGTCCCATAGGGTTCAATGTATTTCATTTTTTCAACCCGGGTTCAGTCCAAAACTAATTGAATGAAATTATTCATTTATATTCCCATAAGTCCCACTGTCTGTCTAAACAACGTACTACAATTTAATTTTGATAAAATCATTTTTATGGCAGTTATAGTGCTAACGGACGGACACACAGACAGACGGAATGAACATAGTCATAATCGCTTTTCAACTATGTTGTAAAGTGTTAAAATTGGAATTTCCAAGATACGATTCCAAGTGAAACATATCTTGAAAAGAGCAATATCATTTAGTGAAACTTCTTGAAGCAATACAAGAAAGATCAATCATGCATAAAGCATTGATTATGAAACAATTTCTAACTGCAATGCCATTTTATTTAAACATCTCTAAAATGCGATACATTAAGCGGTAATATTTTTAAAATTATCACAATACTACAATAATGTATTATATTTGAAAACCTCATCGAAACAAATGAACTTTACTCAAATGTCGTCATTGAAATATAAATCGCCTGGCTCTCTATGAAAAATGAGTAAAACTTTCTTATTCTATTCTTTTCATTCATCATAATACTACAATAATTTTTTTTACTTAAAAACTTAAAACCAGCAGGTAAAAGTAATTTAATTCTGCGCTTGAAACTTCGCTGAGAAAGTCCACTATAAAATCGTATGTTCTCTATGTAAAATCAAGGACTGTTTCATTCATATCAAGTATATTGCAGACTTCAGTGCTAAATAATTTTGCGTTAAAGAAATTCAGCAATTCTTATACAACTCATTTTACAGTTTGATGTGTTTACAATTTCCATAAGTGAAAATTAAGCTTTGTTGTAGAAGTAATCAAAGTTTGATGATCATTTAAACTCAAATATATTGTATTTGCGTGGTTTCAGAACATTCATGCACAGAAATTAAAAAAAATAAAGCAGTTTTAGGACTGACACAACGCTAAATATAAATGAAAAATAACTTTAAAAACCACGATTTTGACACAAGATGGATAGCATTGATCATTTAAACTCATATGCTGTAATTGCGCTGTTTTAGAATATATATGAACAGAAAATAAGCAAAAACAAAGCGTTTTTAGGACGGATCCAACACTGAATATAAATTAAAAAGAATTTTAAAAATCACGATTTTGACAAAGAAAGATGCCATATTTTATTTTGATGTTGGTCACATGATCTCTTCGTATAATGGTCACGTGATCTCTTTATATAATGGGTGTAATTATAATTGCTTTCCTTATATACACTAATGTATAAGGATAGTATTGTGAGAGAGAGAGAGAGAGAGACGGAGTCGAAAATTCATATTCGAGTTTTCGACGGGCGAGCACGTTTAAAGAATCCCTGATCACGAATCAATCATTTTTGAAGTGATGTCTCTGTGTGTGTGTGTGAAAGTGTGTGTGTGTGTGTGTGTGTGTGTGTGTGTCAGTGAGTCTGTGGAGACGATAACTGACGAACAAATAGACCTATTCGAACGAAATTTGGTACAAAAATTACAATCCCTAAACACTGGAAGCCTATTGTTTTTATACGCAAGCGAATGTTCAGAACTCCCCTATATTTTCGAGTGAAATCTAATGTATATCACTTTTCTGCTGTCTGAAATAGAGATTCGGAATGAAATCATGTAATTAAAATTTTACACACTCTCCCACTTTCATATTTATTGAAAATAAGTTTTTGAATTCGTAACAGTTTTTTCGATACATAAAGTTAATGGATCTGAATATTCCTTTTTTTGAAATGGCAACAGCCGTTCAACAGTGAAAGATTAGATTTTGAAGATACAGCAAAGAAATGAAAATGTTCCTACAAAAGTAGCATACAAATATTTTCGCTTTAAAATTGTATAACAAATAGAAATTTTCACCGGATTGTAACTAAAATAGGAGGCGACACATGGCAATATATTTTAACCGTCATACCAAACTGCAAATCATTCGATGTCATAGGTCTCAACAGCCTTAAAAATATCTCTATTTTAAACTGATTTGGTCAGCGGTTGCATCTAGCTCTTTTAAATAGAGATAAATGAATATTTCAACAATATAAACTAAGAGATTCATAGGCCACCAAAAACATTCTAACGATGAATGATATAATTAGCAAAAATTTAATAAATAAATAAATGACACTAATTATTTTTAATGCATTTCCTGCGGTTTCTTTGAAAGCAACAAAATTGCAAAAAGAAAATTCAGAATAATAGCATAATTAAATTTAAAGAGCCAATTTTTTAAAAATCTCTCCGTAATAAAATTCTTCTATTATCTGATCGAAATAATTTTTAGTGGTTCCCTTTCAGTAGACATTAGAGATTTAAGAGGTTTTGTAATGTACGTGTTCTTAGTTTATTCCTTTTTCTTATGTGAGTTTTGGTAATATCATGTTACCTCTTGAAACTGACATCTTTTAGTTGCATTTCTTGGGGTTCTCAGTCATTTAGGGGCCTCCAGGCGAAGTATCACATACACCCAGTGGATAATGACCCTAACAGATTCGTATTATCTACGCGTTGCTGTAGTTTGGGCTCCAAGTGCAGCATAATTAGCTATATTTGAATTTTTAAAGAACTATAATGAAATTGTAATTGAAAAAGACACCCTGGCGTCAAATGAACTTCCAAAACACACAGAGCTTCTCCCCTCCCTAAGAGCATTTTTATGCGGATCATGTTATTACTTACTGTAATACTGACCAATTGATTATATTAATATTGATGAGGTGTAGTAAAGTCACCATTGAAGGAGGCAGCCACTATATAACCCTTGAAGGCAGACATTTTTTTTTAAAAGTCGCTCGGGCCCCAAAGGTTTACGGGATTGTAGAAAATTCACTACACTCAGTTATTAGGTAAACATTAAGGAAAAATATACAAATTAACATTTTTGAATTTTTATTGGTGCCCCCTAATTTTTTGGTGCCCTAAGCACGTGCATATCTCTGAGAACAAATACCTCACATCAGGAAAAGAAAATTTAAAAATAGAGCAAATTATTTTACATTTCAAACACAGATAAGCAATTAATTTTGCAATTCATCGGAACTCACAACACAGCGAATTCGTGAGAAACAAAAAAAAACCCTTTTAGAATAAAAAATAAAAACTCTGTTGTGGCGTCCCAGTTTTCTAGATCCGAAGACTTTACTCTGAGGAGTCGAGGTATCTCTATTCCAAATTTTATATCTCTTGTTCATTTAGATTTTCCGCTACAGACAAACTATTAAGGCTCATGTACAGGGTACAAGAAGTTGAATCTATAAATTGATCGTCTAAGTTCTGTCCGTACGACTTTCGCTTTACACGAGGCGATTTATTGAACGAACTGTATCTTTCATTCCCAAGAACTCACATGTCTGTTTTTACATGGTTCAACTTATTGAATATGCAATTTTCTTATAATTGTCCGCAGTTGGCTTCCGCTCAGTCGATCCTGTTGTAATATTTTTGATTACTTCGTTAGGTACATATTTGTAAATGCATTTCTTCTTTACGTTTATAAATACGTTGCTTCTGTTTTTCCCCCTTTAATTGCTATGTGTTTTATTTATATATACGTTTCTTTTTAACGTTTATGATATCGCGTATCAGTTAAAAGTGTCTGCCTTTAATGGTTACAGCAATTGTTTTGAAAAATAAAAAGGAAAATTGTTTAATGAAAATAAGTGTCTGTTAAATGCAATTTAATCAATTAGGTATACATTTCCCTAAATATGAAACTGTTTCCTATTGTAATTACTAATTCACAAGTGTCACTGGCGCCATTTGTGTATGAGTATTGCAAACAAAATATAAATTTAATATTTATGTTAAATAACTTAAGTTATATTGCTAAATAGTTTAAGTTATAATAATAAAGCTATAATAGTTTAATTTATTATTCTACATTGATTATTATGCTAAATAGTTCAAGTTATAATAAATACCAAATTATCTTACGACACTAATTGCTAACAAAATTAAATTTCAATAAAAAAATTGAAAAATTTAGTTTTGATGTCTTCCAGTTAAATTAAATAGAAATGGAGTCTCGGACAAAAAGAAGTAAGTAGTAGGATCTCGGACAGAAAGAAAGGAAAGCAGTGTTTAACGAAAAATTAAAATGAAATAAACTATATTGAATGTTTTTAATTTAAAAATGTATAATTAAAGAAATTTAAAAATGAATAGTGACACCATACGCAATAAGCGTTCTAATTGGTCAATTGTAGTCAAGAACTTGTGTGATCTTTGCAGTTGCAAAGGTTCGTTAAAAAAGTTGTACGCAGGAAATTGACCGTTCAACTTCTATTTTACACAATGCAAGATAACAAAATAAGTTAAATATTCAATTTATTGACTAACTTCTTGTACCGTGTACAGGGACCTATAGATAGGTATATGTTTTAATATTTTAATACAAAAGCACGTCTTCGAGACAAGATCATAGTTTTTATAAGTTAATGAAAATTTTTCTAATAACACTATGGATTCCGCTAAAATCGATTTTAAAAGATAAGTCTTCTGTATTTTCAATGGTGTTAAAATAAAAATTCTAAATTTCGATGGCTAAGGAACCGATTTGTGTGAAAATCGCTCAAAATTACGCTAAAACGAAAACTACTCTGCAAAAAATTAATTCTAATTTTGAATAATCTAATTTTTCTCAGAGTTATTTCTTCTGAAGAGTCAAGGTATCCCTGTACCAAATTTCATGGCTGTTAACCGCCTAGATATTCTGCTACAGAAGACAAAAACGAACATACAACTTTTACTTATTATTATAGATTGAGTGCTTTGCGTCAAATCGTCTCACATTAGTGCATACTGTAAGAATTCAAATGCAGTGTTTTGTAGACAAACTAATGAGGTTATTAAAAATCGAAGCATTTACATTATAAGGAATGGTTCTCTAAAGTATTATTTTCAAATAATACATCTATTCCTATCCAAAGATTCTGACCAGTTCTAAATTTTTTGCATCACACATACCACGCATGCACACACTTACAAAGACAATCATCATCTATAACTTGTTTGAAATATATTCGCAAGGTCTTAAAACTTCTCTTTGCTTCACAATCTCGATTTTAAAAACTGTCGTGTAAAGAATACTTTTTATATAAATTATGATAAAGAAAATCGAGTTACAATAGTATGAAAAGGGTTGCAAGATTATTATTCTAGATTTATTACGATATTAAATTGCGGTTGTTTTATTACTTACTCAAAAGATACGGTAGTTTTATTGCTTACTTCAACAGAAGTTTACATACTTGTACTCGTATGTCGCATAAATTTCGAGTCCCCTCACATCATTTCAATCATCTAACTAGATAAAAAATTGATAAGAGTACCAAAAGGATAAAATCATATAAATTTCATCTCTCTTTGGATTTGACAATACTCATATAGGAAAACAGAAACTAAAATTACATTTCTGAACAGAAATTCACGAATATTTATGCATCTAAGCTTAATTTTCAATTTTATTCATCTGATCTTGCACAAAAGACAGTGTTTCGATTGGGGCAAACATTATATGGGAAATCATTAACAATTGCATACGCAAAGTGTGGCGTATATCTATTCATTTCGAAATTGGACGCCAATGTCTGCAGAGAGGGATAGAACTGTTTGGGATAGGGTATGTCAAATACGTGTCTTTTTGAGAGGTCCTTCGTTTGAAAATGACACTGCTCCACCCTTAAGCAAAAGGTTAAAAACCTTTCGAAGAATATTTCGGGAACTATATTTAGCGAAACACGTTATCTTACACAATTCAACGATTCACAAAAAAAAAAGAAGACGATTCTTCAGAGATTTACTTGAATCAACAATCACAAACCAATAGGTATTTTAAGTTTGCCCCTAAAATAAATAACGATTTCGTTTAAGTCGTTCTGTTTGTTTGATACATATCCTCCCTATTTCATTGTTAAAAAAATAAGCAACAATACAATTTGAAATCATACATTTAGTTTTTATTTTACGTTGGATCAGTGTCAGCATTCTTGCAGAAGATACTGCAAAAGTTTCGGTCAACGATCGTGTCTGTACTTTTGTCTGTACTCAGCTATGACGAAGCAGTAATTTTTCTGCATTATCCTTTCTGGCTCGTAAAGCAGGTTATATGATTCTTCTATGCGGTTTTGCAAACCACATACGCCCTAAAAAGTGTCCACTATATGAACGATGCATGCTCTCATACGTAACAATTTCCATGAAATTTAGCATTACATTTTATTTGGAAAGAAAAAATCGTTATGATAAATCATAAGCGGATAAGTAAACACGTAATTTAATGAGATATAACAACATTGTACATATTTTTGAAGTTCTTAATTAAATCCATGATTGTAGAACAACGGAAGGAATTTCAGGTTTTTAAAAAAATAAGTCAAAACTGTTAAACATGGATAAAAACTCTAAGTTTGGTAAATTCTACTGCTCCAGATTCTTCCTAAGCAAATCCACAATCAACGAAACATCTAAACTCTAGTCGAGAAATAATTTTATCTCTACCGTCTTCTGTATCATCGTAAGTCTGTCCTCTACCTTTAAATATTTTTTTTGTTAGTTGAAAGTGTTCAGCAGGCTTGAAAACTATTAGACTTGTAGATTGTACTATTTCGGAATCTTTTGGGATAAGTGGTTCATCTTATGAATTTCACAAATGACTTTTGCAAACTGATTGAGAATAATGTGAGGCCAGATAATGGGTTTTATTTCAAATGTTAGTATAATGAAATTCCTCTAACACATAACTAAGTCCCCAGGTGAATTTCCTGTGAAATTAAAATTAAATTGAAATTGCACTTAATATGGCAAATGCTTCATTTGAATGCACTTTTCAAAAAGCGTTTCGTAGATTGAAAATTATAGTTATCAAGTTAGATGTATATTAATAAGTTTTGAGAAATTTAAAGAAAATCACTGAAGTTTTAATACACAAATAATCGTCTAAGCTGAATAGATAGAGATATATCTAACAGGATGAAAACCTGTTGGTATATTTCCCTACTTAGAGGCAAGATGTTTTTACAAAGTTGTATGTACAAAAAGTATGTTATTTTTATTTACTCTGAATTACAAAAGTTGCTTTTTAGATTTTTGCTCAATCAGTCATGAGATTCATACTCAATGAGATTCATAAGACAAAACTAATGACATCAAAATAAATTCTTGCACATATTCTTAATTACTGGTTACATAAAATAGAAATATATGTAAATTTATATTTCATAATAAATTCATTTTCAGAAAACTAAAATGATACAACATTTATTAGAAAAGTTGTCAAGCCACATAGTTTAAATAAATGATTGTAATTTTTATGCAAATAAATTAAGAAACTTTTCACTGAATTACATATATTTTCTTTAGTGCTTTAACTCCTTTTACTTGAGTGAAATTCAACGATTCTTTTGAAATATTAAATATCCAATTAAGAATCGGAAAAAAAATACGAAAATGCAAATTCTTCATCTTGCAGCGCCAACTGTAGTTGAGAAATTTCCACTTAAATGACCTTCTACTTGAGTGGCTATTCCAACCTTCGGGGTTTAAAAACAGTGATCGGGAGGATCTGCCAACAGCTGTCGTCAGCTGGTTCGGATTGCAGCGTCATCCCAATGAATATTAAATTTCCATAATTGAAATGCTTTTTTTTTATGCTTATATTATTATACACCATAATGCTTTATTGTGTGAAAACAATGAATTTAAATTTTGCATATGTTTTGGATTGCGAATTATTAATTCGGCTAAACCCAGACTTTTCTGTTTTAATTTTTCTCATTGATATAATAATTTCTTTTTTATAAACAAATACCCATAAAACTATTTTTCTGTCGTTTGGAATATATTTTTATAACATCAGTTACGAAGGAAGTAGAAGAAAAGATGCTTAAGATATTTGAGAAAAAAATCATTTCAGAATTTCTTCATATCCCAAATAGAAAATAAATATATAAAATTAAAATAAATTCAGCATTGCCTAAAGTGGTGTTTGCATATTTCAAGGTTATGAATCTGTTGACTATTGTTGACTATGTTATTATCTGTTATGATCAAGCACTTGAAGCAAGTAAAAATACGTTAGGAATTTTCGAAAATTTCTAGCCATTTTGAGAGTTTCCATAATAGAGATTTTTGAGACATTCAGACATATTCATAAATCTAATTTGAAACTTTTGTGTTTCTAAATTTAAAAAAAAAACGATGGTTTATAATTTATGGGGCAGTACATATTTAACATTTTGAAATGACGTATTTTCTAATTTTAACATCGATTTATAGCTTACTGGATTGCAAAAAGTTTGATAGCAATTAATTTTTCATATTTAAACTGAATCATGAGGTATTAAAAATAATGAAATACTAAACACATTGTATCAATGCTAAACTTGGAACTTCAATCTTGAAACACGGTCTTCTGTTCTTCCGCGCATGATACCTCATGAACAAGTTAATAAATTTTACTGAAACTTTATGAGTAAAAAAATAATATAATGAAACTTTAACTGCTATACTTTATAAATGATATAATGATGCTTTAGCCAGTAAAAAATATTGTTTATGTATCTAAATAAATAAAATTCAAAATGTTTTTTTTTACTCAATTACCTAACTAAAGCACTAAAACTGGATGTAACGAAATTTATTACGTAGTTTAAAAATTTAGCCCTGATAAAACAATTGTCATGTGATATGTATTTAAAATGAGCCCCGTCAAAACTTATTATTTTACGGGCAATCAAATATAGAAATTTCAAAAATAATAAACATCTCTTTTATTAATAAATATTTAACCTTTTGCTTACGGGTGGGACAGCGTCACTCCTAAACGAAGAACCTCTCAAAACGAGAGGTATTTGACATACCCTACCCCAAATAGTTCGGTCCCCCTGTGCAGACTTTGGCGTCCTTGGGCGTCAATGCCTGCAAAGGGGGATTGACGCTGTCCCATCCGCAAACAAAAGGTTAAGTATATGAATATTCATATTTTGCCTCTTTGGAATTTTGACTGCATTTAAATATACCGGTTTTACTAAGACTAAAATTTGTGTGCATTCCTCTCAAGTAACTAATTTATAAAAATATTGCAAAATTTAAGTCATATTTTGATCTTTTGTTACTTGTTAAAAGAGTTAACCTCTGATATTACTCAAGTAGCATTCGAGTTAATTCAAAAGCAATACTCATTTACAAAAATGGTTTTCGCTACAGACATAAATTCATTTTCCCTTTCTTCTTTCACAATTCATTAAATGAATTTAATTGCACAAACTAACATGGATAATTATTTTAAATTACACTGACTTCGTGTTGGAATTCAATTTTCGTTGCCATTTAGCGACTGGAAGTATTTTCAAAAGCGACATGACAAAAATGTGAATACATTAAAATGTTTCTAGAACGGTTCATCCCAGAGCTGAGAGGTTATTCTTATTCCTTCTCAAAAATTGTGTATGAAACAAGCATTTAAATGTGTTTATATTTTGACTACTTTTGTGGGCTATTTCTCATAACAAGTGGGGCTTTTTATTTTTCAAGCTACTTAGAAGTTTTTCGAAATTTAGTCGATTAGTTTTCCAGTTAAGAGTGGATACATAATATTTTAGCGCCTATTGTCTTTGGGGAAGTAATACAATATCAAGACCCATCAAAAATATATCCTTTTTCTTTTTAACAAAAGCACTTTACAAATTAATATGGTATTTAAGCAGCTAGATTTTTCTTATATCAATATAAATCAACTACCCATTTCACATTTGCTTCCCTTGTTCTCAATGGCTAATGAGCACTAAATGTGACAACTACACACTTAATAAAAGTTTTGAATACAAACAACTGTTTTTAATTTAAGCATAAAAATTTAATGTTGCACATTTTTAAAAGTCAAAGTAGTGCAGGCTTTTTTAAAATCCCTTAAAATCATGATCCCTAATTCGAATGTTCAAAATATTCATTGATTTGGGATTTGAAACGTATAAAATCTGAGATTCTTGTTTATGTGGATGTGCTAGATCATTTTGAAATGTGGTTTTGATTCTTTTAATTTTTCCTCTATATCGTCACCTCTACTTCAAATTTACAAAATATTAGATTTTTTTGTTGACCTGGAAGATAAGATGAATTGAATGAGACCCAAATCAATATTCTATTTAGAAAATAAATTCTCAATTATTAAACGACGTGATTTTGAGTTTCTGGTTATTCCTTTCCAGCGTGACCAACAATTTAAATTATAGAAAATTTAGATTTAACTGTATTCTTAAAGCTGAAACAAAGCGAATGGCACCAAAACCAAGATTCAAGTTATAGTAAAAGTATGCAATCATTTTGATACACTACCCCCTCACATGCTCGCTCACTTACTTACTCACTCACATACTCACTCACTCACTTACTCACATATTCACTCAATTCAGTGCATATTATATACAGAATCCCAAAATTTAAGATCATAATAAAGTATATCTGATAATTCCGTAGTTTTATTGAATTATATTCTATTAAAACAAAATAGTCATAGCTCGACTGCTAATTCTTTCGACTAAATATAATTTGATTAATAGAAAAATATTTAATAGAGTTTCTGTAGCTTGATAGAATCACATGCTTTTTTTCTTTCTTGAAGTTGTCTAAACAGTTAATGAGGAGAAATGTCGTGCTTTCGTGTTTTCATCGCTAAAATCAATAACCATATATCTGTCAAGGAATATGACAGTTCCATGGTTGTTTTGATAGCATAATATGTCGATAAGTAACATTCTACTGCTCAGTTATTAACGTCGACAGTTTCTCATTTGTATGTAATGAGTATTACTTTCTATATTTAACAGAAATCTATTTTTTTAGATATTATACATCGTTAATGAATTTTTAACAACAAATTGAGACTGGATTTTTCAAAATATAAGCACAGACATGTTAAAACATTACGAAACAAGAACATCATGTCAATGGTGCTGTGGTAGTAAAAATGCTTGTTAAATGTAACAAATAAAAGCACATTTTACATCTACTGAAAAAGTATAACGGATGAAATAAATATTACTAAATGACATATTATTAATTCAACTTGTAGGGTACGTGCCAAATTTTGTATTCGGCTTTCCAATTTCCATTCCTGAAGAGGCGTGCATGAATAAGAAAGAAAAAATTAAGAATATAAGAAATATTTCTTAGATTTTAAATGTAACTATAAAATTCAAAATATTTTGCACTATTACATTAATAATTAAAAGAAAAACATCGATGCTAGAAAAATGAATGTCAGTTAAATAAAATATACCATTTTTAAGAAATATTCACAACATATTTTTTCAGTCTACCTGTTTCACATTATTCTACCTGTTTCAAGTGTCAATTAGCCATGTATCTAAGAAAAACATATTCAATATATTCAAAACGTTGGAATTTTTAATGTCACAATTTTTCTTTTAACTCATATATGCCTCTTCACTTCGTTTAAATTGACGTTTTGACTAAAGGCGATTTGAAACATGCAAATTTATTTTGTTGGTTGGCTAAATATAAAACCACAATGTGCTTGCATAATGTCATATGCCTATGTAGGACGTTTTACTCTCAAATTTGCTTAGACAAATCTGAAGGTGACTTACACCATATATGCTGAAATAAACCTTTTAATTATTTAACAATTCTGCTTATATTTCATTTGCAGATGTGTCGCCATTCTAGTCATTCAAATGTAAAATAAACTTTGTCATTAAGGAATGCATTTTACTAGAAGAGCTTTAGAAAATGAAAAATGTTGAATAATTATATTTAAATATTGATATTTTTAATTTAATGAAGCCAAAAACCAAGTATTTAATAATAAATTATGTAATATTTTTATTAAAGTATTCTTATTCGTATTTGTATTATTAAACAAATATCTTATAAACATCTTAATCTCGAAATGGATTATCGTTAACATATACTGTATCTAGAAACGTTAGATAAGTTCCATAAATATTTTACTTAAGGTGTAGTATAAACATATAGTAAGTGAATACGTATCACACAAAAATTCTGAATACCAGGGTAAAAAATCATGACAGCATGCTTAATGTAATGTTTTCCTTTAGAAGAGTGTCAATAAATCGCACCGCGGAAGACGAATGACCATAACTTTTTCAGGCGTTTTGTTCCGTCGCATGATTAATAGAATGAGTTTATTTGCTTACTTTTACGGATCGGTACCAGGAAAAATTTGTATATTTTCAACTGCATTTTAAGAATTTAGCACTTTTCACAAATAGAATTTGGTAGATTAATCATTTGGATAAAAGTCAAACTTCGGTTTTACCTTCGTCCCCATCCAGAATAGAAATATTGGTTATGATTCAACAATTAACTTTACACAGTAGTATGTCTTAATAATTGCGAATATCACTGCTCTATTTAGTTGCGTATTGGGAGTGTATAACAATTTGCACCATTAAAAACTAGACATTTCTTCAGTGCTCACTATATGGAAGACCTTACATTCTTTAAAACGCGATCGCTCATGGAAGTGATACCTCTTATTGCAGGTCTATGGTTATAAACATAAACATAAATGGTGATACTCACATTTATTAAGCGAGAAAATAAACAAAAACAACAATATAAATTACATGCATAAATATTAAAAGTTGAATCCCATTAGCATGCAAAATATAAAATTATAAAATATACGATTAGGTGATTTGACATTCAAATTGCAAGCCATGAAATGCACGAATTAAAACAGTTAAAAAATAAGTTAAAAAGGGCATAACTAAGTAAAACACCAATTTTGAAAATGAATGTATAGAAGTTTGTTTTGATATTATAATTTTCTCTTCAACACAAATTCATTCTAATAATAATAATAATAATAATAATAATAATAATAATAATAATAATAAATTTCATTTTGCCACACAATAAACGCAGCATATATAATTTCGACTTATAAGTAAATGTAAAACAGTGGGGCAAGGAAGTGCGGAAAAATGCTCTTTCAAAAAGGTGCCTGACTGGTTCATTGAATGTTTCTTGAGACGAGTGGCTAAGAAGTGTTTTTCTGTAAGAGTTTCAATGATGGTTCTTCACCAGAATCTGATGGAAAGCCTAAAGGGCCAAGAAAGAAAGGTTCTAAAACTTAAATTCGATTTCAAATAAACAAGAAGTAAAATTTCTCCCATTCTCCGTCTCCATAAATACAGTCACTTTGGAAGGGAGGTTCACTACTGATGGTCTTTAAATGGAGGTAAAATTACCATTGGGCCTAGGGAAAAAATCCGTTCTGAGTAAAAGTGGTTCTTTAAGGGAGGTGGTGTCTCAGAGAGTTTCACTGTAACCATAGTATTCCAATAATAACTTTCAACCCAAATATACATGGCAATCCATCAGAAAAAAATCGAAGACATTTAGATTCCTTGAAATCTCTGTTGATGTACACTATTTGATGTCCATGAACTCTTTGTCCCTGAATTTAATAGCGACAAAAATCAACAATGAGTAAATGTCCCTGAATTTAATAGCGACAAAAATCAACAATGAGTAAAATGTAAACACATTTCAAAGAACTGTCTTTGTCCATGAACTCAATCACCACTACGATAAAATTTATTTTGATTTATTTTTTTGACTAGAAGTAATCTGAAATTAATACTTTTTGTATTCTTTGAAATGTAGTATAATTTTCGTTCTATTTACAGCATAATCATATTATGCTCGTGCAGAGGGCCAAAAGTTCTTATTTATAGGACGTATTACACCCTTTCAGAGATCAACGTGGTCTATGTAGGTGAAAGGGCTCAGCGTTTAGGTGATAATTAAGGCGTACTCAGATTGCACAAACGGATTGCATGTGCAATTTAAAGATCATGTGCGCCCACTCAGCGAACAAAAACTAGTTATTACAAACTAATCGTGTTTTAGTTATTTGGTTACCCTGATGTAGAACTTTATTCTTAATGGTGTATCTTAAATATATTTTGCGTTTCGCTGTATTACTTATTGTGAGACCAGAAATAGATCTCACATTTTGATAAGTTTATATGTGTAATTTATTGTGTACAAAACTACAAAACGGTAAACTATACTGCCAATCTGGATGGCACCGAGTATTGCAACACGTGAACCCAAAAGGTCACAAAATCATAAATTTAAGGGCACCAAGACAGGGGGGGGGGGGCGAACGGGCCCGTACGAGGATGTGAACCATGCCATTGGATAAAGATTATTCAATGGAAAAGGGTGCTTGTTGCGTCACTCTCAATGCTACAAATGAAAACAAGGGGGGAAATGACACCCCCGAGAAAAGGAGAACCACAATCTGTTACCTAACAAGAACACTGGTCGAGACTTGTGAAAATACTCGGGCGACAGTATGATATTAGATGGTGAATTAGATGGAGACATTATTATGACTTGTGCAGATACTAGAGATGACTTAGTAATTACAATAAGAACGACGTCTTGGTGAGAATGGAGTTAACAGATTAAGAGAATGCAATTAGTGCGGGTGTGCGCGCCATGAGTACAAAGTTATCGTCGATATTACGAGTCGGTAAAAGAATACTTCGATTTATTTCGGTGATTTGATCGGCGAAAAACGTGGCGGTGACAAAGGCCAAGACAGATTTGAAGGTATGTGCCCATTGAAAAATCAGGTCTAATACATATTTTTAAGCGAATTTACCGGTCTCACATGATCTCTCCGCCTAAATAATGAATAATATGATAAATTATTGTAATTGAGTATTTAAGTATGTTAGGTGTTAATAAATGCTTTTTATTAAAGTTAAAATGGTGTAATACTTTTGGTAACTTAATAATTAATAATTATTTTACAGAACTCACGAAAAGTAAATAATTGGAGGGGATTATATAGCGACGCAATAATGCAATGTTCAATTTAATAATAAATCCACTATGTACGATCTTATGGCCATATTAAGATATTTTATGTTAATGATAATTAATCGAAAAGTTCAACTTCAAGTTTTATTTTAAAATGTGTGCCACACTTATAGTATACGTTTTTTTTACATTGCATAATCTCAAAGAGTAAATGAGGCTAGTTATGCTGGTGATAGCTAAGTTTTTACTATAAAACTCATTTTTTATTTGTACCATACTCTCTGCTTATTGTTTATTTCTTGCAGTCGATAAAAAATTTCTTTAGTGTAAACAGAATCCATTCATGAAAATGTATATATTTTGTGTTGAATTGCTCCAAAGCATGATTCAGACAAACATTTAAATATAACAGCAATGTATACTATAGTTTTAGCATTTAAATTTATTCGCATTTGCTCAGAAAAAGCCACAGTTTTCTTTGCCTTATACATATAGCAGATTTTCGATTATCCGAAATGGTAGGGAGAAAATTGACATGCATTTAAAAATGTATTAATAATTAATCCTGTTAGAATAAACACTATTTAAGATGGAATTCTTTATATATCTTTCCTGGAAGAAGAGTATTCAACAAGTTTGACAACATGGTATGAAGAATTAAGCCGATTTTGATTCGATTATTGAAGTAATATCTTATTTATTAAAAGTTTTAAAGATGAGTATTTGGAATACAATTTTAATCAGGTATGTTTAGTATATGTTTCATTTATATTCTGTAGCATAATCATAAACTGACTTATGACACATTCATGATATTTATATTCTCAATATTGAACGCTTCTGGGATTATGCTAAGCGTACAGAGTTGCAGCACTTTGATGAGAAATAAACGTGTACTGCAATATTTTAGCTGATCTGTTTATCATATCAGATATATTATTTTATTGCGAAATCCATTATAAAAATTTCCCTATACTCTAAAAGTTTGATTTGAAATTATTATATATTGTTCCCAATTTTTTTTTGTGTTTGAATAACAATTTGTTTACATTTTTGTTTCTATGTGATGTCTGAAATTGTAATGTTAAAATTTTTGCAATTTACTTGAAGTTATACATGCAATACTGTTTATTCACAAAACTAATAACTAAAATATGAATATTGTCTGTAAATATGAGCACTGTCATTATGTAGCAAACATAATTTATGTATGGGTACAAATGATTTTAATAATCAAGAACACTTGTTTTTAAACCTATGTATTCAACATACAGAGTTTTGATGATTTTGAGGATAGCATTTAACATTTAAATTTTTCTTCCTATGCTATTTTTTTAGATACTAAAACTTTGAATTTGCAAAATTAACATATTTCGAATTTCAAAAGCTTAAATATAAATTTAAACTTTTTAAATTTTCATATCATAAATTTGTACATGACAATACATAACAATGTACTAATTAAAATATTTTTAAGGTGTGAATATCGGTTGTTAAATTGTGAACAATGTTTGAAAAGAAAATGCTCAAGACACTAATAAATGTATTTTATAGTAGTTAATTGCATAGCGTGAATTATGAAGAATGATAGTAACTGAAAGCAAACTAGTATGTACCTTAATGGCTGATATAAATTTAGCAGCTCATTCAATTTCAAAATAGTATTTCATAAATATTGGATAATTGGTTATATATTTCTGTTGAAGCCTGTAAGTATGTATGAAAGACGCCAAGTATTCTTGTATTGCGTGCGCCAAGCAGCGGGTTGCCGGTTTTGAAAAAGCGAAATAGTAGGGTTGGGATAAAACTGGTAGCGATAGGTGACACGAGAAGTGGCTCGTTGTTCTCAGTTTTTAATTTAGATAGTTTGTAATAAAGTATGGATAAGTATTACTGCAGTCTTCTTTTATAGAATTACAGTCCACTACTCATTTAAAAAGACTCTATTTAGATATGTTTAATTCATCCTTCAATTTCCAATAGACATATTGTTTGCTGTATAGAATGTGTCTAGTATCAATAAAAACTAATTTGTAGCCAGTCAACGAACGAGAAATTTAAATTACAAAGTAGTATATATATTATATATTTATATAAATACCTTTATATATATATATATATGGTTAAATACCTGCTATAAAAGAATTATGGCCCCAGTTGAATAACCTTTTGTCGACCTTGAAGATACATTTATACTTTTGTAATTGTTTTTGCATATTCTTATAAAAATTCAATGCACATTGAAATGTAAATTTGAATGGAATTAAGAATAAATAGATTTATAAAAAAGTAAATGTTTCCATATAACAAAGAAAATCCTTAAATGATGAAAATATAAAAATAAAATCGGCAATGGCATAAGTTCTACTTAGCCTAAATAGTTTCGCTTGAATACACATTCGCGTAAAAGCGTAAAACAACATACGTAAAATAACATTCCTCTAAAGTTCAAGAAGTTTAATTCCAATTTCCTGTCTCATTTTTCTGATTTTCAACAAATAATAGGGACCTGCGGTAACTAAAGTAAGATACATAATTGAAAAACCCTAATGTGTCTAAAGTTACGAGCGATACAATTACATATACTTGTGCAATTTTCAAAATGCTACAACGTACTGCTTTGCTGGTTATAACTAGTACTTTTAGTTTTCGACACATAAGAATGACAACTTAACTTTACAAAAGCAAATTTTAGAATTTTTATTAATTTTGACCAAAAACTTCGAAATGTATTTGAAATTTTATATTTCCTTAATATGGCAGCATAGAAGAAAAATTTATATAATCATGCAAAAATATGAGTTAATTTTACAGCTCAATGATCATGAAGTTTAATAGTTTGAATAATTGAAGTGAATAATAAACGCGATACAATTTTTGTGTTCCTGGTTTTATTAGCTCCACGGGGGGATGGCGAGTTAACCCCACTAAGGTGTACATTATGAAACTTGATATCAAATAAAAGTTTTTTTCAAATCCTTTAAAATGAAGGATAACATTCTACTGTTGTTATCATTTGCAACAACAATACAGAATTTTCAAATTTTTTCTTGTAAATTTGTAAAAAAAACATGACAAATAAATAAATAAATATTTTTTTTAAGATTGCTGAATTTAATAATTTTGTATTTCAACCGACCGTATTAACCTTTGGACTCTTATGTTAATATCATTGCCTTTCCGTAATTTTGAAGTGCAGCAAGTAACGAGTAATTTTTGAAGGGTTTTCGCAGGTAGTAAACATGACGCGAAAAATAATTACTGTTACATTTTGGCACCATAAATTAAACTTCAATGCTATACATACCAGCAATTTGTGTTATGTTTCGTAGAGATAAAAAAAAATTCTTCAAACGGCGTAGTTTTGTTTTTGAAAGAAAGCGCATTCAATATTCGTTGATAAAAACCTACAAAGGACAAATTTTGGAGAAATAGAGAAATACGCAAATTTTATATCCGCATAATACAACCCATACATATAAACTACCATTTTTTTCCAGATCCCTCAGGATATATTTACTCACCAACTTAATTTACCTATCACAGTCAATATTATCTAAGAAATGAATAGCATTAAGACCTATGGCTCGCAGCAATCAATTTATCAAAGGTGTTATTAAACTTAGTTTCGGATGCCAAATGCTGCGAGATACAGAAAACTTTAAAAATCAAATGATTGTGTGTTGTGTTCTTTCTATTTTCCACATAAAGCGCATTATTTAAAATCGCGTTCGCGCTTTGGTTAAAAGATTTATTTAGTTAAAGTTGAAAACTGCAACGCTGCATTATTAAAAAGATAAGGAATGATGAAGGGCAATTAAACAACTAAGTGCTTGTATTTCAAACAAAAACTTTTTATGAAATAAAATAAATAATTGTGTCTAAACTAGAATGAATTACCCTGCGTTTGTCAGGTACTAAATAAGCGACCGCTACTTAAATAACACCACTAAGTATCTAGATCACCAAATTAGTTTCAATCCAAATCAACATGATATACCAGTTCCTCAGTTAAAGCCCAAAAGCACCTCTCCACAAAATTTCCACATAACGGAATTGCGCACGCTTTAAGGGAAATGTTGTTAAGTCAGAAAGTGGCTCCATGATATGAAGGCTGTTTGAGTTCCAAGAATTTTGTCTCGTTTAGTATAATTCTGTTTTTATACCTTCTGGTTTTTATTTCCCCCTTTTTCATATGTTTGTTGATGCAGCGCTTTTTCCCAGTTCCCTAAGAACCAAGAACAACTCGTGATCTCAAAGACTCAATCCTCTCAGATGTGGAAGACTGGTTAAGTCAACTCAATACATATCTGATTGTTCATCAATCGAAATTTCGCTTCAAAACGCCCTCAATTAATAATGTAAATAAATGGATTAAAAACATTCCAAAACATAAATTTAATATTAATAAAATAAGAAATTTATAAAACTTTGTTAAGGAAAATGAAAGTAATTTTTGCCATATAATAAAAGTTTTAATAGTAAATTCGTTCCCTAAAATTTTTAATTTAAATGTGTTAATAATTTTACTACATATAGTTTTAAGTTTTATCTCTTTACTTATATTAATATTTATTTAAAGTATATGGTAGTATTGTTATAAGGAACATTTTATATAAGTAGTTTATGCAATGAATTATATTACGTTGTCCATCTTTATTTTATATAGTATATTTTGTTATATATTGTATATTATGCTATTCATGATTAGCATATTTTGTACATTTTTATGCTGTTCAATGTAAAATGTTTTGAAAAGTCTAAATGAATCCAAACCCATGATTGTTATGGAATGTGTGAATTGTGAAAAGTTACTACTTATTTGTTACCATTTAGTCTTTGTTTTCCCTTTCTCAATGTGTTTGTTCAGTGTGTACAGCATACACGCTTGTGAATGAATTGTAATTGATGTCTTCCTCCTAAAACAGTCCTGAAATATCAGGAGCGACATGTGATAGATCTTAATCAATGATATCAATTTATTTTTTCTTATACTTAATTATAAAACTATTACACATTTGATAATAGTGAATATATTTATTTTTATCACAATTTTTTCCCTTTTAGATTAAAAATATGCAACATGTCCACAATGTCACAGACTAACGTTCGAGAAATGATGCCATTCGCTGTTACATAAAAATATACGTCTAACATGACATTTTTGTGATAATTTTTAATAATTATATAATAATAATTATATAATTATATAATTATATAATTTTTAATAATTATAAATCCAATGTTAGAATGTATGTAGTAACTCATAATACACTATTCCAAAATTTTCTACAAAATACAAAGAAATAAAAGAAATTAAGAAATAAAGAGGAAATAATAAAGCGTAATGCAGGTCATAAAGACAAAGACAATCAACAAATTTCAAAGATGAGGAATGAAAATAGGAAAACAATAAAATCAAGCAAAAAGGCTTGCACATGGAAGAGCTTTAGGCTTAAGTTAAGTTCATTTCGAAAAAATTCTCTTCAAGTCCATATATCCCTTCGAAATGAATACAAAAATGCTTGTTTCTGAAACACAAGATAGATTTTATCTATAAACTTGTGTTATATGGACGACAAGCATATAGATTGGAACAATAGAGGAAACATAAATACCTTAAAATACACTTCATTAGTGCAATATATATATATATATATATATATATATATATATATATATATATATATATATATATATATATATATATATATATATATATATATATATATATATATATATATATATATATATATATATATATATATATATATATGCATATATACATATATGCATACAGTGTGTCCCAAAAGCATTAACCTCGACTTTTATTCCTTAAATATTGATCATAGACATATATAATAAATTACAAAGTTGCGTACGTTAAAAAAGGTACATAGTTTTCGGAAATCGATAAAAATTTTCAGGGAATTAAATTTGAAGAGATACAAAATTTAAATTTTTATATGGATCCATACAAAACATTTCTAATGAGTAAAATGCGCCCCATACACTAATAAGCTGATGAACAAAATTTCAGCATTTTATCATAAAAAGTCCCAGAGGTATGTTTGAACAAAGTTATTGAGGGACTAATCAGAAATGAAAATGTAAATATTTACAGCAAAAGTGCAAACGACGCAACGCAGAAATGCATCATAGGCAAATAATATCTGACTTTTATATTTAAATTTATTTATAAATTTTCAAAAATATGCTTCCTGCAAAATAATTAAAAATTTTATATGATTAATTACAGACTAAAACGTGAAAATAGTACAATCAAAATGAACATTAAAAAAACTTCGAAATATATTATACCTATGCAAATATCTGCGCCTGGTCGGTGCATCACACAACCGCGACAGACGCATCATCACATGAGAAAGTTGTTTTTGCTCTGTCATTGATCTATCGCCTCGCTTACGCAAGCGTAGAGCGCAGTCCGGCAGTCTGTGCAACCCTTAAGTATTTAACATTTCTGCTGCATTTTTAGAGTGTAGTTAGCCTGTACCGACAGTATGACGCAATGCAGCAACGAAGAACGTTTTAGAATGAATATAAAGTTAGGCAAATATGTTAATGAGATTCTGAATGCGGTTATTTCTGATTTTATGGATGAACTGCCCTTAACCAAGGCTACCTAAAACAAGTCTCGGACATCTGACAATCATGGGATACGTGACGTCAGCCGCGGGGGGATCTGTAATCACTCAGAATGTACGAAAGTGTATGGAAGTTACAGAAGTGACTCAAAAATTCACATTTTTAAATAAAACAAAAAAGATCAATCATGCATAAGTATATATTATGAAACACTTTCCAACTGAAACGCAATTTTGTTTAAAAATTTCTAAAATGTGATACATTCAGTGGTGATATCTTTTACATTATCACAGTACTACAGTAATTTATTATACTCAAATATTTAAAACTGTATCGAAATATAAATCATCTGATTCTCTATGTAAAATCAATGAATATTTCATACATATAACTTGTATTCCAGACTCCAGATCTAAATAATTGTGTGTGAAAAAATTCAGCAATTCTTATGTAACTCACCTTACAATCGCTTGAGATATTTGCATGCTGCAAAAATTAAAATTAGGCTTCGGTGTAGAAATAATAAAAGTTTAGGTATCATTTAAAATCATAACTATTGTAATTGCGTAGGTACGGAATTTAGATACACAGATTATACACAGATACACAGATAATATATGTGTGGAGGTATTCAAAGTATTGGAATTGTGCCGAAGATCGGAACTCGAATTTTCAAAGGATCTACACGTTTTTGGACTTCTAGAACACGAGAAACTATTTTTAGGAAGACGTATGTGTGTGTAAGGGTATATCTGTGTATGTTTCTGTGTGTCTGTGAGGATATTACATCCACTCTAACTGAAAAACTAATGGACCGAATTTCATAAAATTTGGTAGGTATGTTTTTGGGGGAAACCCTGATGTTCATTAGATTATAGTACTATTCATAATAAAAGAATCTGCCTTCTTTGCGAAATGGCCGGCAGAAATTGCCTTTATCCACTCTAGCTAAAACTAATGGAACAAATTTAACAAAATTTGTTGTGTACTATTTCAATAACCTACAAGTGATTTATATACCAAATTTAACAAAATTTGGTATATAAATCATTTGTAGGTTATTCTAGTACGATTCGGGAAAAAGGAACGGGCTATTTTTGCGAAATGGCCCGCGAAAATCGTTAAATATAAAAATAAAAGACTACGTGTGCTCAATTATATCAATTAAATTCCTATTTTATACGTGATTTTTGACAACAAAAAGAATAAGACTAACCCCATTACTCTAGGACTAGCCATTCTTAAGATATTCTAGTTTTTTCGCGTTTTCACTACGCCACCTTTCACAATAAGTTCAGCTATCAAATTAGAACCAAATTTAAGTTTAACGTGCAAATTCAATGTCATTTAAAATACTTATGGCTGTTATTTTGTGCAGATAAATTCAAATTATTATTGAAGAAGTAAAGAGAACGTGAATATGAGTCTGCAGGGAAAGACTTGTGCTGCCCACATCAGAATTTTTAACAATATTACAACAATGATTTATAGAAGTGAACGGCGATTATTTGCAGGCCATTTCGAAAGAAATGTAAAGATCTATATTTAAAGATCCACCAAATTTTTGTAGAATAAAATGTTCACCAAATTTAAGTTGTGTACCGAATTTTAACTCTTTAGGACGTAGGAAAGTTCATTCAAAATGCCATCAAATAAGTATATTATGAAGAGTTATATAGAATTAAAAAAAAAATTGAAAAATTGTTATCTACCAAATTTATTTTAAAATGTGAAGCCTCTCTCATATACAAAGTAATTAAACCCTTGGAAAGATATTTATTATATAAAATATCTATCTTTTCTTTCTGGAGGATATCCCAAAAGTCAGAATTTAATGGAATTTGTTTTTCTCCCTATATTAAATAATTTTTAATTAAAAAACTACCTAACATATCTTACTGAAATTTTTTTTATATATTTTATGGGATAATGTGAATATTTCCTAAAAATTTCGAAGCGATTTGTGAATTTTAAATTTGCTTAAAAAATGTTTGAAAAATTAGGTCCCATACGGTTCAATGTATTTCATTTTTTCAACCCGGGTTCAATAAAAAACTAATTGGGTGATATTATTTATTTATATTCCGATAGGTCCCACAGACCGTCTGAACAACATACTAAAATTTCATTTTGATAAAGTCATTTTTACGGCAATTATCGTGCTAACGGACAGACAGACAGACGGACAGACAGACGGACAGACAGACAGACAGACAGACAGACAGAATGAACAAAGTCATAAACACTTTTCAACTATTTTGTAAAGTGTTAAAAAGTCATAAACTTTTTTCAACTATGTTCTAAAGTGTTAAAACATAATTTAAATACTTGCCTACTTTGATTAGAATGACTAGTGAAAACATGACTTCATAAATGGTGAGTTATTTTTTATTTTGTCTTATTTTATGCATGCCATTTTAATATTTTTGTAACACTTAACACGTGTAGCGCTGAATGTTGCTATATCTGTACGAATAGTCTTATATCTTACATAAAGTCTTATATAGTCTTATTACTTACTTATAGTACTTACTTAGTCTTATATAAAGTACTCTTAATTCATTTTTAATATTTCCTGAATTGCTTGTTATTCATCACTGAACCTTGTATTTTAGGCATATTTTCATTACAGACTTTTGTGAAGTAAATATTTGGCATTTTTGTTCATAACGTGAATCGTACATTTTTTAGACGTTAGAAAGACAAAATCTGTTACAAATTACTCCTTTTACGTGTAAAATCAGAAAAGTATGGTAATTTTAGTGTTTCTGATTTAATTTATTCCCATTAATTTGAAGACAATCTTTCTAATGATGTTGAAGTAGAAAATTTTCTGTCTATATTAAATTATCCCTTGAATTTTGACTGTTTATCAAAAAATGATTTAAAAGTTTTAACATACATAGGTGGATATTGAGTTTTTAAATAAAAATTATCTTGTAATCAATGTATTTCTTTATACATAACTACAAAATGCTTTATACTTGATGAGAAATCCCTACAAAATTTTCAATATTTACATTTAATGAATCGTGGTGGACTAAAATCTCCATCAGCATCTGTAATTAGTATTCTTTCAGTATGCTATTTAATATTTATCAAGTTGGTATCCAGTATACATTAATGTGAATTTCTGAACTGTAAAAATCAAGTAATGCTTTTAGTTAAGTTGGCAGTTATGTCTTTGGAAGAATCCGATCTCGCAAATTCTGATGAAATTTGTTTTTGTTGCAAACAATCTCTGAATTATTATGTTTCAAAGATTATTAGAACATTTAGTAACACTTCTTTGAATAATTATGCTAAACAATGCAGTAACATGGAAAAAGAAAAAAAATATGATCAAAAACTTAATAAACTTGCATCTAAGTAAATGATCACCTATAAAATAAGTTTCAAAATCAAATTAGGCAAAGTTAAAAGCTTTCACATTCCATAAACAATCTATTGGAATAATTATGCTGAACAATGTAATAATATGGGGGAAAATATTATCAAACATGCAATACTTGCATGTAAATACTCAAGAGAAAATTTGAAATTTCAAGGGATTAGCATAATAGTACTGTAAAAACATATAATTGAAAGTTATATGAAAAACAGCTAAAAGCAGAACTTTGTGAGAATATAGTCTTCTTTATTGACCGAATTGTTAGATGGGTTGAAATAATGCATGTCAAAAGTGTAAATAAAATTTGGAACCTTTTATATTAGATAATCAGCGTAAGTTAAAATATATTCATTTCTATTATACGTTTTGTGGGAAAATATTGAAAACGGAATACAAAGGGTGATTTTTATTTACAAGAAACATATTTTGCCTTGTCACATACAACTTGTATGATTTAGATTATAAAATGAAATTTGTCTATGTAGAAAAAATTTCCCAATTTCCCAAAGATTTTGGTAATTTGGATCTTTCTGACTTAAAATGTATATTGCAAAACAGTGATATTAATTTTTCTGAAAAGCATAATTATTGAGATTTGTAACAATTATATTTTGAAAAGAAAAAATTGAGAAAGTTAATCGTGTTTATTTTTTATCAAAAGTTATTGATTGATGCTTTTTATTAAATTACAATCAAAGTATTTAATGTGTCATTTAGATTTAACTGATTAAATAGATTTTGTGTCTGATAAAAATTTCCTAATCCGTAGAGTAAAATTGTTTTTCAGAACTCAATTGGGGGTGAGGATGTAAATGTCAAATTTCTTCATATTTGATATAGATGCTTTTACTGTAAAATCAGTAGTATTTATATACAATACATACTTTATGTACATCCTTTAATATATATCAGGTTGGTATGCAGTAGATATAAATGGGGGTGGGGGTAACTTTTGTTTGATTGTGACTCATGATATGCAGATACTTTCCAGACAAAATATGGATCTAGCTTCTGCGGCAGATACATTTTATTTTTATGTAACTTTGTTAACTCCAACTACTTGGATTTATAAATTTGTTGTAATAAAGTTTTTATATGCTCATAAAAAGCTCTTCTTTTTTGTATTTTATTTACTTGCTTCAAGAAAAACTTAATAACTTCACATTTCAACAAGAATAATAATTAATTTCACATTTCAACACAATATTAATGGTGTGTACTAGTTAAAACATACACACATAGATGGTATTCAGATACTCAGCAAATTTGAGTTAATTTTGAATATAATATTTTCGGACAAAATACAAATCTAGCTATTTATTGCTACATATACAGTATGATACATTTTATTAATATAAATTTGATATCATTTAATTAGATTTGTAAGATAAAAAGTTTTTATAACTCATAAAAGCCCTTTATTTTGCATTTTACTTCTTTATTTGAAGAAATACTTTTACAGTTTTTGCTGGATTTAATAATTTTTAAGTAGTTTCATTGCATGTAGAAATACAACAATTTTCTACTTAGTGTGGTAACCTAACTTATGGATAATTAAAATTTGTACATATACTACATGTCATTACAAGTTAAGGTAATTTACATTTCAAGAAGGAAAAGATAAGTTAAATTTCATGAGATGGTGTGTACTAGCAATGGTGTGCACTCAATAAATAGTGTGTACTAGCATATAGCATGCATACTGAGGTGTAACTATTGTGGTGATTGTCATTACTAAAGTAAAAAGCTTTATTTTTAGTCAGAAAATTAAAATTATTAATAAATTTCCACTAAGTTATTTCCCGATCAAAAGCACGACATAAAATTGTGCACATATTTGCTTGAATTTCAAATGACGAATTTTCAGATTTTTTAAACAGGCATGTTCCTTCGCATATTTTATGCATTCTAGATTTACAGTATAAAATGTTGTTCAAGTTAAATAGGTATGTATCAAGAGTTTTTGAAATATAGTATTAGTGTAAAAGTAATAATGTTCCAAAAGTTACTGTCACAAAACAGAAAAGTTAAATTTCTAAATTTATATCCATAACTGTTTCACTGTGTTTCTTGTTACTTATATTTTAAAACTAAATGTTAAATCTGGAGATATATATATATGTATGTCAGCTAATAAAATAAGTATTTTAAAGTCATAGGTAAGTGTCAGCAGTTTCTCCCATTATAGTGAATAATATGTAATTATTTTTCTCCTAATTTATAGTTATAAAATATTATTTGAATTTCTAAGGTTCAAAAGTTTTGTTTCTTGATATATTTTATATATTATATTAATATAGTTGTTTATTATGTTAATATAACATTAACACAAATGTTTACGGAAGAGGGTGAAAAAATATTTGTTCTCAGTGTAGATCACTTTTTATTTTAGAATCACAGTTTGAAGTTTATTCTAATTTACTTGATAGTTTAGAGATATATTTTTTCATATTAGTCTTATTTATTACTGTAGAAATTCATCTGTGTCAGATTCCATACGTGTTACGCACGGGAGATGCTTTCCCTCCGTTTCTGCGGTTGACTTGCCAATGTCCGGGCCACTTATTCTACGTGGCCTTGCCCTAACAGATCTTCCACATACATGGTGTCAACGGGACGGTTCTCTAGCTCATTATACTACAGTTGTGAAACACTGGTTAAATAAAAAGTTTCCAGACAAGTGGATTGGCTTGCATGGGCCAGTTGAATTTCCTCCTAGATTACCTGATTTAACGCCTATGAATTTTTATTTTGGGGCATAGAGTTTTGTCCAGAACAGAGCACCAGGCGCGAAACGCCTTTAATCTCCAATCTCTAGGTGTGGTTCTTATCTTCATACTGTGACATTATTTCATTGGCCCATAGTTGGAGGTTCGAGGTTTTTGATTTACTGTTTTTATTATTTGACCTAGCTCCTTACACACAACTGTTTATCTGTCACCTCACTGAAATAAAGCAGAGTTACAGCAACGTGTTCAAGACGGTTTTCGTCACATCACCGAATAATAACTTGATCGAGTGCAGAGAAGTGTTATCAGGCGAATTCAGCTCTGTATTGGCATGGATGGCAAACATTTTGAACAAGCTTTGTAATTTTTGTGTAAAGTTATTTCTACACAGTGTAGATACATGTGTACCAATAAATAGCAAAATTATTATTTATTTATGTAATCATTGTTTTCTTTCGTAATTTGTGTATGACCCCTGAAACGTGTTCTGCCAATATGATTTTTCTCCTCTGAGAACCCATGTCGATTCATCGAAAAGTGGTTTAGGTCAGCATTTTTATCTTTTCATATATCAGGCACTTTTTATGATAAAATGCTGAAATTGTGTACATCACCTTATTAGTGTATGAGGCATATTTTACTCATTGGAAATGTTTTTGTACGGGGGCCGTATAAAACTTTAAATTTTGTATTTCTTAAAATTTAATTCCTTTGAAAATTTTAATTGATTTCATAAAATTCCGTACTTTGTTTTACGCAAATTTGTAATTTATTATACATGTCTAAGATCAGTATTTATGTAATAAAAGCCGTGGTCAATGTTTTGGGGATACCCTGTATATATATATATATATATATATATATATATATATATATATATATATATATTATATATATATAATTATAAATAACTCATCATCACGGTGGAACGGCTCAACCAACTTTGAAATAGCTCTCCATAAATTTAGTCCCAATTTCGAGTTTCTAAGACTAGGGGTTGTCGAGACATTGATGGAAAACAAAATTTTTCCCTAGGAGTTTTACTCTCTGATTACCTTGATTCCCAACAAAAAATATTGGAAATAGTTGGTTTAAAACGTGAAAATCAACTAAATATCTTAGTTTTGTGGGACTTTATTGAACGTACTATAGTCACTTTTGAAATCACAGGTTTGAAATATAAATTTAAATGGAAACTCTATCATCATGAATTACTTCTCACAGGCTTACTCAACAACGAAAAGTATTGAAAAAGCTCAAGAAAGATCAATCAATCATAAAGCATTGATTATGAAACACTTTCCTACTTTAATTTTATTTAAACATCTCTAAACTGCGATACATTCAGTGGTAATATATCACAATATTGTAATAATTAATTGTAACAATACTGCAATATATGAAGAAGAAAAGTATGTATGAATGTATGTATGTATGATCCACCATAACTGGAGAACGGCTGAACCGAATTTCATTTTAATGTTTCGAGTTTCTACGATCAGTGGTTTTCGAGATATTAGTGAAAACGACACTTTCGTTTGTCTCATCATCACAGGATAACGGCTAATCCGAATTTAATGAAATTTAGTGGGTAGCTTTGAAATAGCCCTCTATAAATTTAGTCTAAGTTTTGAGTTTCTAATATTTGGGGTTGTCGGGATATTGATGGAAAACGAAACATTTTCCAAGGAGCTCTACACTCTAACTGCATGATTCCCAATAAAAAAAGATTGGAAATAGTTGGTTTAAAACGTAAAAATATATCACAATACTGTAATAATTAATTATATTTGAAAATTTAAAACTTCATCAAAAGAAACGAACTTGAATCAAATGACGTCATCGAAATATGAATCATCTGGCTCTCTGTTGAACGTTGAAAACCCAGACCATCCGATTCATACGGTGGACTTGAGCAACTATTTGGACGGCCGGGAGTCTGGCTCTCTGTGTAAAAGCAGTAAATATCTCATTCAGACACTTTCATTTCAGTCATCAACAGTACTGCAATAGTTTATTCTACTTAAAAACTTAAAAACATGGAGGACAAAGTAATTTAACACTACGCATAAAACTTCATCGAAGAAGTCTGCCATTAAATCGTCTGCTTCTCTATGTAAAATCAATGAATGTCTCATTCATATCATCCATATTGCAGATTCCTGAGCAAAATAATTCTGCTTTAAAGAAATTTAGCAATTCATATGCAAATCATCTTACAGCCTAATCAGTTTACATTCTCCATAAGTAAAAATTAAGATTCGTTGTAGAAATAATCAAAGTTTGATGATCATTTAAACTCATATATATTGTAATTGTGTTGTTTCAGAATGCAGATACACAGAAATTTAGCAAAATAAAGGGGTTTTAGGACGGATGCGACACTAAATATGAATTAAAAATAACTTTAAAAATCACGATTTTGACACAAGATGGATGCCATATTATTTTGAAGTGGGTCACGTGATCTCTTCAGATAAAGTGTTTACTTGTTATTTTAATTGTTATTTAAATTTTTTTTTGAATATATTTTGCTAAACAAATTTTTGATATATTTTATGGAATAATTTGAATATTTCCCAAAATTTCGAAGCCATTTGTGAATTTTTTAATTCGCTTAAAAATGTTTGAAAAATGAGGTCCCATAGGGTTCAATGTATTTCACTTTTTCAAACCGGGTTCAAACAATTAGGTGATATTATTCATTTACCATAGGTCCCACAGTCTACTAAAATTTCATTTTGATAAAGTCATTTGTACGGCTGTTATCGTGCTAACGGACAGACAGACAGACAGAATGAACGATGTCATAAACACTTTCCAACTATATTGTAAAATATTAAAAATGGTTATTTAATTATCAGCATTTTCTGAGGAAGATTCGGAGGAAGATGATGCAGCTATGACTTAAAGCAATGATATTTTTTTCTTACATAATGAAATGAATTTACTTCTTTCACAGCGAAAAACAATGTATAAGATTCACAGCCCTATATGTTTCGGTGTAACTTTTATCACAGTTCTGCATGGTAAATCCCGAGCAACGCTGGTAATAGCTAGTAGTAATGTATAAGATGTAAAGTTGCAAACAGAAAAATTTGCATGTAGAACTAGGCGTTTCTGGCTCTCCAGAAATCATTTTAAAAATGAATAAATTGAACAAAGTGAGAAGCATTTCCGAAACCATGTACGTTATCAATGGCCATACCTAGTTCGTTAATGCTGAGCTTCTACGTTTCTGTATGTTTTCCTGTAAATTGTATTATAAAAATTATGCACATGGTCCGACGTAGAAGAATATAGAAATAGATCAGATATAAATAGAAAATTAATCAAACAAAACAATCAAATATACCAGCGTAATGCCTTGTAATTATATGAGAATAGAATATAATGTTTAAGATGAAAAAGAATAAGAATAAAATAACACATATTGAGTTAGCACATGCTCTTCATACATGGAGTTTAGACTGACTAAGCTTTGAGCCAACTTAATACAGTTTACAGTTAAGGTTGTAGACTAAGTGTGTAACTGTTGGAAGTGAAACACGGAGATGATGAAAAATTTTATTATTTATTTGGTATTAATCAAATAATTGATAACTAATTTAATATTAAATTTATACTTGTAATTTTTTTTCTTAGTGGTTAGTTTGATGATGATTTGTTTAAAAATGTTTTTGATTATTCAAAAGTGGTTGATATTGACCTGTCAATATGTTGCTGTAATTGGAGCAAGGTTTTGAATTTAAATTTAACTTGTGTTTGAATAAATGAAAAAATAAGGTTTGGCGGGTCTTTATTTTGGATGGTGGTGCGTATTAATTTAAAAAGATGTTCTTTATAGTAACAAGGTGTACTTAACACTTTTATTCTTAATAACTGCTTATTAATAATGTTTTTAAATACTGATTTTGAAAGATGGGATGAGTAATGTAGTTTGATTACTTTGAAATTATATGATTCAGTTTTGTCGTTTTTTTCTTTTAAATGTATCTTCATTTTGAATTTTTAAACTAACGTCTAGGTAATTGATCCAGTGTGATGAATATACATTTTCAATTAGTTGTAGATTAGGAGGATAAAATTTAATGTTTAACATTGTGGCATCATTAGTCATTTTAATAATAATTAGATCATCAATGAATCTGTACATGATATGACTGCTGAAGGGGTACTGAATTTCGTGCTGTTGTTACTTATGACCTTCTGTTCGGAAGATATCCGAATCAGGACCAGTGACGCAGGAAGAATGACACACAAGATGAGAGACCTTCCCGGTCGTCCAATTTGATGCTCTAAGTCCTCTGGACGAGCCGGACGGCCTGCGGCTTTCACACAAGATGAGAGAGAACCGGACACATATCTTGCTACAGTTAGCCTTCGGTTCTGTCGTGTGGTCTGGGATTTTAACAGACCACACGACAGAACCGAAGGCTAACTGTTCTGTGATAAGAGAACAAAGTTTATTACAATACGAAAGTGTCACTGACGACGGTCGCAGGGATGCAGCTTCACATTTTAGCGAGGGCTCAGTAGGCGGAAGACTGACTTTTAAATCCCAAGAAACATCCATGTCTTACTCGGGATTCGAACCCGAGCCCCTATGACAGCAGTCGAAGACCACCGGGGCGGTTCAGAATTTCGTAAAAATGTAGGTGAAGATTGGCCAGTATTGTGGATGAGATTCCTCCCCGTGGAATTCACTTATTTAATTTGTATATGCAATTATCCTGGGAGATATACTGGTTTAACAGAATGAATTTTAACAATGTTTTAAATCTTGGAATAGAGATGTTTTTTGATTGATTAAATTGTTCATAGAAATTTAGTATGATTTTAAATAAATCATGTATGTCAATGTTATTAAAGAGGTCTTTGAAATCAAAAGTTTTTATATCATAGATGTAAGGTTGTCGTTTTAAAAACTATTTTTGATAATATCTGTTCGTTGTGTAATAAAATGATCATAAATTTGATTTATATTAAATAGTAGTTGTTTGTCCACAGCATTGGCATATATATATATATACATATATATATATATATATATATATATACACTATATGCTCAAAAGTATCCGGTAACTTTGGGTGTTACAAAGTTTTTCAAATTTCTAAACAAATACTTGGCGAAGTGTTCTGTAACTTTGGCGATGTGAAGAACATTCTTGAACACACACTTTCCAGTACAATTTCGGTGACTTGTGCATTTAGGGGACCACCAAGATATTAAAAATGAGAAAAAACATATTTGATCACCCTGTATCATAAAAAGCTGGAAACGATTTGTAACTTTCACAAAATAGTTAACTAACTTTTTTCAATGTGTTCCGTATTGAACAAAGTTATATACGGAATTCCGTATTGTATTTGTGCAATGTGTTCCGTATGAATTTCAGTAAAACAAAACGTATATTCATGAAGATATAAACCTTTCCTTAAAAAAAAACAAATTTTGCTACAGGTTTTTTGATTACAATATCTAAAGGTTCCAATAAAATTTCACGAAACTTACAGAACATTTGTCAACGTCCATGAAAAATATTATACTTCAATTAAAAATTAAAGCATTGAATGTACAATGAGATATAAGCATTTGAAGAATTTTTTGCCGTGCTGTCGCGAAACATAGCAAAAGTTTTCTTTCATGATTTGGTATTGAATGCTGCCGGGTAACTTCTATAAAAAAATCCACTGGAATATCGTGAAAATTCACAAAGATATTGACGATATAGTGATCAGTTTTTCTCTGACTCTCTGAAAGTGCATGGATGATAAGGGTTTTTTCACAAATTGACATTTGAAATCGTAAATCATAGGATAGTTAAACTGGAGTAAATACAATTAACTAATATACTAAATGCATATACACTATCTGATCAAAACTATCCGGACACCTGTATGTTTCGCTTCTCCTTCAGAAAAGTCACAAATTAGTATGAACACTCTTTGCAACAATGAGAGGGCCACCCTTTGCTACAATGTCTTCAGAGTTTCCTTCACATGAATAAGAGGGCCAAACCCGAACCATGAGAAACAGCCCCAAACCATTATGCTTCCACCACCAAACTTAACTTGTGGTATAATACAGTCACGTAAAAAGCGTTTATCCGGCATTCTCCACACCCAGACTCTACCATCAGATTGCCAGAGAGTGTACCGTGATTCGTCGCTAAATAACACTTGGCACCATTGTTAAAGGCTCATATTTTGCGCGCTTTGCACCACTGTAAGAGAAGCTTGGCATTGATTGTGGTAATACTTGTTTATATGCAGCTATTTGCCCATGAAAACTAAGGCTACGTAGCTCCCGACGAACTGTCATTGTGCTGACGTTGCATCCAGAGGCTTCCTGAAATTCTGAACAAACAATTTCCGCTGATTGCATGCCGTTCGCTTTCACAACTCTCTTCAGCATTCTGTGGTCGCTTTCTACTAGACGGAATTGTCGACTAGGTCATGCATGCACAGTCGTAACTCCTGTACGTTTCCACTTCACGATAACATCCTTTACGGTGGCACGGGCCACTCGTAACATGACAGAAATCTCAGGAACAGATATTCCACAGCGATGGCAACCAATCACATCTCCACGTTCAAATTCATTTAGCTCGCGTTTTCCTCCCATTTTAATTTTCTGGTCTTAAATTATATTTGTTAACTCGTCTGACTTCTTTTATACTTGTCTGTGAGCTAGCCATTTGACATCACTGCCAGAGTCCATCAAGTACAGGAGTGTCCGGTGACATTAGATCATTATTTGCATAAAATTGGACTAGTTCATTTTCAGAACTGGGTTGTCCGATTAATTTGTAAAATATCAATTTGTGGCATACCCCTTATCATGCAGTTACTTCCAGAGAGTCAGAGGAAACCTGATAACTGTATCGTCGATATCTTTGTGAATTTTCACAATACTCCAGTGGATTTTTTACAGAAGTTGCCCTACAGCATTCACTACAAAATAATGAAAGAAAACTATTGCTATGTTTCGCACCTGCGCGGTAAAAATTTAGTTTCTTCAAGTGCTTATATCTTATCGCATATTCAATGCTGTAATTTTCAATTGAAGTGTAAAGTCTCTCATGGACGTTGACAAATGTTCTGTAAGTTTCGTGAAATTTGATTGAAACCTATAGATATTGTACGCAAAAATATCTAACAAAATTTGGGTTTTTTTAAAGAAACGTTTATATCTTCATGAATATGGGTATATATATATATATATATATCTGCAGAATTTCAATTTACTTGTATTATATATACCAGAGATTGATCATTTATTGAGAGTGGTCTGTATATCAAAAGTAGAAATATGAGGGTCTGAAGTGAAAATATGAAATCAAAAATGATTATAGGATAAACTTTTGAATACGATAAATAGAACATTATAAATAAAACATTATATATAAAACAGGTACTAAATAGGCATGAAATACCCCGCTTTCCCTGTTTCATATATAAAGTAAGCAATTGAAAAGACAGTTACATGTGGTAAAGATTGGTGACTATAATCCCTTAACTATAACCTTAAATTAAATTTTGAAGTGTTATAAGTCATATATATATGCAATGCAGATACTTAAGGTACTAATCCCCTTGTTCCCTACATAAACATACATGGTGTAAATAAATAAATCAATATACATAAAGAAGAACAGTATGTATGTATGATCCACCATAACTGGAGAACGGCTGAACCGAATTTGATGAAATTTGGTGGGTAGTCTTGAAATCGCACAATTTAAAACCTAGGCCATGTTTCGAGTTTCCGAGTTTCTACGACCAGTGGTTCTCGAGATATTAGTGAAAAACGACACTTTTTTTGTTTATCTCATCATCACCGGAGAACGGCTGAACCAAATTTAATAAAATTTGGTGGGTAGCTTTGAAATGGCCATCCATAAATTTAGCTCCACTTTCGAGTTTCTAAGACTATGGGTTGTCGAGATATTGATTGAAAACAAAACTTTTTCCTTGGAGTTCTACTCTCTAACTACCTTGATTCCCAATAAAAAAGAATGGAAACAGTTTGTTTAAAGCGTGAAAATCAATTAAAACTCTTAGTTTTGTGGGAGTTTATTCAACGTATTAGTCACTTTTGAAAATCACAGGTTTGAAATATAATTTTAAATAGAAACTCTATCATCATGGTTTACTTCTCACAGGCTTACTCAACAACGAAAAGTATTAAAAAATCACAAGAAAGATCAATCAATCATAAAGCATTGATTATGAAACACTTTCCTACTTTAATTTTATTTAAACATCTCTAAACTGCGATACATTCAGTGGTAATATATCACAATACTGTAATAATTAATTGTAACAATACTGTAATATATAAAGAAGAAAAGCATGTATGTATGTATGAATGTATGTATGTATGATCCACCATAACTGGAGAACGGCTGAACCGAATTTCATTTTAATGTTTCGAGTTTCTACGATCAGTGGTTTTCGAGATATTAGTGAAAACCACACTTTCGTTTGTCTCATCATCACGGGATAACGGCTGAACCGAATTTAATGAAATTTGGTGGATAGCTTTGAATTAGCCCTTCATAAACTTTAGTATAAATTTTGAGTTTCTAATAACTGAGGTTGTCGAGATATTTATGGAAAACGAAACATTTTCCTCGGAGCTCTACTCTCTAACTGCATGATTACCACCAAAAAAGATTGGAAATAGTTGGTTTAAAACGTAAAAATATTTCACAATACTGTAATAATTAATAATATTTGAAAATTTAAAACTTCATCGAAAAAAACGAACTGTACTCAAATGACGTCATCGAAATATAAATCGCCTGGCTCTCTGTGTAAAAGCAGTAAATATCTCATCCATACATTTTTATTTCATTCATCACAGTACTGCAATAGTTTATTCTACTTAAAAACTTAAAACCATGGAGGACAAAGTAATTTAACTCTACGCATAAAACTTCATTGAAGAAGTCTGCCATTAAATCGTCTGCTTCTCTATGTAAAATCAATTAATGTCTCATTCATATCATCTATATTGCTGATTCCTTAGCAAAATAATTTTGAGTTACAGAAATTCAGCAATTCTTATACAACTCATCTTACAGCCTAATCAGCTTACATTCACCATGAGTAAAAATTAAGTTTTCTTGTAGAAATAATCAAAGTTTGATGCTCAATTAAACTCAAATATATTGCAATTGTGTTGTTTCAGAATGCAGATACACAGAAATTAAGCAAAAATATATCGGTTTTTGGACGGATACAACACTAAATTTAAATTAAAAGGGACTTTAAAAATCACATTTTTGACACAATATGGATGGTATTGATCATTTAAACTCAAACATATTGTAATTGTGATGTTTCAGAATACAGATACACAGAAATTAAGCAAATTAAAGGAGTTTTAGGACATTTAAACTCAAACATATTGTAATTGTGATGTTTCAGAATACAGATACACAGAAATTAAGCAAATTAAAGGAGTTTTAGGACGGATGCGATAATAAATATGAATTAAAAACGACTTTAAAAATTACGATTTTGACACAAGATGGATGCCATATTATTTTGAAGAGGGTCACGTGATCTCTTCAGATAAGGTGTTTACTTATTACTTTAATTGTTATTTAAAAAAATATTGACTATATTTTGCTGAACATTTTTTTATACATTTTATGGGATAATTTAAACATTTCCCAAAACTTTCGAAGACATCTGTGAATTTTTAAATTCGCTTAAAAATGAAACTTACAGAACATTTGTCAACGTCCATGAAAAACATTATACTTCAATTAAAAATTAAAGCATTGATATATACGATGAGATATAAGCATTTGAAGCATTATTTGCTGTGCAGGCGCGAAACATAGCAAAAGTTTTCTTTCATGATTTTGTATTGAATGCTGTAGGGGAACTTCTATAAAAATATCCACTGGAATATCGTGAAAATTCAATTATTGACGATATATTGATCCGTTTTTCTCTGACTCTCTGAAAGTACCTAGATGATAAGGGGGTTTCCACAAATTGACATTTTAAATCGTAAATCATAGGATAGTTAAACTGGGGTAAATACAATTAACTAATATACTAAATGCATATACACGATCTCATCAGAACTATCCGGACACCTATATGTTTTGCTTCTTTTTCAGAAAAGTCACAAATTAGTATGAAGTGGGGCCACTCATTGCTACAATGATGGTTGCCATTCTATCAAAGAGGCTATCCACAAGTTTCTGGAATGTTGCAGCAGGAATTGCAAGCCATTATTGTAAAAGAATACTAGTCAGCTCTGCCGCCAATGAGCGGCGTATTAATCTAGCTCGTAGTCGACGTTCCATTTTATCCCATATGTGTTCTATGAGATTGAGGTCTAGACTCTGAGAGGGACAGTTCAATTCCGCAACATCCATGTCAACAAACCAGTTCTGCACGGCCCGTGCTTTGTGGACAGCTGCACGATCTTGTTGAAACAAGAATAGACTCACTTCAAATTGCTGCCACAATGCAGGCAGCGTGGAATTGTCCAAAACGTTGAGATATCTTTCCGCCTTCAGTTTCCTTCACATAAATAAGAGGGCCAAACCCGAATCATGAGAAAAAGCCCCAAACCATTATGCTCCCACCACCAAACTTAACTTGCGGCACAATACAGTCACGTAAAAGGCGTTCACCCGGCATTCTCCACACCCAGACTCTACCATCGGATTGCCAGGGAGTGTATCGTGATTCGCCGCTAAATAACACTTGGCACCATTGCTGAAGGCTCATTTTTTGCGCGCTTTGCACCCTTGTAAGAGAAGCTTGACATTGATTGTGGTAATGCTTAGTTTATATGCAGCTGCTTGCCCATGAAAACTAAGGCTACACAGCTCCCGACGAATTGTCATTGTGCTGACGTTGCATGCAGAGGCTTCCTGAAATTCCGAACAAACTGTTTCCGCTGTTTGCATGCGGTTTGCTTTCACAACTCTCTTCAGCATTCTGCGGTCGCTTTCTACTAGACGGAATGATCGACCAGGTCGTGCATGCACAGTCGTTGCTCCTGTACGTTTTCACTTCACGATCACATCGTTTACGGTGGCACGGGCCACTCCTAACATGACAGAAATTTCACGAACAGATTTTCCACAGCGATGACAACAAATCACTTCTCCACATTCAAACTCATAGCTCGCGTTTCCTACCATTTTACTTTTCTGGTTTTAAATTATATGTGTTAACTCGTCTGACTTCTTTTATACTTGTCTGTGAGCTAGACATTTGACGTCACTGCCAGAGTCCACCAAGTACAGGAGTGTCCGGTGACATTAGATCATTATTTGCATAAAATTGGACTAGTTCATTTTCAGAACTGGGGTGTCCGATTAATTTGTAAAATATCAATTTGTGGAAACCCCTTTATCACCCAGTTACTTCCAGAGAGTCAGGGAAAACCTGATCACTATATCGTCGATATCTTTGTGAATTTCCACAATACTCCTGTGGATTTTTTATAGAAGTTGCCCTACAGCATTCACTACAAAATCATGAAAGAAAACTATTGCTATGTTTCGCGCCTGCGCGGTAAAAATTAGTTTCTTCAAATGCTTATATCTCTTCGTATATTCAATGCTTTAATTTTCAATTGAAGTATAATGTGTTTCATGGACGTTGACAAATGTTCTGTAAGTTGCGTGAAATTTGATTGAAACCTATGGATATTGTACGCAAAAAAAATCGAACAAAATTTAGATTTTTTTTAAAGAAACGTTTATAACTTCATGAATATACGTGCATATATATATATATATATATATATATGTATATATATATATATGGTGTTACCATGGTGTAATAGCATGCTATAACCGGGAACAAGGGGCCACAATCCTCCTTGGCTATTTAATATCTTACCTGTTGGCTTCTTTCCCTTTTGTTCTATTGAAATTCATATATGTATATCTATCTATCTATCCATATATATATATATATATACATATATATATATATATGGTTAAAGTTTACTATAATCGTGCCAAATTCCATGTGATTATATCAATTTCTTTAAGTTTACGGCTCCATATGTTCACAACAGATAAAGAGGTAGACCCAGATCAATATTTGAAAACGGTTGATATGCATTCAGGGATTCTCAAAACATTCCGAACCATCAAAATCCGAAAGTCTGATTTCTCACAATACTTTATTTTATGTATATAATGCAATGGGTAAAATGAGAATTCTGAAGAGTGAGATAGCAGGGTGTGAGAAAATATCGCAGAACTTATCAGTAAAGCAATCTATCAATTTTGAAATATCTCTTAGACAAATGCATATGAAGGATAATCAAATCTTTGCCAGTGAGCAATCAGTTTCTTCCATTTATCCTTTCAGGTAAGTTTATAAAAATAACGAATACCACTTGTTCAGAACGAATGTTCACGCCCAGCGATAATAGCATTGTGTGATACCTCTTCAAGTAAATACCGATATATCTACGTTACGGAGCTATAAAAGTGAGCATTCTTAGAGACTTATTCTCCCGCTATCAATTGGAGTACACGAGCTTTTAAGAGAGAGAAAAGTATCGGCTTTAGTATATAAGATAAGAATAAACAATAAAAGGATATAAGCCCTTTAAAAGGTTTCTTCAAATAATAATTTTTAATAAGAAATATCTTAAAATAATATATTTATTAGTAATGTCTTCATTTTAGTATTCGTAAATTGAAAAGTGCTGCCATAAATCGCAAGATTCTGGGAAAAATCTAAACTATATCTTATTAAGACATAAGGAACATATCACATCTAATCTACATTGTTAGGTTGCTCAGATGCTATTGTAAAGATCCTGCATTTCTGCCAGAATTTGAGCATTGGCTCTCTGGCTACCCAGTCGAACTCTATTGAAGCACTGAGACCTTAGTACGTTCTTTTATAAGTGGACCTAAGCTCACATGAATAAAATGCTGTCCAGTTAAAGCTCAATGGAGGGTCATCCTCAAAAGATGAAGTCGGTTAGAAGTTGTGAGTTTGAAAGATACCTTAGATCTTTATTGAGGACATGAGTTCAGAACTCCCTCCTTTAGCCCAAGAGAAAATTTAAAAAAAATTACTACCCAGACTCGAAAGAGGACACAAGTATTATTCTGACTGTAATTGAAAAGAGCGTTTTGGTGATGTTAAGACAATTAAGACCAGTTAGTGATGAAGAAATTCCTCAAGAACATTTATAATGTACGGCAATCTATGTCCATTTATTACAAAGGTCAAATTTTAATGATTGCTTTTCTACGAGGGTACCCTACAGTTGTTGTCTGTCTATATGTCTAAACGGTATCTCACAATTGAATCAAAAAATTCGAAATAAATGCAATACAATTTTATGAATGAATATACTCTGGAGGGTTTAATTTCAAGAAGATCGAACAAATGGAAATTATTCAGTATTACGGCTAATCGAAATACATTCTTAATCACAATTGTTGTCAATTGAATCTTCATTTAATACATACATCATTTAATTATATATGTGTAAGCTATTCAGATGTTTGCAGGACCCTAACTTGCACAGTTCTCCATCTATTGTATTCTTTCATTCTTATTGCCAAATCTCATAAAATACTGAATATTTATAAAATTATTCAAGTGGGCAGACATTTAATGCATATCCACGCTATATTAAAAATATGCAGCTGTGAATATATGTAGATCAGTAACTAGGATTCGCGCTTCCAGTGTAGTAACCAGAGGACCCATTTCAAACTTGTTCGCAGTTCTACGCCGATCGATTGTGGACGCTCTTGGCGTAAAGTGACTATTTTATGCAAAACTCAATAACATTTGTTGCTATAGAAGTGCCTTTTATTACGCAATGTTAAATTATGAACGACAGAATTTGAATTAAGCCCCAGAATTCATGGACTGGTTTCATACATTAAGCCCATTTTTAACTTTTTTTATATCCTTAACAGTGTAAAGAAATAAATATAAAGTGTAATTCATACAAAAATATAATATATTTTTAGTTATTTATATATATTTTGGAATTAAATTCTAAAATCCACAAGGCTTATTTTAATAAAAGTTGTACCAGACAGTTAATTTTAAGTGTTTAAACTCATGTTTCATCTTTATCTGAAACTAATTATATTTTCGGAACAAACAGAGCAAAAATATTCCCTTTCCCATAAAAACATATGCGATTTTTCAATTTTCCTCTCGTTAAAGACTTAACTGACTGCAAAATTTAAAAACAATTAGCTTAATTAAAGATCTTAACTCTTTTTATGCGTTTTATCCAAATATGCTGGACATCAACTTAATGAGTACGGTTATTTAATTACAAAGGATTCCCATTATCAGCTTAGAAAGATTTTCATTTTCTCATTTCTCAAGTTTATCGCAAAATGCATTTCTTATATATGACTGGGTTGCGGGACCCAAAAGCACTTGTGTGAAACAATTATTTCAATATTGATGACAATAACATATGTACTGGCTATACGAGGGAACGAGGGTATTTTAAATAATTCATCTCTATCTCGATGTACTCATATTATTGATTTGGGTGTCTCTTTCGATGATACTTTTAACTTTCAGAGACATATCGATAATATTATTAAAAGAGCCTACCAAAGACTTGGTTTCACCTTAAGACGATCTCGTGTTTTTGCCAGGTCTGATACGATTATTTGTATTTTTAAGACCCTTGTTAAACCAATTTTGGAATATTGTGCAATGATTTGGGCCCTAGTTTACAATCTTCATTCTCAACTAATTGAAATTGTTCAAAATAAACTATTACGTACTATGGATTACAGATTGTCTATTATCCTTATGAAACGCATACGAGGGAACTCAAGCAGAAATACAGTTTAATGTCTCTTAAAAAAAGTAGAAGCTGGTCCTGCCTCTTGTTTTATTAGAAGGTTTTACATAATACTATTGATTGCCCTATTTTACTTCTTACCTGGAATTTCATATACCTGTCAATAATACTAGAAAAAAAACTCTATCTCACAATACTACTGTTAAGCATAACTACATAAAATGCTATTCAATCTATAAATTTCTTGATCTATATAATACCTATTGTGCTTATATTGATATATTTAACTTGACTCCTGCCTGTTTTGAAAAAGCCTGTTTCAATACGCTGGACATGCTTACTATTTAGTATTCTTGTATCTTATGTTCTGTACTTTTTAATTTTTTTGTGGCTACTATAACTGGATTTCATCTGTAGTTGTCACGTAAATTGAATAAAATAAAATAAAAATAAAATCTGTAGTAACAGTATGTCTGGCTAAAATCGGAGCATTGCAAAAAATGCAAACACTTTAGATGCATACATATCTCTGAACCTAATAGGTAAACATTGAAACAATTTTCAATTTTCGTTGGAGATATGGCTCTATTTATGTAAATATAAAAGTAATTTCAATATTTAGATATTTAGAAAACTTGTTTTTCAAAACAACTAAAAAGTTTTTGTTTCACTTTCCTTACTTGCACTCGAAATGTCATCTGTAAAAGATATATGTAAATAATAAAGGACAAAAACTTTTCAGTAGAAAACAAAATTCTGAGTTAATAGTTTGTGTTAAGAAAACTGTTAGAGGATTTCATGGAATCGTCTTATTAATTTCAAGAAAATTGAAAATTTTCCGATTTTCAAGTTTGTAATGCTTATATCTCAAAAATAAAATGTACTAGCTATAAACTATAAGAAGTAATTATTAGCCCAACTCTACAAGAATACATAATTTTGGGGGATCAGGTTCTAAGTTTTCGAAATATAGTGGTAAAAATTTCGATATTTTAGTATTTTGAATTAATTTTAAAAAGTTGTTTTTATTTCGTTATTTTGAAATTTTGAGTTACTTTAAAAAATGGTGCTAGTTTAAATGTTTCGATATTTTATTATTTTGAACTGTTTTGAAAATGTCTAAAGTAGACAAACCACCCATAAAGAAATATGTTATTCATGCAAAACCATTTCTGCTCCATCGAATAGAAACCACTGAAGATTTTATTTTTTTAATATTTAAATACCGGACTTTATATCTGGAACACATGTGGTTCTTCAAATGTTAAGAAAAATGATAGTTTGGGTAAGAAAAATATTTTCTCTTTTTACCTCGAACTTTTTTCCTTGAGAATCTTCGGATTTTATAAAGAAACGCTTGGACTAAATACAATTTGTAAAAATTTCATTTCGATGTGAAAAATGTTAATTTCAAGGATAATTACAATTTTATTATTTTATACTTGTTAATTAATTCTAACTTACATAAACTCAGAATATAGGGACGTATTCCGCAACCAAGATGGTTGCCACCACGTAAGAACATTACTTAAGGTAGTCTCAGTTTACCACAAATTAACATATCTGCCTTCACCACTAGAGTCATTAATAATGGTACTCAAAATATTATATACTTTAGATCTCAAATATAAAAAAAAATCTGATGTGGGCAACACGTGACATCTCCTATACAGAGTGTCCCAAAAAGATTGAAACGCGCTTTAATTCATTACCTGTTGGAGATAAGTGGGCATTGTAAATAGCAAAAATGTTGAAAAAAAAGTAGGAAAAAAGACTTAAGTTAATGAAATAGTCCTCCCATTATTTTCCCAAACGTTACACTTTTTAAAGTTTTATACGACACCCTCAGACAAATTTGGTCAATCACAAAATTTTTATTTTTAATGCAACAAGATCATTAAAAAATCCGCATATCTGTATCTTTAAAATCACCTGAATTATGATAAGGGGAAAAATCTGACATATGCCACTTTTTCGTGCCATGTGAAAGAATGTTTCATCAGTGAAAATAGGGAACATAAACAAATTGACGACGGACATTGTTTAGATCAAAAATACGTTAATATGTGTCAAATTTTTTTATCACAATGCATCTAAATAAGGCATTACACAGACAGATATCATATAAAGCAGTGGTCCTCATTGCCCGAGTGGGGCATACAGTTAAAATATGCATATATTGATAGAAGACCGCTGATATAAAAGGACAAATTTCGTCACAAATACTAGAAATACAATTCACAAAACACAATTCATAAAGCATTCTCAAAGTGTTTTCCTTCATCTGCAATACATAACTCAGATCTTCTAATAATGCTTCTCTAAATATTTTGAAGTTCTTTGTGGTGAGGTGAATTTTGCACATAAATACAACAAAAAACTAAACACATAAATACATTAAAGATACTCACCAATAGTTCCACCCAGCTCAACCGCGTTATGTATAGTGCGGTCCTATTGGACCTAGTACATTGCATTTTACTAAAATCAATAATCACTCCCATTTTTGTGGCCATCTAACATTTTATTTACAGAACACAATGAAATCTCAATTAAACCTTTAAATAACAAAATACACAATTTACAAATGAGTTCCCAATTTACCTAAGCTTGACCTCGGGGTGCACAGTTTATTTTGCATTAATTTGTATAATTTTTTATTATCCAAACTTGTACTTAATTACTTTTTTTAAGGAAAACAAAATATAATTTCATTTTGGCAAATATCCCATTTAGCTTAAAGTTGCCCTTAACACTGTGGATCACATCAATTAAATTTAAACATTCATATACACATTTTAAAACCAATATATAATTTCCATACCTTCATTACATATGAAAACTCTCATTGAGTGCTGGTAACTATTCCTCTGCACATTGGAATGGGAGGCACGATTAATTGAAAGTTAGTTCATTATTTTGACGGTTCATGAAAAACACTACCAGTCTGAGAAGCTCGGTTGAGGATCATCAGGTGACGAAAGTTTAGCCAAGTATTATTTTGGAGATGGGCACACTGTCCACTTTCCTTCTCCTCCTCTTAACGTCGGCTTATTGCCCAGCGGATTTTGAGTGAGCTGCGTACAAGCTTTGCCAAAGAGTTAAGAGCAGATACGTTTCCGTAGAGATTTGTCTGCTGCTTAGGAGCCCGGGATTGATGCTCCGCAAACACTCCGTACATGCAGTGTCACAGTTACCACGGCTTAAATGCAGCTAAGGGAGCAAGGGTCCCATACCACGCCGTTTTGAAGGCAGAGCTGTATTCCACTGCAATTACAAAAACAATGACGAGAAGCTCAGTTGAGGATCATCAGTGACAAAGTTTAGCCAAGTATTATTTTGGAGATGGGCACACTGTCCACTTTCCTTCTCCTCCTCTTAACGTCGGCTTAAGCCCAGCGGAACGTGAGAGAGCTGCTTACAGGCTTTACCAAAGAGTTAAGATCAGATACGTTTTCGTAGAGATTTGTCTGCTGCTTAGGAGCCCGGGATTGATGCTCCGCAAACACTCCATACATGCAGTGTCACAGTTACCACGGCTTAAATGCAGCTAACGGAGCAAAGGTCCCACACCACGCCGTTTTGGAGGCAGAGCTGTGTTGTACTGCAACCAAACAAAAACAATGACGACTTTCTTCAATTTTCTGGTCGCCCCGCCCGAAAAATTGCGTCATCGCGCTGAAATATACTTCTGGCTCGTAGTAACACATTCTTCACAACTAATATTGTTACAACTTCAATTATCTTTTGTTTAAGGTCAATTGCGTTTAGTGGGCGAGTATTATAAACTACTGTTAACGACAACCCTATAAGTAAAAATACAGAGGGGTGAAATCAAGGGATCGGGGGGATGGTAATCTGTGGCTCCTTTCAAACCAATCCACTGTTTGTCAAACTTTTCGTTGAACCAGTTTGTCACAATTGTAGCCTGGTGTGCAGGCGTGCCATCTTGTCGATAATACATGTTTTTTAGAAGCGATAATTTTGTCTTCTCCATAAAATCCGTTATAGCACCTTTAAAATAGGGTGCATGTATTTTTTAGCTGTAAGAGTCCCTTCATAAAACACAGGACCAGTCAGTTTTCCAATACCAAATTCCGCACCATGCAGACACAGAAATCGTTCTATGGTGATGTATTTCACGGACAAAAAATGTTTCATATTATCCCAATAATGATCGTTGTGAGTATTGATTGCTCCATGTTCCGTAAACAAACATTCACCGATCAACAGAAAGTTCTTAACAAAGTTCGAATTGATGTCTTGTTGGATTAACAACCAGTTGCAGAATGCTACACGCCGGTCAATATCGGGGGGATGAAGTGCTTAAAGTCCATGAATACAAAATGGATAAGAATGGTATTTTTCAAATTTCTAGTAATTGATATCCTAGGTAGCCCCAAAGTTTCACTTGCTTTTCGAATGCTAGTTCGTGGATTGATAAAAAAAATGTGCGACGATGTCAGTTTCTTGATCCTCCGTGTACAAACGATGTCTTCCAGGGCCAGGTCTTGGATGAAATGAACCGGTAGTTAGTTCTCAATCTACTCATCATCCGATAAACAAATGTGAGAGACAAGTTTGGATATCACCATCCAAAATCCCGAGCAGTTTCTACAGCATTTTTATTACACAGAACATACATCATTTTCAATTCGAAAAACTCGTTATTTGTTAAAAATACCATAACGCACAACCAGTTACGTGTTCTTAATTCGTCAATCTAGAACTAAACATGCTGACGATTCACTGAACGATTTCTAATCTTTTTTATTTTGGTATAATATTAAAAAAGTTTAATTGTATTGATTAGAAATAATACTGGGAATACAGACGTAAATTAAAAAATAAATCGTCAGCATTTCATTCTTCAGTTTTTTAAAATTATTTTACTATAAACATTCGAAACAGCTAAATTAGAGTTAAAGGAAAGAAAAAACAGTCTGTGAGTTCTGTTCTTCGTTTTGAAAACTTATGTAAAATGTCAAAATCAACTACGTACATGCAGTTGTTTATTTATTTATTTTAATTGTTTCAAATAAAAAATGGCACGTCTCAATGTGAAAAGTACTTACGAATCCGTGATTGTATCATGGCCTACGCGGAATTCGCCATAATGTCTCCTATGTATGATCATCCAGTTTTATTTATTTTGTGATATGTCACAAATTACACATTTCTAATTTGATATATGGTCCCTATTCACGATGTTCAATTTTCAATTAAATATAACTCGCTCAATTTTAAAGATACAGATATGCGGTGTTTTTAATGATCTTGTTGCATTAAAAATAAAAATTTTCTGATTGACCCAATTTGTCTAAGGGGGTCGTATAAAAAATAAAATGTGTAACTTTTTGAAAATTATTGGGAGGACTATTTCATTAACTTAGTCTTATTTCCTACCTTACTTTCAACATTTTTGCCATTTATATTGCCCACTAATCTCCGACAGGTAAAGAACAAAAGCGCGTTTCAATATTTTTGGGGCACCCTGTATAATGCAATTGATGTACTTTTGTCATAGTGAAAAAAAAACATATAATATCCATGGCACAATGTTTTCCACACTAAATTGTACATTTGTTGCTTTTCCAGATGACAACATGTAGAATTCTTTCGAAGTTCCTAATTAACTTATATTTCGAGTCATTCTAAATTGACAATTATCTATATTGATAGCAACCACAATAAGCATAGTCAGTATTTTAAAACAATTTAATAATTAATTCTTCCATTTAGTGTCATTTCCGATAATTCTGCGACATTTTTGCAATTTTGACAATCTTTTCGTCAATCTGGTGCGACATATCGCCAAGTTGGCTATATTTCGCTAGACTAGTCGCCAAATTCGCCAAATTGATCCTCAAGCTTTAGACACAGACGGAGGGAAGAGTTTTCCTTATATGTATGAATTATTATTAGCCATAAAATACAAAACTATTACACACGTGTTCGTGCGGAGTACGATCACGTTAAATATGTGGGTCCGAAAGTCCTTCCGAGAGGTTGGTGGTAGGGGAAGGAGGGTACGGTCCCTGTGGATGCCTCCCCCACTGGGTTCCGGTCTAAATTGGGTGGCACTTCCCGACCGTCCAAACAGTTACCTTACACTTTTCTGGTAGGTCGGACGGTCTGGGTTTCAACAACAACAACAACAACCCTGATGTGGCTAATGGAACGAACTAGATCCACGAGAATAGTGGTACGTTGCATAAAAGGTGAACATTTTTCACAGCAGTTAATACGTTTTTTAATTTTATGTAATATTTTTGATAAATTTATTAGAAAAACGTGAAATATCTTAAGAATGGTTAATGATAGAGTTCTAAAGTGTGCGCCATTCGTTTTCTAATAAAAAATGGTCAGTTGCGAAACTTTCTTTAATGTCCTGATTTATTGATGATTTTTCAAAATATTATTTAAAAATTTTGGGACTTCGAAAAATTCGATTTCGTTTGAAATCAATATAGTCTTCTAGTATTCATCAATTGCAATATGTCTTCTAAATTTCGATCAAAATGCTCCTTTCGTTCGTGAGATATCACTTCCAAAGACTTACAGACAACTACAACCTCTAAATATGTTTGATGCGAGTTCAGAGACGCTTGGAATGAACTTTTCCGTTGAAAACTCGAATTCGATTTTTGTTTACCACATCACAATACTTTCCTTATTCATTGCACTATTTATACAGGGTGTCCTAAAAACATTGATCTCGGCTTTTATTCCTTAAATATTGATATTAGACATATGTAATAAATTCCAAAGTTGCGTAAAAAAGATACAGAATTTTATGAAATCGTTTAAAATTTTCAAAGGAAATAAATTTTAAGAAATACTAAATTTAAATTGTTATATGGCACCCGTACGAAAACATTTCCAATAAGTAAAATATGCCCCATACACTAATAAGGTGATGTACAAAATTTCAGCAATTTATCATAAAAAGTCCAAAAGATATGAAAAGACAAAAATGCTGACTTAAACCACTATTCAATGCATCGAATGGGTTCTCAGAGGGGACAAATCATGTCGACACATCGCTTTTCTGGGGTTATACACAAATTACGAAAGAAAACATTGATTACAAAAAATAAATAATAATTTTGCTATTTATTGGTACAAAAGTATCTACACTGTGTAGAAATAATAAATTTACACAAAGATTACAAAGCTTGTTCAAAATGTTTTCTCATCCATGCCAAAGATCCGTAAAAGATAAGATGCATATATTATTTGCCTATGATGCATTACTGCATTGCGTGATTTTCACTCTTGCTGTAAACATTTATATTTAATTTGTGATTAACCCCTCACCAATATTGTTTGAACATATCTATGGGAATTTTTATGATAAAATGCTGAAATTTTGTACATTTCCTTATTAGTGAATGGCGTACATTTTACTCATTAGAAATGATTCTGTACTGGGGTCGTATAAAAATTTATATTTTGTATTTCTTTAAATTTCATGCCCTGAAATATTTTATCGTACCTATATATTTTTTCTGTACCTATTTTTGCGCAACTTTGTAATTTATTATATATGTCTAAGATCAATATTTAAGGAATAAAAGCGGAGGTTAATATTTTGGGGATACCCTGTACCCTGTATAAGAAAAGTGGTAGATGTAAAGAAATAGATATATACGCCATGTGTGAAATTTGTATGTATATTTTTGAAATCTCATAGATTGTAACACGAAGGTAGAGGGCGCTGTACTTGCGTCAGAGTGACTGCGCCTCAAACAGACAGAAGTGGAAATGTCGTAAAGATAGCAGCATGGAATCTGAAAATGTACCTTTTTGTGCCACGTATTCATTCGTGTAATGTGTTGTCCAACATAAAGTAATTTAGGCCTACCTGTATAATTCAATGTGTCTATTCAAGTAATATTAAACGAACAGGTGTAGAAGAATAAAAGCCACTGAAGCACAGAAAGAAGAATAAAAGCCATTGAAGCACAGAAAGAAGAATCGCCCACATACTGGTGCATAGCGGATCGGGAAGTCGAGTTGTGAATAACCTTAGTTCATCTTTTGGATACACGAAATTAAACGTTGGTGAACCTCAGAGGGGTTAGTGCTTAAGATTTACTTATTAAAATTTGATTGAAGACTACACGAAAACCTGAGTGTAGAAGAAACTGTTAAGCGTAATAAAGCGAAACGAGGCACAATTCGTATTGCAATTAAAAAGGGTATAAAGAAAATAGAGGATGAAATACATAAAAAAGAAGATTGGAAAGCAGAACTAATTCAGGATAGCTGTTCTGTTAGAACATAAGCGTGTGTTAGAAAAATTTAATAATATAATTGAAACGCAAACCGAAAAAACTGATTTAGAACAAGAAATTGAGAGTTTCATTGAATACAATCAGTCAATTGTGTTCTGCAGATCTCGTTCAAGTAGATATTTGGGGAACTTAAATGAAAATCCGACGGTAAATCAATTTAGTACAAAAACGATATCCGACCTCAAAGTCAAGACAAGCACAAAGTTGCCGCGTATTTCTCTAAACAAATTTGCAGGTGATATTTGTAAATTTCACGAATTTTGGCCTCAATATAAAGTCGCAATTCACGAAAACAAAAAACTTCAGGAATTCGAGAAATTTAATTATCTAAAATCATTGCTTAGCGATTCGGCAGCCAATGCCATAAGAGGTCTTTCTTTAACAGCTGAAAATTATAAGAAGGCACTAGAAATTCTAGAAGATTGATTTGAGAAAAATGATGTTAGTTTCCGCACACACTAATCGTTTATTAGGTTTAGAATCTGTGCGTAGGTCAAACGATGAATCTGCAATAAGAAGATTGTACGATGAAATATCTGTACAAATCAGAAGTCTTGAATCACTAGAAGTCAATTCCGACTCATATGGATATTTACTGTTGCCCATATTATATAAATGTGTTCTAAATGAATTGGTGTTACAATATCATAGGGGGCAAAGTAATGAAAGATAAACTATTGTAATTGAGTTACTAACCTATCTTAAAGGAAAAAGGAGCACGATAAAAATCTCAAAACGTAACATCTTACAAATTAGAAAACACTAGGTTCTACGAAAATAAAACGAAAATAGAAAACCCGAAATATCGCTATCCGATGAAAAATAAAACACCATCTGCATTTAGTTTAAATACTATAACAGAAAATGTTTGCAAATTTTGCAATGAAAAACACAAATCCGAAAATTGTATCTTAAATTTAGGACAGTGAAAAGATTCCTTACGTAGGTAAGCAAAATGTTTCAGATGTTATTAAATATTCCATTGTAAGAGCCAATGCAAATCAAATGCTTTAAATGGTTATCAAAATCGCATCAGAATTATCTGTGTGAACAAGCATTCCAGACAAAACATTCGGCGCCACAAGTTATAGTTTCGTGGTTAATCCATGAACAAAATAATCCACAAAAATGTGGACCAGGAACTTCGTATGTATATTTTCAGAAATTGCGATGCAAATTATTTGGAAGAAATGAAATTGTTACAGTATATTACATTGATACGGCCGCACAAAGAAGTTTTATAAAAAGGTGATCTATCTCATAGAGTAGTGTTGGAAGTCACTGGAAGTGAGTAAATAAAAATACATACGTCGGCGGAAAGCAAAGATCCTCCCGTCAGCACTCAAAATCGCGTAAGCATGTTATTGAATGATATGTACTAAGATATGTGATAAGTTTGGAAACATTAGAAACTGAAAACATTTGCCCAGATGAAATAGGGGCACCTAGTTTTGAATTGTGCGATGAAATTAAATTATTGGGGTTTAATTTGTCAGACATTTCTGATGGAGTGAATGATGAAGGAAATAAAACATATATACACTCTTTTGCAAAAAAACGAAGCACCCCTAAAAATCATCTCGAAATTTTGCATGCAACTTCTTTTACACCAAGTATGCAAATGATTAAATTTACAAGGCCAATGAGTGTCAACTTCGGTCATAGCGCGCGTTTCTACTGCTCAACTAGCGTATTATAAAACAGGTTAAAATTGTGGACGGTTTATCTTTGCTCGTTATCGGAGTTGCAGTTCCGTGGAGACACAAACAATAATGCCGTTACGATGTTACCAAAGACCTCATAAGCAATTAGACGAGTTCAAACGTGGTCTTATAATCAGGATGTGTGAAGCTAGCTGGTGATGCCGAGCAATAGGCCGCTGTGCAAAGAACGAACTGTGCAAAGAACAGACACAACGAAATGTAGCAGATCTGGAGCAATAAATAAGGAATGTCCTTCAGAATGTATCGCAGGATGACATTAGAAAACTTTATCACTCCTTATCTAGACGCATACAAGCATACATTGCCGCCAAGGGGGGTTTCACCAATTACTGAATTGAAAATTTAATGTGCAAATTCTAACCATTGATGGGTCTGGTGGCCTTGATTTTGCAATCATTTCATTACCTGTATATGAGGTGTACGCATATTTAATTTCAATAAAAACAACCACTTTTCTCATGGTGCTTCGTTTTTTTGTGCAAAAGATTGTATATATATATATATATATATATATATATAAACTCGAATCAATGGAATAACATAAATATCTAGAAACCTCAGTTTACTCATGAAGTTGGCGCAATGCCGCACAATCTCTCAACTCAAAGTAACAAGATAATCAGACATAAACAATACTTTTAAGACTGACTGCATCGTACACAATAGAAGGATTATAAACGAGGCATTGAAAAAACGCTATCCAAGGGCTTTCGTGATGAGATATTATAATTCCCTTTTTAATAATAAAAAAAGAGAAAATTCCATTTTCAGGGATATCGAAGCTACTTTGTAACATTGACAATCGCGTGCGCAAATGGAACATATATATAGTACTCACGGTTCCTCTTTGAATCTGTCGTTCACACTTCTTTCATGCTTTGACGTTCCATGTTGTATTCGAGTGCCTCTGACTTTTCGCAATTCCTGGGAAATGCCTGCTGCATTGCATTGGTTCCGTGAGCGTTGCCCGGACTCAAAAGCTGCTTTAAACGGGTTAGAGGGGTCGCAAACCCCCTCTGCCATTTTATGAATAGCATTCGGCCCATTTCCCTCTCCATTTTCAGATTATACATATATATATGTGTGTGTGTATATGATGTCTCATAAATGAGTGAGGTTTTTTAAATATAATTTGGTACGATTATTAAAATTAATCAGTGGTGTCAATCAATACAACCTTTATCAGTTTAACAAATCATAACTTCATCCGGTTTTTAAAAATTTCCATGAAATTCGGTTCTGAACGTCTGTTTACGAACTGTTACGCCTCATTGATATTTATAAGAATTCCAATTAGTTTGAAAGTTATGAGTACTTAAATTAGATTAAATGTGGGAATCCTTAATGAATTCATCAACCCTCTCATGAATTTGATGCTATCTTAGTCGTTATCTAAGTTGTTATATAGCTGATAAAAAATATGTTGCAAGGAAAAGATAAATTTTTGAATCCTATGAACATCTTTAAACTTTGAGCTGGAAATTCATAGTGATTCCTCCAATCTTCTCCGGAATTTGATGCTGACTCCATATTAATCATTATCTAAGCTCTATCTATAACCAATCCTCAAAAATAGATGTTTCAATAATATTTAATTTTTAAATGGAAGTCGGAAAGCTACCGTATGTGGTAATTCTGAACCACCCTATCTCTTCCAGAATTGGATGCTGAATCCATATTAACTATCGTCTAAGCTCTATTTATAGCCAAGTTTGAAAACTAGATGTTTCAAGGACAATGAACATTTTTGAAACCTAAATGTGCAAAAAAAAAAATTAAATCCTTAATGAACCCTCCTTCCTCCCCCGAAATTTAATGCTGAACCCATAGCACTCATCATCTAAGCTCTCTTTCTAACAGACTCCGAGAAAAAAGTGCTTCAAAAGAAATTTCAGATAAAAACAATGGTATGGGGAAAATTTTGCCACCAATAAATCCCGCTGTTGATAATTTTAAGAATGCTATGTTATTTTCACATTATACTTTTTATATCTAAGCCGTTTATTTACAATATTTTGCAACTTCAGAAACACGTGTTTATTGTTTTCCTTTTCAAACCACATATTTATGGTATGTGAACACACGATCAATCAAAATTGTTTAAAATTCTGCTATGCTGAGCTTCCTTTAAAAGAAAAATTCCGGAATCACCCCCTGAGGCTCCACTGAACCGGTTGTTATTAAATTAGAACGACACTACTGCAATCATTAAATACTAGAACCCAATTAATTTTATACACAATTAAATATTTCGAAATTTCGAAAGAGATTTTGAAAACAGCATTAAAATATCCCCAATTAATATATATTTTCATTAGAAAATTAATGACATATTTAGGACGCTACCATGAACCGTTCTCAAAATATTGCAAGATTTTTGAATGAATTTTTCACAAAATTCTTAAAAAATCAGGACTTTTAATACTGTTAAATAAATACGTAATATGTTTTTAGAAAACGAATAACACACATTTTAGAACATTAGCAGGAACCGCTTTTGAGGTATTGCACGTTTACCAAATATTTTTTCACAGAAATTACATAAAATTAACAAGAAAGATCAATCATGCTTAAAGCATTGATTATGAAACACTTTCCAACTTCAATGCAATTTTATTTAAAAAAGTCGAAAATGCAATACATTCCTCGGTTATATTTTAAAACTTATCACAATACTACATTGATTTATTATATTTGAAAACTTAAACCTTCATCGTAAAAAATGAACTTCATTCAAATGACGGCATTGAAATATAAATTGCGTGGTTTAAATATCTCTAAAATGCAATACATTCCACGGTAATATTTTTAAATCTATCATAATACTACGTTAATTTATTATATTTGAGAACTTCATCGAAAAGAACTGAAATTAATTCAAATGACGTCATAGAAAAAATAACATGCCTGGATCTCTCTATAAAAGCAGGATTTCATTCATAACTTTCTCCATTTCATTCATCACAATACTATAATCATTTATTTTATTTAAAAATTAAGACCATGGAGCTACAATTCATAAACTTTATGCTTAAAACTTCATCGAAAAAAATCGTCCTTCTGTTTATAAATTCAATTAATATTTCATTCATATCAGCCATGCAGACTCCATGGACTGAATTATTTTGTGTTAAAGAAATACAGTAATTCTAATACAACTCATTCTACATATTTTGCTGTTTACATTTTACATAGGTGAAAAATAGGCTTAGTTGGAGAAATAATCAAATTTGAATGAGAATTTAAACTCAAATATATTGTCATTGTGTTGTTTTAGTATGTAGATGCACAGAATTTAAGCAGAAATAAAGTAGTTTTAGGATGGATACAACACTCAATATGAATTAAAAAGAACTTTAAAAAATCACGAATTTGAAACAAGATGGATGCCATATATCATTTTGAAGTGGGTCATGTGATAGTTTCATATCATGGTCACGTGATCGTTTCATATAAAATGTGTAATTATTATTTTAATTTTTATTTAAGAAACTACTGAATATATTTAGCTGAATTTTTTTTTATATATTTTATGGAACAATTTGACTATTACCTAAAAGTTTCGAAGCAATTTGTGAATTTTAAATCCGCTTAAAAAATGTTAGAAAAATTAGGTCCCATAGGGCTCAATGTATTTCATTTTTTCAACCCGGGTTCAATCCAAAACTAATTGTGTGATATTATTCATTTATATTCCCATAGGTCCTACATACCGTCTGAACAACATACTAAAATTTCAATTTGATTAAGTCATTTTTACGGCAGTTATCGTGCTAACGGACAGACAGACAGACAGACAGACAGAATGAACAAAGTCATAAACACTTTTCAACTTTGTTGTAAAGTGTTAAAAAGTAGTAAGTATCATCATATATGCAATATTATGTAGTAAATATGTTACGAATATTCTCGTGGATTTAGTTAATTCCATTTATGAGAGACGTTATTTTTTTGGAAAGAAGTTACAAAAAATAAATAAATAAATAAATAAAGAAAGAAAAAACATTCCAAAAATTTCAAATTTTTGTATTTATGAAAATTTTCTCCCAAAATAATATATTGTCCTTATGTGAATTTATTGCCGGTGGTCGAAGCTAATTATAGTGTTTCAAAAACTAAATATTTTATCTCCTTGAAATAAAAATATTTTTAAATGCTAAATTTTTAAATGCTGAGCTAAACTTTTAAATTCGGGGAAATTAAAATTTTGGGAGCCTTTTTACATATTTTGCTTGAGAGACCAAAATTCCTAATTACGCCGCTGACAGCCACTCTACGCTAATTGTAGAGGGCGCGGTAGCCCATTGGTTAGCGCGCTGGAGTTGCACTCAGTAGGCCCGGGTTCGATTCCAGCCACTGCCAAAATGCCGCCGTGTTCACGCGGAGTACGATCACGTTAAACATGTGGGTCCGTAAGTCCTTCCGAGAGGTTGGTGGTAGGGGAAGGAGGGTACGGTCCCTGTGGATGCCTCCCCCACTGGGTTCCGGTCTAAATTGGGTGGCACTTCCCGGCTGTCCAAACAGTTACCTTACACCTTTCTGGTAGGTCGGACGGTCTGGGTCTCAACAACAACATTAAGTGTAGAATCAGAATGATTACCTTTAACATCCTTTTGGAAATGAAATATATGAGTCTGTTCTCACCTCCTTATTTTGTAAACCACAGAAACAATTGGAAGAAAGTTGCTCATCTAATTATTCGTCACTCCCTGTGTAAACTGGATTTGCGGCCATCATCAGGTAACGAGATAATTAGTGAGCAAAACATATTCTGAAAGCAATAACTTCTTAATTTTTATGGTTGAATTATTTACTTCAAATCCAGTAATAATGCACAGCTAAATTACGCATGTATGGTGTTATAGAGCAGAAATCACTTCACTTAGAGAGTCCACTTCGAAGGTAAGAATCTGCAATGTCGTCCTAGTAACTTAACGGTAGAGTGTCGGCTGGTAAGATCGGAGATCCAAGGTTCGATTCCCGGTTGGGACACAAAGCTCATTAGAATGGCGCCCGAGCAAATCGACCCTGTAGGTTAGTGCAATGATGTCGCAAATCTAAAAGATAAAAATAGTATTGGCAGGAGGCTAACCTGGATTAAAAATTGCAGCAGGTGGTCAGTCAGATTGTCAGTTGCCCGCCAATCTGACATTAGAAGGTGAAGAATGCAGAGTCCACTTCAACGATAAAAGCTTGCAATGTTGTCTGAATTGCTCATCGGTAGAGCGTCGACTTGCCAGTTTAGAGATGCAGGGTTCAATTCCCGAGTAAGGCAGTTTACACACTGTCTGTCCTCAGTGCTTGAAAGTTTGTTAACGATGAGTGGGACTGACATAATGCGATACACTGTTACTGATTTCAATAAATAATTTTGTCAGAATTCTAAAATTCTTGTTCAAATAATTTAATTCTTAATTTTCGCCTTCATAGCTTGTACCGTACTGACGGGAGACAATGCCTGCGAAACCATGTTTCAAGACTGGTGATGAATGAATAGTTAAGCAATTTCTTGTCTTTCTGAAACGCCCCCTTTGTAGGATTGGTAAGTGGTTTACACAGGAAAATGCTTCATGCAACTTCCCGTAAGGACATTCTTTTATCGATTTTCATCCATTAACTTTGTACTACGAATTGAACATCACTTTCCAAGTTCATTTCTTTTCAGTTTTCAATCATCAACAGTTTTATTTTACTTTTGACTGTGTTCGGAAAATTTGGAATATCGATTAATCAAAAGTCTAATAATCGTAACTGAACCGTATTTGTAGTCATTATAGTTTTAATGTTCAGGTAGAACATTACTCTTTGCTAAGGTGTCACAGAAAGTCGTAGAACAGGTAAATGACTTTAAAATTACTAGGGTTACCGCATGTTTTAGGCAAAGGCATAAGAAGCCCCAATTACACGATGTTATAATTTTCGGGGTCTGAACCACTTCTTTATCAGGGTACATAGAAGGAAAAAGTCAATTATAACGATTCAGATCGTTGCAAAATGCAATACTAAGCATTTCTGCCTCTTCGCAAAAGATAGAAAATAACTCTTTTAATAATGATTTTAAATTAGGCAATTTCATTAATCTAGTTAATAGTGTTAGAGACATTGAAAAATGCTGATACATCTTATTACACGCGCGTAAGCATATATCGTTGCTGAAGGCAAATATTTTCTATTTGTATATGATAAAGTCCATTTTGTGGCTCTGCATTGTCTAAATGTTTAATTTTAGTGGGGAGAAAATTAAAATTTATGATATTCAGGGTTTATTTATATTTGCTTCGAGAAGTAAATGCTTGGTACTAACTTTACAGCACTCTACAATTGTGCATTTGGCTTTTTCCCTATATCTATCTGAAAGCGATATAACCCCCATACCTCTCTGAAGACAACGGTAATTCCCTTTTAGAGCGTCCTAAAAGTTGCTTCATTGTGTAGCGCAATTGGGATTTCTTTTCATCTCCATAAAAATATAAGATAATTATAATACTTCTCGAGATTTTTTATGATTCATGACTTTTCTTGGCACCCTCTGTTTTATGAATACAATGTTTGCAAGCTCTGACTAATGTTTGCTTTTCAAATATACCTATGTCCAAAATTGTCTTTACTTTCATAAAAGTAAGCGAAGCAAGTGTTGTGCACAAAGTATTTTTTCCTGCGAACTTCTGAAGTACAGAATTTTATTTCGGTATTTATCGACTTAAAACAGTTTTTTATGACTCCGAAATATCAGTTAGAAAACATATTTGAGATGACGAGCTATCGGATATTTAGAGTCTAGGCAACCACTGATGGAAGTGGCACAATGTTTCATAATTAGTTTTGTACCACATGCATTCCTATTTAATTTCTCAATTTGTATTTATGTGTTTTGATGTATATATCACCACAAAAAGTACATTCAATTATATTAAACAACTATTCAGAAGCCAATGTTTTGGGGCATGTAAAGATAGTTTTGATCATTAATGTAGATCGTGACTTATAAGTCGGTTTCGTGAAATTATTTTGATCTTAATTCCTTAACTTCACGGACTCGAACCTACACAGGTCGTAGTCTTTCAATGTTGAAAGTGATAATCAGTAACCAGTGGTGAAATACGGCTCAATGGAGAGACCATATTAAACTACTGCAGTTAAAGTGAATCTAGAAAACTTACAAACATTACATTTTGAGAAATGAAAATTCTATTGATATCATCTAAATATCTGGCCTTCAATTTATGTGGATATTTCAGTCTTTAGTTAAATTACTGACTTTACTTTTATATTGCAGAATAGTTTATATACTTTAATAAACTAATAAATAAATGAATTTTCCAGACTAATTACTTATCTAGTTTTCCATTAATTGAAAACGTAAGTGCATTGAAAAAGAATTAGACCTCAGTTCATTTAACACATTTTGCAGGGTTTTAAATGAATGATTTGGCAAGACAATTACTGAAAAAAAATAAAGATTTTAAATAAATTATGAACACTTAATTAAAAATATTTATATAAATGCTACTTTCTGATGTGTTCATATAACTCGCTGAAAATCAATAGACATTTGATTATTACCAGTTACAATAAGAATATAATTCAGGAATATAGTTTAGTTCCTTTCAGAGATAATGCACTCTCTGGAAAAATCAAAATTATAGTATTTGCAGAATGGTTTGTTCCTAATAATAATAGCTAATGACTCTGAACACAGTTTCCAAAAAAGTGCAATGTATGTTAAACGGTGTATTTTAAAATTTTCAAAATGTCATTCGCTTCTAAATAAAAAAAAAACTACAATAAAATTGCTATTTCTATCACGATTTTAACATAATTAAATCCATATAATTTTGTTTTTTATTTGTAAAACAAATTTTCCTTCGTTTTCGTTATGGTTTTGTTTCACAGAAAACGTGTAAAAGACACCTTTCTGTAAAAGACACCTTTTTCTTTTTAGAGTTATGTGAAATATAAGTTTATTGGGTTCTTTGAAATAATATTATATGTTGTTGTGGCATCGAAATCTGCGATGCATATTTTTGTTTAAATGCTCCTTTTTCATGTCATGTAAATGTAGAAGCTCTCAGACGATTTCTGGGGAAATAGAGCAAATTCTGGAGTGTGTGCGACCTTGAAAAGGCTCGCCTGCCAGTCAGCGGAGAGAGAAAGCAAAGCCGTTGAGTGTTAATTTTATTTTGTTGATTATTTCCAATGCTCGGTTTTAGTACGTGTGATATGTATATGTGTGTTGTGACGTCAGCGCAGAAAATGTAAAGTGACGCGCTTGGCTTTTTGGTCTTGAGATTTGGAACAGGACTTGGTAGGGGCAGTCAATTAAAATTTCTCTCGTCGAAATTTAAAAATGGCTAAAGTGTTGGTAATTGAATAAAATTTAAAGATGTTTCACCTTCTAATGACGACTGCCCTGCCAAGAGTACAGAGAAGTTTTGTAAGTATAAATACTTCTCATTTAGAGCTGGTAACTCTGTTTAAATTCCAGTTTTGACTACCAAAAATTATTCGAGAGTTCTAAGACACCAGCCATTATAGATGTAACGAATTTAAAGAATTAATGTAATAGCCTAAGCATATATCTTTGCTTTCATGTCATCATTTATATATATCATTTAGAAAAGATAGGAACGCAGATGTTCCGAGTAAAAGGTGAATTTTGATGTCATGCTTGTATTTGAATTACCTAACTACCATTTAATTAAAGACTGTGTTTTAATTTCCAAATGTCGTTAATCTCATCATTTAATGAGTTGTTTTCTTGCCAGTTATTTATTCCAGCCATTGAGTTGTAGTTTCGCTTCTCACCAGGGAGACGGATCTGAACTCTGGAGTTTAGTACTTACCACTATTACGTTATTGTGTTATACATGTTTTATATCAACTAACTTATACATTTGAAGGTGAAAGCAGAAACGCTTTTACATGTTTGGTGCCGTGTGCACTTTTGTCTCCCTGAGTGCTGGAATACTTTCGATTTCAAAAAAAATATTTGTGTTATTTTCGGTTTCAAAAAAATGATTTTGAAATGGCAAGAGTTGAAATAAAAATATATTTGATATTTTTGTGAAAAGAAAATGTATTTGTAATATGTATAGATGCAGAAATTAATGTGGTTTTTGATACCACCGAAGTAAGTCAGTATATATTTGCAAATGAAATATATGTAAGAATTACTGCATATTGTGACATATAAACATTTTTCACAACGAGAACACTTTTTACACGACACATTTTCGACTTGATTTAAATAAACATTTGTTAAAAAGAAATTTAAGAACAAAAATTAAAAATGTCAGGCAGACAAAGTAGAAGGAAAAGAAATGTGAGAAGTAACTCACACGTTCAAAGGAACGTTAACAATGTCAGACAGGCTTCACCTTCACCGGTACGCTCACCTCCTCAGCGTCGGTCACTTTCTGTTAGCACCACTGGGGCTGCTAAATCAAACATCGGGAAGACTCAATTTTGGAACTCGGTTCCAGAGTTCTCCGGAGCGGAGGATAGTTCACTTCAATCATTTTTAGATAGATTGGAGTTGATATCTGAAAATGCGGGATGGACGTCTCAAGAGAAAATTTTTTGTTTGAAAATGAAACTGTCTGGTCCAGCGAGTCGGCTAGTAAACGGCATTCCGAATTTAAAGAATTCGAAGAATTATGATGAATTAGTTTCGGCTCTTAGGGAAAATTTTGAAAATAAAGAAGATATGGCAAAGCGAATTGCTGAGCTAGTAAATATAAGACAGAAATCTGGAGAAACGGTTCGCCAGTTCGCTGTTCGAATTGAATCGGCTTCCTACGTAGCGGTACCGGAAGAGTTGGAAAAAAACAATAATTACTCCATAAGAAAAGCGCTTTTGAAAAATGCATTTATAAGGGGATTAAATCCTGATTTTAGAAGATTAGTCCTAGCGCAGAATCCAAAAACATTTGAATCAGCTAAAGAGTTAGCGGTGCTGGAAGAGCAGTGTAAAAACGAAAATGAAGAACATTTAGAAGTAAATTCGGTTGAAAAGAAAAATTTAGGAAATGAGAAAATAACAGAATTAGAAAAACTACTTAAAATTCAAAGTAATCAATTAGATGAACTTAAGAATGAACTAGAAAAAAGGGACAGACAGGAAGAAAATTGGGAAGACGAAGAAGAAATATGGGAAGAAAATGACGTAACACAGAAATCCCCTAGAACACCTAATTTAAGAAATTTTCGATCAAATATAAAGACGTACATATCCCCGGGAAGCAGAAGTAGAGGAAATTTTGCGAGAAGAATTCCGGTTACCCCGAGGAGAGAAGAAAGCAGAAATAACTACCGTAGAGAAGTAAATCAACAGAGAGGATTTTGTAGTTACAGGAAACCTGGTGAAAGAAATAATTTTATTCCGGCTACACCAAGAGCTAGAGGAAACAACAACAATAGAAAAAATACTTTTGATATTTACAAAAGTCCAAATTTTAGAAGAAATCATAATAGTAATAACACAAATTTCGGCTACAAAAGTAACTTTAATAGAAGAAATTTCAGAAAAGACAGATCAGCCAATCAAGTACATTTTGGAAATTTGAACCAAAATTCAAGAAAGAACTTTGGAAATTTTGGAAATGGTTATGAAATCAGCACCATCGTGCAAAATGCATCTCAAAATGCAACAAACTTGCCTGTCATTTCTGCTAAGCTTGCAGGAAATTCCATAAATATGCTAATTGACACAGGGTCCAGCATAAATATCACATATGAAGAAATTTTAAATTTATTCGATAAACAGTATACAGTGCATAGAAAACCTGCTGTACTGCGTGGATTTAACGGAGGAGATACAATTGTGAATTATAAAATTTCAATTAAATTAACCATACAGGATGAAAATTTTATTCTTGAATTCTGGGTATTGAATTCTCCTGCACCATCAAATTACAAAGCTATCATAGGAAACTCCTTTTTAACAGAAAATAAAGCTGTAATTAATTTTGAAAACAATAACATGATTATGTGTGGACAAAATATTCCATTTAAAAGCAGAGAAAATTTTTCCAGTCAGGAATTTTCTCGGGCTAATGTGTGTAGCTTACAAGAAGATAGTTGTTTGGAAAGACGAAGTTTATTTAGAAATTTTGATCAGAACTTTGGAAATAGAAATGAAAAGGTACATGACAGACAGACATTCACGAATGTAAACAATGCAAATCGGAAGGAAATTCCTTACTTTTTGACCAGCCCGAATAACTCAGTTTTGGGACCACCTTTGTACAAAAACACTTATAATGAAAAGGAAGAATCAATATTATTAATGAAAGAATCAATATTATTAATGAAATTAAAGAAAATAAATTTATTGTGGCAACTGTATTTCAGAAAAGTAAGCTTAATCCACTTACTGAATCTTTTGTAAAAATTAGAGTAAATCATAAATTTCAAGAAAATGATACTATTTTGATTGAACCGCTTGAGGGAGAAAAAGAATTTTTTGTGGCAAGAGCAGTGTACAAGACACCTCAAAAAGATTATTTGTATGTGAAAATTGCCAATCCTTCTGAAAATACAATTAATTTGAACAAGAAGATGAAAATTGCAAAATTACAAAGTATTAAAGAAGTACAAGCATTGCCAGTAAATACAGTAACTGACCACACACCCATTGAAAATAATGAAAAATTTGAAGCATGGGGTGGTGACTTTGACTTAAGTCACTTATATGGAGAGAAGAAGAGGAAGTTATTGGAACTTCTTAAAAAGCATCGTAGAGTTTTTGCAAAGTCGGTTTCAGAAATTGAGGGTTGTGATACAATTTTCCATACAATAAATTTAAGAACTAACATACCAATTAAAAAGAAAAATTACAGAGTGCCTCATCACCTTCAAGAAGAATTAAATAAACAGGTAACTGAATTACTTGGTGCGGGTATTATTAGGCCCAGTACTTCGCCTTATAATACACCTGTCCTATTTGTCAAGAAAGCAGATGGGTCATATCGTTTGGTCTGCGATTTTAGGCAGTTAAATGAAGTCATGATTGACGAACCATATCCAATACCTAATATCAGTGAGCTCATCGACAATTTGGCTGGAGCAACTTATTTTTCTACTCTGGACCTTACTTCTGGGTTTTACCAACTTTGTTTGGACCCGAATGACTGTGAAAAGACAGCTTTTTCAACCAACAAAGGACATTTCGAGTGGTGTCGCACTCCTTTTGGACTCAAAAATGCCCTTGCATCTTTCCAGAGATTAATGTCATTGGTCTTGGCAGGTGTTTCGAATGTTTATATAGATGATATAGTTGTGGCTTCAAAATCCTTTGAAGAACATATACAAAAATTGGAAGAAGTATTTGTTAAATTGCAAGAACATCACTTAAAACTAAAGCCTTCAAAATGTTACTTCTTTCGAAAAACAATTAAATACCTGGGATTTTTGGTCTCAGATGGGAAAGTGCAACCTGATCCACACAATCTAGAAACAATTCAGAAATTTAAGACGCCAAAGTCCATAAAGAATGTGAGGCAGTTCCTGGGTCTCACAGGATTTTATAGAAAATTTGTGAAGAATTTTGCAGATGTTGCTTTGCCCCTCACACAACTTTTAAAAACAAAACAAGGTGAAAAATTTAAGTGGAATGAAGCAGCACAAGAATCTTTTGACATCTTGAGGAAAGAACTTTTGAAAGAACCAATTTTGATTTTACCTGATTTTAAAAAGAAATTCATATTGCACACAGATGCATCTAAATATGCACTTGGAGCATATATTTCACAGCAAGATGAAAATGGTTTTTTACACCCTATTTCATATGCCAGCAGGAAGCTAAATGATGCTGAAACCAGATACAGTGTTGTTGAGCGTGAAGCTTTAGCTGTAGTCTGGGCAACAAATTTTTTCAAACACTATTTAATTGGAGCTCATTTCACAATTTATTGTGATCAGCACTCCCTTTCATTTATTTTCAAATTCAAGGATCCAACCTCCAGACTTTCACGTTGGATAGTTTCTCTTTCCCAGTTTGACTATGAGATCATTCATAAGCCAGGAAAGGCGAATATTGTGGCTGATTACTTATCAAGATGTGTCGGTGACAAAGAAAATCCATTATCAAAGAATTCTGCAAGTGCTAAAAATTCGGCTAATGCCCAAAAACCAAAGAAAGTAAATTTTGCACAAAATCAGAAATCTTCAAAAAGTTCAGAAATTCAACAGGTTAATGCAATTAATACAAATGTAAATGATGAAGAAAATATTCAGAGTGAAAATTTAGAGCAATTGACAGTGGAACCAACTTTGTTTACTAGAATAGTTAACGCTCAAAAATCTGATAGCAGATGCAACAAAATTAAGAATTTCTTAGAAAAAAATGTGGCTCCATATCCACAAAGATTAACCTTCTTCGAGAGAGAAAATGCATTGTGGTGCACACATAAGCACCCCAAAAGAAGACATGAATTTAATGAAAGATTGGTAGTACCTCAGTCATTGGTATCTGAAATTTTGTGGCTGCACCATGACTGTCCTGCATTTGCTCACTGTGGGTTTCGCAGAACTTTGTCCAGTATCAGCAGAAAGTATTATTGGCAAGACATGTACACTCAAACACAGAATTATGTCAGTTCTTGTGATGTTTGTGTCATGAACCATGGGTTCAGAAATTTTAAAGCACCAGTACAGAAGTTTGATACATCTGATTTCCCCTTCCAAAGAGTGGCAATGGATTGTATAGGTCCTTTTCCAGTTTCCAATTCTGGGAAAAGGTACATTTTAGTCATAACAGACTATTTCACAAGATGGGCAGAAGCTTACCCATTGTCAACTATTACTTCAGAAAGAATTTTGGAATGTTTTGAGAAATTCATATCGTCTCACGGTATTCCCCACCACCTAGTTACTGACAAAGGGTCGAACTTTCTTTCAAAAGCTGCTCAGAGCCTATACAAGAAGTTGGGAATCATCAAACATAGTACCACTAGCTATCATCCCCAATCTGATGGCCTCTGCGAGAGAGCAAACAAGTCTTTGCTCAGAAGTTTGAAGAATCTTGCATATAAAGAGAAAGACGACTGGGATCGTTCAGTTCCTTTTGCCCTTCTGGCCCACAGAAATGCTGTTCATGCATCAACGGGAGAAACTCCTGCATACCTCATGTATGGCAGAGATTTAACAGTACCAAATACCCTTTTAACAGGATTTAAAAGCACAAAGTATGATTCTGTGCATGATTATGGTCAAGATTTGGAATATAGATTAAAGAAAATATATGAAATTGTTAAAGTTAATTTGGATAAAGCACAACAGAGTCAAATGCAACAACAACATAAAGGTGCAAAACAACCTGTGATTAAAGAAAATGACCACGTGTATCTTTACACACCATATTTACCACGCGACCAGTCCAAAAAACTTTCTTCATATAATAGAGGTCCATTTAAGGTGATCAAGAAAATCTCTCCAGTTAACTTTATAATACAACATGTTCTAAATCCGAAGAACGAGCAGAGAGTTCATGTCAACAGACTTACATTACTACCACCTAGAAGAGTTGAGCTTCAAACTCTTCCAAAAGATAGTGCACTTGGTCATGATAAACAAACTGTGTCCTCATCAACCTCGAGTGTTTCCAGCGGCAAAATTCCAGTGCTCCAATTTCCAGTTCTCATAGCCGTGCAAACAAACAACCTGTTTCCAGTGCTCCAGATTCCAGTGTTCCATTTTCCAGGGATCCAAATAGTGTAAACAAACAACCTTCTCCTTCCAGTTACACAAACTGTGATAACCGTCATACCAGAGTGATCTACAATAGAGCTTTAAACCAGCAGCGTCCTAGAGTGAACAGTCGATACTCTCTCAGACAATTTAATTAATCCAGTTTTTCATCTGTGCACAACAATGTTCAAAATCTTCTTCTTCTGTGATGAAAAATTCCAGTGTTTACAAAATTTGTTTAAGAAAGAGTGATACAGTAATTGTTAATGCAGCTTGTTAAAATTTTGGAATTTTGAAATTTAAGCTTAATTGATTGTTGTGCATAATTTTTCTGAAAGTATTGAATCTGATTATTGAAATTTATTATTGTTTATTCTAAATATTTTATTTACACACATCTCTGACCCATTGTAATGGAAGGTTATTTCATCTGTGAAACATGCTTCATCTGTGAAAATACAAAATTATTTTTATTAATTTTATTGTTTTGAATTTATATGCAATTTTAATTTTGTGATGTGTGTGTTATCGACAGAAACTTTTCACTCTACATAACTTTTGATTATCTTTTGATAAACTTTTCGAATCTGGAAATTTGAAACTTTTCGTGATCTTTGAACTGTGAGAATTTTGGTGATTTGTTTTGAAATCTTCGAAAAACTTTTTGAGTGATGAGATGACTGTGTTTGATCAATTTATCTGTTTGAGGTTGTGATGGAACCTCTTCTGCAATAATTTTCAATATTTACAATAATTTCAAGTAATTTAATATCATGTGGTGATGAAAATTTTAATTTCAGATGTGCAGAATTTTGAATACCTGACATGAAAAACTGTTGTGAAGTGCATGAGTTGACACTTCTGACAACTTACCTGATTTTGAAAAAAATTTTGAATATTTCTATTTTTGAAAATTTATTTCATGTGTTTTTCTGTTCCTGCTTTACATATATTTTTTATTTGATCTGCAATTTCATGTTTACATTTTTACAAGTCCACTTCCCTACTGGTACAATGAGTACAGTAGTTTCGTCAGTCACCATTGTCCCTTGAGTTCAATGTTGCAAATGTTTTTTCTTTTTTGAGTGAATTGCAGGTGTTTACACAAACAAGCTACACCCTGTGTTTCGAGAGGGATGTGAATGAAGCATTTTAAAATCCCGGCTTTTTGCTGCACCTGGTCGAGGCTGGACAGATCTCGCCGTTGTTTCCAGAGCGGAGGCTAGAAGCGTATCATCTGGAACCCCTGTGTGTCGGAGAAGTGATGCTGTGATGGAGGACTCATCGCTTCGGAGTTGGGTTTCTCATTTTTCTGAATTGACAAGTGCTTTGGACCGTGGCTGTCCTGCTTTCGTCTGGATGCACCGGAAGCGCTGCACGCGGGATATTTTTTTTTCTCATTTTCATACACACCTATTTTATTATGATGGCAACCCGTATAGTTCCCCGCTGATTTTACTCTTTCTGGAAACATATTTTTCTGTACAGTTACACAGCAGGAATCTTTAGGGTATTTTACAGGTGTATTTTTATTTGAAGAATTTGAGAAAGTTTGATAAGAGCATATTTTGTGTATTTCAGTGTATTTGCATATGTTTTAACTGTGTGTTTTCTTTTGAAAGGATCCTATAGCAGTTTTGGACAGCATTGTGTCCTCTCTTTTGGCCATGTTTTGATGTTTTGACTCTTGGACAACGGGGACCCTGCGCAAGTCTCTGGACTCCTTGAGTGTGGTGGTAGTGTAGACGTACATTGCTCACCCTCAAAATTTTTGTGCAAAATTGCCTGCGGCAGTTGCTGCTTCTGCGATCGCCCTGCTGGAGGTGATGCTTCTACAGGATTCTCTTGGAGAAAATTTTCCTGCCCTGCGGTTGCAAAATTTTTTGCCGGGGGGGGAAGATATTTGTGGCATCGAAATCTGCGATGCATATTTTTGTTTAAATGCTCCTTTTTCATGTCATGTAAATGTAGAAGCTCTCAGACGATTTCTGGGGAAATAGAGCAAATTCTGGAGTGTGTGCGACCTTGAAAAGGCTCGCCTGCCAGTCAGCGGAGAGAGAAAGCAAAGCCGTTGAGTGTTAATTTTATTTTGTTGATTATTTCCAATGCTCGGTTTTAGTACGTGTGATATGTATATGTGTGTTGTGACGTCAGCGCAGAAAATGTAAAGTGACGCGCTTGGCTTTTTGGTCTTGAGATTTGGAACAGGACTTGGTAGGGGCAGTCAATTAAAATTTCTCTCGTCGAAATTTAAAAATGGCTAAAGTGTTGGTAATTGAATAAAATTTAAAGATGTTTCACCTTCTAATGACGACTGCCCTGCCAAGAGTACAGAGAAGTTTTGTAAGTATAAATACTTCTCATTTAGAGCTGGTAACTCTGTTTAAATTCCAGTTTTGACTACCAAAAATTATTCGAGAGTTCTAAGACACCAGCCATTATAGATGTAACGAATTTAAAGAATTAATGTAATAGCCTAAGCATATATCTTTGCTTTCATGTCATCATTTATATATATCATTTAGAAAAGATAGGAACGCAGATGTTCCGAGTAAAAGGTGAATTTTGATGTCATGCTTGTATTTGAATTACCTAACTACCATTTAATTAAAGACTGTGTTTTAATTTCCAAATGTCGTTAATCTCATCATTTAATGAGTTGTTTTCTTGCCAGTTATTTATTCCAGCCATTGAGTTGTAGTTTCGCTTCTCACCAGGGAGACGGATCTGAACTCTGGAGTTTAGTACTTACCACTATTACGTTATTGTGTTATACATGTTTTATATCAACTAACTTATACATTTGAAGGTGAAAGCAGAAACGCTTTTACATTGTCATCCGAAAAATCGCCAAATGGACAATTTAACGTTAAAAACACAGTACCGTGGGACTTAAACAACATTACTTTCCTTATATACAATAATGTATAAGGAGAGAATTGTGACGGGGTGGAAAATTCGAATTCGAGTTTTCGACGGGAGAGCACGTTTTAAGCATCCCTGATCACGAATCGAACATTTTATTTTTGAAGTGATGCATGTGTGTGTCTGTGTATGTGTGTGTGTCAGGGAGTCTGTGGAGACGATAGATAACTGACGAACAAATGAACCGATTCGAACGAAATTTGTTACAAAAATTACAATTTGTAAACACTGAAAGCCCATTGTTTTTATACGCAATCAAATGTTCAGATCCCCCCCCCCCCCTAAATTTTCGAGTGAAATTTTGAAAAAGTCATTTATTTACAACCATTTATTTACGCGAATAGACATTTCTTATGTAATTTGACATAAATTTTAGAACGCTAACAGTAACCGTTCTCGAGATATTGCACGATTTTCAAAAAACTTATCAAATGTAATATAAAATAAAAAAAAAATTTGCTATTGAGAAACATGTTCACTTTTTATATGTAATACCATGCGATAAATTGGGTGACATCATTCTCGTGGATCTAGCTCGTTCCATTCATGAAAAAATATACTTTGAGTAATACTTTTGTATTTGAACGTCAATAATCATTTATCTGCTGTAAGAATAACTTATTTCTCAGTTTATAACGTTTGGCGAGATTTTCGCGACGAAATTGGAGAAAAGTCGTCAACTTGGAGATTTTTTTAAATGTTGCTAAATTAACGAAAAACTCGCCAAATGGATAGAAATGACGCTATATCAATGAAAATTATGTCTCATTGACGAAAATTCAGTATCTTATGAATATCTTAAGAATATAAATATCTACCATAAAAATAATCTTTTTTGTTTTACCGTAAAAGTAGTAAAGTTGCAGTATTATGTAAGGAAAGCCATGTGCTGCCCATATCAGATTTTTTTTACTGTGAAATGAGTACATCTATTTAAATATATGAGGAAAGTCATGTGTTTCCCTCATCAGATTTTCTGACATCTGCCATGTTTACGTGAAAACCTTTGCACTTACCATTACCATACATTACAATTTGTACTATTGCGCTATCTGTTTACATAAGTGCATGAGTTTAAATAAGTGTGTTTAAATAAGTGCATTTTAAAATGCTCGTATTTATCACAGCAATTGGTTTACACTGGTCCCATCAAATGTCGTTTAATGGTACTAGTACTTTTATATGGAATTGAGTGTAAAAATATGACAACATATTTATTTTTAACTTCATTTATAAACTACTTATGAGCATAGTACATACAAGCATGTATTTAATGAAAGATGAAATAACTTAAGTTATGTATGACAGTATACATATTTTCTGTACTTAAAACAAATACCATAAATATTAAGAAATGCTTTATAATACAATATAAAATATATCCCAATTCATACAAGAAACATAGACAAATTATGACGTTTTCGTCCTCAGGGTCAAATCCCACTGCACCGGTCCTTTGGCAAATAGCTATGAAGTCGTTGTGATCAATATCTCCATGAAGACGAACCCATATGGCTGCCACAGAATTCGGTTGTATCCCTGACGTGGTGAATCCCATGATCTTTAAAGCTGCTATAGACGAATAATTGATGACACAGCAGCACTTTACAATTTGAACTGCTGAATATTGTGCTTCTGAAACAGAAAACAACTAGACTAAATACTATATATATATATATATATATAGTACTAGCAGTAAACCCGTTACGGAGTATGCAATGTCTGTCCGGAAAGTAATGTCAATGATTCGAGAGCAAAGAATTTATTGATCCGATCGTATCAATATTCTTCAAAATACCTTCATCCTGCGTCAATACAGCGGGTCCAGCGGGGTGTCAATGCATCGATGGCGGCACGGTAATCTTTCTCCTTTAAAGCCCTGGTACAAGCCGCTTCGATGCTTTCGACCATCCCGAAATGCAATCCTTTCATCGGAGTTTTGAGTCGTGGGAACAAAAAGAAGTCTGGGGGAGCCAAGTCGGGACTGTAGGGAGGCTGGGAAATGGTTGGCACGTCTGCCTTGGCCAGGTAGTCTGTCACAACAAATGATGTGTGCGCAGGGACATTGTCATGATGGAGCTTCCAATCCGTGGCGATGTTGCGCCGAACGCGTTGAACCCTGTGTTTGAGCCTCTCGAACACTTCGACGTTAATTTTTGGAAAACCTAATGTCTCTGAAATTAAACAAACACTTCAATGACGATCATAATTCAGAAGATCCCTCACACGAGTCACATTTTCTTCGGTGTTAGTCATCGTTGTTTTCTTCGGTGTTAGTCACAATCATGTGCAAATTCTTATAGTATACTAACTGATATTTTTAATCAAAATATTCTGTTAAAATATTTAATATAATGCTCCTAAAAAGAAGTTTAAGAATATCTGTTCTCGCTATACGAAATTATCTTCACGGGCAGATCTAAAGAATGAAACATCCTGGACTCCTTATGTAAGCAAATATACAAAAAATAGGGAATTAAATCAGTATAAGCAAAATAAAAGCGTTAAAATTGTATGGGATCCGTACTAATTATATACGCGAATATTAGAAGATATAACCTGTATCAGTAGATTACATGTATAAATTGAAAATATCAATAAACATGTATAATCTTTAAACCTGAAGGCAGTAATTTATTCCAATACATGTCAAAATAAAAGTGCTAAAATTATATGCAAAGATATACCCGTACTACTTATAATGTTATAGATAAGAAAATATGTCCGATTATTAGTAGAAGATTAACCGTATTGCTATATGAGTCTCATATATCTTTGCAAAAATACAACAGACGACGTAATAAATTGAAAATATCAATTATCCCCTTAATCTTCATACCAGAAGGCTTCATACCATGAGTATATAAATAAACTCGCGCTCTTTTTCGCTCTCTTCTCTTATTATTGATTGGAATTTAAAGATGTAAAGCTATCAAGCTGCTCTGTGCCGTTCAGCACGCGTTCTGTGGAACGAAAGTTTCGTTTTATTTCCCGGCCTTTTAACTTTATTCGGTTTATTTTCCTGCCTTGGAGATTATTTAGTCTAAACTCTCAAGAGCCTTTAAATGTGTTGTATCCTGATGGCAGAGAGTTGTTTACTCAAAATAACGTTGGGAGCGAAGTAGTTGATGTCTACCAAAGTAAATTCGGTGCTATTGGAATAATTGTTTAGTTTCGGAGGTCAGATTTGTTCCTTCAGAATGAACTGAGACGTTTAATTTTTCCGAGTCACAGGACCGGACTTCCAAATGTTTACATCTTGACTTTTGATGACGGAGCCTTCTGTGCTTTTGTTCCGAGCGATGCCCACTGGCGTTCTGCTACTTTCGGCTGATTTCTTCTATGATGTGAAGGAGCTGCCCGTTTTTGTGTTGATCCAGTTTCTTGAGTGTTCTTTTGTTGAGGAGTTGAGACACCATATTCCACTTAAATGGCTGGACTCACTTGATGTACCGATGCTTTACGAGTGATACGTCTCGATTTGCTTTTTTCGGAGCAAGAGAGGACTGACTGCACCCGAGCTGATGATGATTGACATCGATTTCCTCCTCGAGACTTTATTTCGACCGTTCCGCGTTTTCCTGTTTATGGGTGAAATATTTTCTTTAATTCTATTCTTTTGCAGTATTTAAAAGTTTAAGTGAGTGGGTATTGAATAAGACCCCTTGACCTATATATTTTAGGTCACCAGAACCTGTGGTTTTTTTAAACTTTTAGTTGAAAATTTTGTTATGTTCTACATTTTCTTTTTGGCTAACTGATGTTCTTTTTATTCTAAATGATAGTTTGGTAAATAATTGTATAATTATAACATAACTTGATTTAAACATTAAATGCAGTTTACTTTAAATTTAATTTTATAACGTTTGTACTACCAGTTTACGAGCGGACATTTTAAAAATTCAATTTATTTATTTATTTTATTTATGATGTTTAATTTAATTTACTTAGTTAATGAGATGTTTTAAAAAGTTGTAAAATGTTTCGAAAATTCTTTAAAAGTGAAGTTTAAAATTTTAATAAACGTTAGATTTTTGGAAAACTAAAAACTTTGTGTGTCTCTCTTTCTTTTGAAGATTTCTTAGTTTATGCGGTTACATATTTGTATTTAGGATAAATGGTCCAGAGGTCTACTTCAGCTTAATTTAGATGATTTTTAGGTTTTGAGAACTTATCAGTGATATGTTGAGAACTTTTGAAATGTTTTCAGTATTCAGAATGTTTTGAATGATTTAGAACGTTTTTAGTATATCATAATGCCAAGTTCTACCCGGCATCTGTGTTCTTCATCGAAGATGTTGTAATTTTTTTCGTAGTTTTGCATGCTAAATCCCGAGCAACTTGTTTGTATCGTTCCGAGAAATATGCAATGATTAGAATTTAGGAGCAAAAAAAAAGTTTTATTAAGAAATGGTGACAACAAGAAAATGCCATTTTATTAAGTCGTAAATTCTCTTTTGGCAGCTATAAAAATCGATATTTAGCATAAAATCAATTAAGTTGATTTATGTTCTGCTACGGAACAATTCCCCATATATATTACAACTGGTCAGTTAATCCAGTGGTATTCTGAGAAGGCTGAAATCTTTGTCCCAGCATGTCCGAGATGTGTTTTAATGGAGGCTTCACTCCTGACTGTACGATCCTCTCGAGCAGTTGTCTGCCTGGAGGCATCCTGGACCTCTGTGACAGTTACATATGCCTTCTCTGATCCACTGTTGCCAACAAATATCAACTACTATATCACACCAATCAAGATGGTGATATAGAGTGTTGGACCAAACAGCTAACCTTTCAGTGAATTTGGAATAACGCATTTTTGAAATTTAATTTTCTAGGAACCCAGCCACCACACTTATTTTTATGAAAGTACAACTTGTTTGAAAACTGATTTTTTTCTTTCAATAGATACTACAATTGACCCCTGGAGACATAAGTAAAATTTATTTTCAAGGAATAAAAACGTATTGTTAACCAATATGAATAAATGCCATTTACTATGCACTTAATGTGACATATATTATGCATAAACTTAGACACTAATGATACTTACGAAGAAAGAACATTTTTGCCACTTCCTCAAAAGGTGGACTGTCTGTCCTATTTAACATCCTGCATTAAAAACATGTGTTTAGATATATACAAATTCTAGAATTTAGTTAGATTTATATATTATCATGTTATATTTGATAAACAGTTAGAGTTAATATTATGTGAGATACTGTATTTAGTTACAATTAAAATACTTTTTTAATACAACGATTTATTTAAAGATTAAAATTTATTTTTTAGTCAATTTCTAACTACCTTATTCCCAATCCCACCCTCCACAAAAATTTTCTAGTGAGCTCCTCCTTCAGTCCTGTTAAGCCCACCTTATAGTTCACTCCAGCCCCTCTTGGATTTCGTTTTCAGCTACGGAGCTGGTTGGGAAGTTATTAAAAACAATCTATATATTAATGAAGCGAAGTTCTTTTCTGATAATTTATTTACATGTTTATGAAAGTAACAATAGAATAAACAAGAAAGATCAATCATGCACAAAGCATTGATTATGAAACACTTTCCAACTTCAATGCAATTTTATTTAAACATCTCTAAAATGCGATACTTCCTCGGCAATATTTTTAAAATTATCACAATACTACATTAATTTATTATATTTCAAAACTTAAAACTAAAAAAAAATGAACTTCATTCAAATGACGGCATTGAAATATAATTTGCCTGGTTTAAACATATCTAAAATGCGATACATTCCTCGGTAATATTTTTAAAATTATCATGATACTACAATAATTTATTATATTTGAAAACGTCATCGAAAACAACTGAAATTTATTCAAATGACGTCATCGAAATATAACACGCCTGGCTCTCTCTATAAAAGCAACATTTCATTCAGAAACAATTTTTAATTAATTTCATTCATCACAATACGATAATAATTTATTTTATTTAAAATTCAAGACCATGGAGCTACCAGTAATTAAACTCTATGCTTAAAACTTCATCAAAAAAATCGTCCTTCTCTCTGTAAAATCAATGATGTTTCATTCATATCAGCTATATTGCAGACTTTATGAGCTAAATAATTTTGCGTTAAAGAAATGCAGTAATTCTTATACAACTCATTCTACATATTTTTCTGTTTACATTTTGCATAAGTGAAAAGTAGGCTTCGTTGTAGAAATGATGAAATTTGGATGATCATTTAAACTCAATTATATTGCAATTCTGTTCGTTCAGTGCGTAGATGCACATAATTTAAGCAAAAATAAAGCGGTTTTAGGAAGGAAACAACACTAAGTATGAATTAAAAAGAACTTTAAAAATCACGATTTTGAGACAAGTTGGATGCCGTATTTCATTTTGAATTGGGTCACGTCATCGCTTCATATAAGAGGTGTAATTATTATTTTAATTTTTATTTTAAAAACTACTGCATATATTTTGCTGAAATTTTTTTTATATATTTTATGTGATAATTTGAATATTACTTAATATTTTCGAAGCAATTTGTGAATTTTAAATCCGCTTAAAAATGTTTGAAAAATTAGGTCCCATAGCGTTCAATGTATTTCAGTTTTTCAACCCGGGTTCAATCCAAAACTAATTGGGTGATATTATTTATTTATATTCTCATAGGTCCCAAAGACCGTCTGAACAACATACTAAAATTTCATTTTGATAAAGTCATTTTTACGGCAGTTATCGTGCTAACGGACAGACAGACAGACAGAATGAATGAACAGAGTCATAAACACTTTTCAACTTTGTTGTAAAGTGTTAAAAACAGAAATAAGTGGGATACGTTTAGGAAATTAATTATTTGGAATGCATTTCTCAACAGAAAAAAACCTAGTTATTGTGCAGGGAAAAACAAAATAAAGGTAATATGTGTAAAACACACACACGAATAAGTATATTAGTATAAGGATTTACAACTGTGATTAATGTATTTTAATCATGGTTTTAATGTAAAAACCCTTATTTTAAAAAATAATTTAATGATATAATTTTGCGAAATTATTGATATACCATTGCCCTTGAAAGTTATGTGACTTTATAATGTCGTTCGAAAATCTATTATTTTCATCTTATAGATTATGGCAGCAGAGATTTCAACTGACGTGACCATAATTTAGAGTTTTGTTCCATGTATTTGATTTTGGGTGTTTGCTATTAATAGGTATTTGCAAATCCCGATTTTATTACTTATTTTTTATTAGTATATTTATTACGTGTCATTTTTACACGTATTTAATTATTATTACGAATGAAAAATAATATATCACCTATTAGTACCTGAAAACAAGTTATACGCAGGGCATATTTGTTTCCCTATGTTGTTTCGATTACTGTGCAAAATAAAAGCAAGACCAAATACCATTCCTGACACGGGAATGTAAATTAAAAATTTTAAAAGACATTTCCAAGAAATTGTGCTCAACAAAAATTTCTAGAAACATTAAAGTTAAAACAAATGGCGGGGAATTGGGGTCATTTTCCTTATTTTTTCTTAATAATCAGATGGTAGTAATTTTGACGGAAGTAATTATACTAAAGTAAATAGGCAAAAATATTTACGAAGCGCCATAGTGAAAAATCATCATCATTGTCGATGAATCTAAATGTCTTGAATAGAACATTTATATATCTCAGCAGTGTAAAACCATTGTCTCCATACGCTATTTTATTCGTCATTCTATGAAAGCTAATTGAACCACAGTAGATTTGAACCCTACTGATATTCATGTTTTTCTTTCACGGAGTTACATTAATTAGTAAGTGCCCTGCAGATTGCAAATTTAGTATGCCAGGCTATGAATTTCTTCCATGTTCTAAGTCAGATCCGCAAAAATACGTAAGTTGTGGCAATTAAGATTAAAGACAGTAGGTATTTTATGAAATCACATTATGATAAAGTCCATAATATCTCGCGTAGACATGTCTTGTCCAAATAATAACAAACTTAAATAACATCTGAAATTTATTTATTTACAAGTATATCTTAAATTAAATTCATTAAAATAAAAATGTAAGAGTATATATACTTGATATTAAAATTAATTTTTACAACCTATGTCTAAAATGAATATCAATTCATCAATACTTAAATAGATAATATAATATAAGATATAATAGAGAATATAATCGTCAATACTTAAATTATTCATCAATACTTTAATAGAAATTGTGAGAGGACTTTTAATGTAACCTTACATATTCAATCATGTACATCCATCTGTCTTGTTTGTGTGTGCCTTCTGTAGCAGTTTGTGTGTGCCTTCTGTAGCAGTTTGTGTGTGCCTTCTGTCAGAGTTTTATTATTTTTTACTTTCCTTATATACACAATGTATAAGAAAAGTATTGTGACGGGGCCGAAAATTCTAATTCGAGTTTTCGACGGGAGAGCACGTTTCAAGAATCCCTGATCACGAATTAAACATTTTTGAAGTGATGTCTGTGTGTGTGTGTGAAAGTATGCGTGTGTGTGTGCGTGTGTGTCAGTGAGTCTGTGGAGACGATAACTGACGAACGAATGGATCGATTCGAACTAAATTTTGTAAAAAATCACAATCCGTTAACACTGGAAGCCTATTGTTTTTATACGTAATCGAATGTTCAGCACCCCTCTAAATTTTTGAATAAAATTTTGAAAAATTGTCAAAAAATCAAAACCACTAATAAAGTTACGCAAATAGACATTTCTTATGTAATTTTTCATTAAAAAACGATTGACATAAATTTTAGAACACTAACATGAACCGTTCTCGAGATGTTGCACATTTTTCAAAAAAATTATCAAAAAGTCATATAAAATGAAAAAAAAAATATTTCCTATTGAGAAACATGTTCACTTTTCATATGTAATACCACGCGATAAATTGGGTCGCATCATTTTCCTGTATCTAGCTCGTTCCATTCATGAAAAAATATACTTTGAGTAATACTTTTGTATTTGAACGCCAATAGTCATTTATCTGCTGTAAGAACAACTTAATTCTTCGTCCATAACGCTAAGATTTTGGCGACGAATTTGGCGGAATGTCGCCAACTTGGCGACTTTTTTAAATGTTGCCAAATTAACGAAAATGTCGCCAAATGGATAAAAATGACACTAAATCAATGAAAATGACGACTAATTGAAGAAAATTCAATATCTTGGAAAGAATATAAGTATTTACTATAAGAATAGCATTTTTTTTTACTGTAAAAGTAGCAAGTTCATTGCATTATATAAGGAAAGTCATGTGTTGCCCACATCAGATTTTTTTAATTCAATTTAGGTTTAAAAAGTTATGAATTATTTTATTTTGAAACACGATTTTGAACGTATTTTATGAACATCGGTTCCATTGTGACTACAAGTATTTAACAGTTGCCATATTGACAACAGTAAAAAAATCAAAGGGCATGCTAATAATATTTGAAAAACTGCACTTACATACGTGTCATATTTTCCATTTTCTCAATGCTCCAAATCTTAATGGCGTCCATATTTTCCCTAGAAATAAAAACATAATATAAATATTTATATTAAAAATTAAAATGTTTGGATTCAATGTATATATTTTAAAGTCATTTTTACTTTAAAATGTTCAGTTAATGTCAGTTAATGTCAATAAGTAAAATAAACTTTGTGTGAAAAATAAAGAAAACTTGGTCAACGCGTATAAGCACAAATGATACAATAATTCTGCACATAGCTGATATGCTGATTCTCCAGTACAAGTGAAACAACAAACCTGAAGTCCAAAAGATGAATGGTCACAAAAGGAAGAAGCAGAAGGGGTTATATAAGAATGACCTGGATTAGGAGAGAGCCAATTAAAATGCAGCATGGAGAACAGTCCAGCAAATCCAAAATGATAAGTAATACAAAAGATTTGCATGCGTTAAAGCACAATGCGAATATTCCGACAAGACGTGTCAAGTCTGAACAAGAATAAATGAGACACAACAAAACAAAAAATCTGTTGTGAGCAAGCAGCACATGACTTTCACTGCAGATTCAAATTCATTTTGTAACTTTTTATTTTATTATGCATTAAATTGAGTTTAATTGCAGAAAATACTTTGGATAATTTTCTTATATTATAACTACATCGTTTTTTTTATTACATCTTCGTTTCATTTGGCAGCTTAATGCACTTAAAATTCTTCAGGTCCTTAAAATTCGAAAAACTACAATATCTTGTGAACGATTTATCCTACAGTCATGGGGTCCGGTTTATTCGCTTTGTTGTCAAATTTTACATGTAGAACAAGTACTTAATTAATATATTTCATCAGTTTTAGTCCTTTATTTCAGAGTTTCAATATCTTCCACATGTAGTATTTAATTTTAGATCGAATATATTAGATTTGAGGGTCATTTCGCAAAAAAAGCAGATTACTTTTTTCGAATCGTATCAAAATCTAACTAACATCACAATATCCAAGAGCGACTATCTACCAAATTTTGTGTAATTTGATGAATTACTTTGTCAAATAGAGGGGATACATATAATTTTTGCGGGCCATTTCGCAAAAACAGCGAGTACTTTCTTTCCGAATCGTACCAAAAACTAATCAATACCAGGGCATACCCAAGTGACTTAACTTCCAAATTTTATGAAATTTTATGAAAATTTTATGGATTTATTATTTTGGTCGATTAGTTGAGTTAGAGTGGATATATACAATTTTTGCGAGTCATTTCGTAAAATAATGCAAGTTTTTCTTTTTCGAATCGTATCAAAATCTAATCAGCACCAGTGTGACCTACAAGTGACTTATCCACCAAATTTTGTAAAATTTAATCAATTAGTTTTTCGGCCAGAGTGGATGCAGGCAATTTTCGAGGGACATTTCGCAAAAAAGGCGGATTGTTTTATCCAAAATCATACCAAAAACTAATCAGTACCAGGGTCACACAGAAGAAACTTACCAAATTTTATGAAATTCGGCCCATTAGTTTTTGAGGTAGAGGGAATACAGGCAATTTTTGAGGGCCATTTTTCAAAAAAAAGGCTGGGTTGTTTTATCCCGAATCATATCAAAAATTAATCAGCACCAGGGTTATACCGAAGTGACTTACCTACCAAATATTATGAAATTTAGTTGATTAGTTGAGTTGAGTGGATATTTACAATTTTTGTGGGCCATTTTGTAAAGAAATGCAGCCGTTCTTCTTTTTTCGAATCATATCAAAATCTAATCAGCACCTGGATGGCACACAAATGACTTATCTACCAAATTTTGTAAAATTTGTTCAATTAGTCTTTCAGTTTGAGTGGATGCAGGCAATTTTTGAGGGACATTTCACAAAAAAGGCGGATTGTTTTATCCGAAATCGTACCAAAAACTAATCTGCACCAGGGTCACAACAGAAGTAACTTACCTAGAAAATTTTATGAAATTAGGTTCATTAGTTTTTGAGGATACATACATTGCACAGACAGACACACAAACAGATACACACACAGACAGACACACACACAGACGTCACGCTAAAAATAGTTTTTCGTATTCTAGAGGCCCCGAAACGTGTCGATCCGTCGAAAACTCGAGTTGAGATTTTCGGCATGATTCCAATATTTTCCCTATACATTGCCATGTATTGCAGAGAAAGTAAAAATCTGATGTGGGAAGCACATGACTTTCCCTGCAGACTTATATCCACGTTGTCTTTATTTTAATTAAATTTAATTCACTTTTAATTCAATTTCCGTTCTCATTTGGTAACCGGGCTTATTTTCAAAGGTGGCGTAGAGAAAATACGAAAAAACTAAAATATCTCGAGAACGGCTAGTCCTAGTGTAATGGGGTTGGTCTTATTATTTTTTTCGTTAAAAATTACGTATAAAACAGTTATTTAATGGATATGTTTGAGCATGCGTATTTTTTATTTTAGATTTTGGCAATTTTTGCGGATCATTTTGCAATAAACAAAAACAAAAAAAAACAGGTTATTTCTTCCGAATCGTGCCAAAATCTAATCAGCACCAGGGTGACCCACAAGCGACTTATCAACCAATTTTTGTGAAATTCGGTCAATTAGTTTTTCAGCTAAAGTGGAAAAGGCTTTTGCGGGCCATTTCGCCAAAAAAGGCGGGTTATTTTTTCCCGAATCGTACAAAATCTAATCAGCACTAGGGTAACCCACAAGCGACTTATCAATCAATTTTTGTGAAGTTCGGTCCATTAGTTTTTCAGCTAAAGAGGATACGGGCAATTTTTGCGCGATATTTCGTAAATAAAGGCGGGCCCTTTTTTTCCGAATCGTACTCAAAACTTGTCAGCACCAGAGTCGCCCACAAGTGACTTACCTACCAAATTTTATAAAATACGGTCTATTAGTTTTTTAGTTAGAGTGGATACTAAATCTGCACAGACAGACAGACACACACACACACAGACGTCACGCTGAAAATAGTTTTTTCGTATTCTAGAGGTCTCGAAACATGTAGATCCGTCGAAAACTCGAGTTGCGATTTTCGGCATAATTCCAATACTTTCCCTATACATTACCATGTATTACAGGGAAAATTAAAAAATCCATCTATCTAAAATCTATTTATATATATAAAAACATCTGAAATCTATCTATCTATGCATCTATAAAACTAATTGATCAAATTTCACAAAATTTGGTAGATATCCTGGATTATTCTGGTGCTGATTAGATTTTAGTACGATTCCGAAAAATCTGATGTGGACAGCACATGACTTTCCCTGCGGAATTATATCCACATTATCTCTATCTTAATTAAATTTAGTTCACTTTTAATTCAATTTTCGTTATCATTTGGTAATTGGACTTATTTTCAAAGATGGCGTAGAGAAAATACAAAAGAACTAAAATATCTCGAGAACGGCTAGCTCTAGTGTAATGGGGTTGAACTTATTCTTTCCTTTGTTAAACATTACGTATAAAGCAAGCATTTAGTGGATATATTTGAGCATACGTAGTTTTTTATTTTAGATTTTGGCGATTTTTGCGGATCATTTTGCAAAAAAGGCAGGTTATTTTTTCCGAATCGTTTTCTCCACACGCAACTTATCTACAGAATTTTGTGAAATTCCGTCTATTATTTTTTCAGCTAGAGTGGATACAGGCAATTTTGCGGACCATTTCGTAAAAAAAAGGCTAGTTCTTTTATCCCGAATCGTACTAAAAACTAATCAGCACCAGAGTCATACCCAAATGACTTAAGTACCAAATTTTATGAAAATCGGTCCATTAGTTTTTGAGTTAGAGTGGATACATACATTGCACAGACAGACAGACACACATACAGACAGCCACATGCACAGCCGTCACACCAAAATCGTTTTTTCGTATTCTAAAGGTCTTGAAATGTCTAGATCCGTTGAAAACTGGAGTTGCGATTTTCGGCACGATTCCAATACTTCCCCTATAAATTACCATGTATTGCAGGGAAAGTAAAATAGATTAGCGACACAGAAGAGCCCCAAAGGAATAAAGGAGAAAATATTTACGACACTAGACAAACCGAGGATAATAATGGATTACTGGTCATTAACTCAATTACTAGATTTTCTCTGGATATTGAAGTCTTTAAAAAAGACATCTTGTTTTTGACATAAAGTTATATGTTCCTTAATATGAAATTTTAAATGGAGTTTAGTTTGACCAGTCTAAGAAAGAGTGGTGTCAGTGTGGTCTTTCTTATATTGGTCAAATTAAACGTGCCTTAAAATTTTATAATATGGAACATGAAAAGTATGTGGAAAAATAAATTTAGGAAATCTTCAATTGGCCAGCATTGCTAAACATTTTATCTCCATTTTCAGTTTTCTTCAGCAAAGATCATACAAAAATGTACAGTTGTTCTATCATCCTGACTTCTTTGAATCTTTCTATATACAAAAAATATTCTAGTAATTTGGTGTATGACATGTCCAATACTCACCGAAGTCACTTTTGTTCGCGGTCTGGCAGAATATCCGGTTCAAGAAAGTTTCACTTTCATATTTGTATTCCTTCGAGGCTTTTATGTGTCACTTTAACCTGTATTTCGTCTTATTGGGTGTCATTTATTCTTTTTCAGACTTGATTTGTCTTGTAGGGATATTCCTAACGTGTATTGGCGCACGCTAAACTTGAATTGTTAATGCTTGTTTCGGATTGGCTGCACTGTTCTAAATGCTACTTTCTTATTAGTTCTCTCTTAATCCAGGTTTAGGTATACAATCCCTCTGTTTTTTCGTTCAGACTTCGAGTTTGTTGGTTCGTTGTTGACGAAGGAGATCCAATGCATTCTCGAAACACATTTATGTTACAAAATGATATGTTCTTCAGTTTATATGAAGGCGTGCCGCCATAACTATTTTTAGAGAAATAGAGAAGAACAATATATATACCAGCCTGATTCAAGATATTTTTAAACTTTTCGGTGCGAATGCAACTAAAGAAACACTAGAAATGACAGGTGTATAAGTTAAATTCGAGACAAATCTCTACCAGAGGACGGAAGATCATAGGATAGTAGGGAAGGCTCAATTTTTAAGGCAAACGGTGAGCAGACGGAGCAAGTTCAGTTATTTATTATATTCAGTCATAAATTAAGAACGGATAATGATTAAAATTTGTTAAATAAACTCAAAAGAATAAGCGGCTTCATAGTCAAGACAATATATAAATCTTCAATAAAGGATTAAACATTAAAAGCACGATTAAATAGGCAATGGAAGCTGTTTAATAGAAACAGGTTGGAAATAATTAGTTGGAATACAGAAATTACCAAATATAGGTTTGCAAAAAAAAAAGAAGTACGAAAGACATTTGCATCATGGAAAATTAAAACATCAAGAAATAGTCAAAGATCCCCACCGACCACACACACACGTGCATGTTCTGCAGTAAAGTTCATAAAAGGATAAAAGCCTTTAACACTATCCAGATGGCCATGAATGTCACTTAAACTCGAATAATAAATATAAATAACGAATAATAAATATGCCATTTACGTAACAACAACACCAAATCGGTTAAAGGGCCAAAACCTCATTCTCAATCTCCTGCAACACTGCCTTAGCAAAAATATCAGATAAACGGTTATCAATAGTTGCGCCAGCATTTTTTGAAATATTTCCTAGTGGAAATCAAAATAATTCGTCTCTACAATATGATCAAAATGAAATAATTATTAATACAGACGTTGACTGTCCTCCTCCACACTCGGCCTCCACAACGGCCCTACCGTGCTGAAAACACCGGTTCTCGTTAGATCACCGAAGTCAAGCAGCATGGGGCGCAAATAGTATTTGGGTGGGTGACCACCTGAGAACACCGCGTGCTGTTGGCACACTTCGGGCGCGGTAACCTGGTAGTTTGCGCGTTGGATTTGCACGCTGCCACAACTGCCGCTGTGTTCATGTGGAGTACGATCACGTTAAACACGTGGGTCCGAAAGTCTTTCCGAGAGATTGGTATTAGGGGAAGGAGGGTACGGTCCCTGTGGATACCTCCCCCACTGGGTTCCGGTCCAAATTGGGTGGCCGTTCAAATGGTTACCTTACACCTTTCTGGTAGGTCGGACGGTCTGGGTCTCAACAACAACAACAACACTCGGATGCGGCTATTATTTACACTGATAGAAAAGCAAGATTGGTCATTAAAGACAACATTGCTCCAATCGGACACTTTCTAGACTAACTGAACTCGGCACCAAAGCAGGCGTCTTTGCCTCTGTTTAGTGGTCAGTGGTAGGGTCTTCAGAGTTCTCGATATATAATGCCACCTTCTGCCAGTCGTCTCCAAATAGTATCAATTGATACAGGAGATACTCACGCATATACAATATACATATACACGACTTTACATTACTTTAGAAACTTACTTTCGTTTAATCTCAATTTTTTGTGGGATATATCTAAATTTATCTTTTTTGATGGATATTTTTAATTAACCGGAAAATAAAATATTAACTTTCATTAAAATATATACACGTAAAATGAGTAAAAGTGTATATTCACTTAAAATGCACTTTAGCGAATGAAATATTTAAATATATATTGTTATTAATGTTTTCTAAATAACTAATGTTCATCACAAAGATAAATTTGATGTTTAATGGGTTTAATTTCAATTTTTATTTGACATCAGATCGCCAGTTCACCATTACACGATATGGTAAAATTAATGCCCTTTTGCACTTACGTTTCTGCGTATTCTACTACAAAGGTTGTTTATTTACATTCGTGCTCATGCTCCTCGAGAGCCGTAAGAGAATTGGAGCCAAATACCTCGCCAAATTAAAGACCTTACCATTATTTTTTGTAATGCCTATTTTTCTAAGTCGGACGGCGGAATGGAAAAAGGTGGTAAAAACTTTAAACATGGATACTTACGACAAAGTGAGACTTATATCAATTTCTTTTTTCCAACTACTAATACTTAACAAAACTACTGCCATAGCAATTGCGGTTCTTAACTTCATAATTACTTACACAATTGTGTGTTAGAGAAAGAATATTTAATAACGAATCCTTCAGGAAATTTCAAGTAAACGAATATTTTATTCTATTCAGTAAACAAAACATAGTATCTCGTAGTTGTAGTTGTTAATTAAATTTGATAAACTCTGGAGTTAGCTCCTTGCCTCTATGCATAAAACACTAAAGAAATTAAACATGTAAATATAAAAACTTGATAAAAGTTTTTGGGTTTATGCCAGTGGTGTATTGTGTCAAAAGCAGCATTATAATCGTCTGCTATGATTTTTCCTCATTGTTTTTTCCCCACTTATAGTTTGAAAACAGAGTCCAAAATATTTATATCTATGGTTGCATATTATCGTTTGTTTTTATTTTTATTATTCTGTAATGGAGTGAGTGGAAACAGTGGATTTGTTATTATAGAACTGAAAGCTTGTAAAAATGCTGTAATCTGGTGAATTCTAAATAAAAAGCTGTTTCCGTTAGCAAATGATGTCAATTATTTATATATATGGAGTCAGATTAAAATAAAGGAGAACGACAGAAAAGTTCTCTGGCAGATTCTCATAACATATTGGTTGTGAGCATGGAGTTAGAAAGAAGGAGATGTATAGTGTTAGTAAAATAACTGCTACTGCTAGTTAACACAACACAAAGGCGTAGTATTTAGTACTTGCATTTTTGATTTTTTTAAATTAAGATTCCTTAACTATGAGTATAATTGACCAGCATATTTTCATAGTTGTAGGATAGAGTACAGAATGTAGGGAGATAAATATGAATCACTAATTCAGTTCTACTTTACATCGCGCTAATAACTCATTTTTACAAAACTGACAATTTAAGAACACATTTTAGGCCTTTTACCATAGAAATACATTCAATGTAGGACTACTTATCCCAGGACCACCTGAATTATTGTCTCAAACGATATTGGTGTTTTCTCAATATGAAGTTTTAACACCTTACCTTTACCTCCATGGTTATAAGCATTGTACTCAATCCAGACAGTTACATTTGACAGTTGGCAGTGTTAAAATATTTCATTATTACACGTGAAAAATCTTTTCAATAAATAATAAATTAATGGATATAAAATATATCTTATAAATGGACGGACGGCATTTCATTTGTGAAATTATAATAATTATATACTTCGTGTTTAAAGATTACAAAAACATCACTTTCTTATACCATCTGTTTTATTTTGGCAAAGAGTTTTCAAACTCATATTAGCCAATAATGTATGAGTTTATTGGCTAAATGAAATATATATTGTATTTAGACAATTGTTGAAACAGAATAAGAGGAGTACGGGTATATGTTCTAATATAATTTTAAAACAAACAAGATAGGGAAGGGCATAAACAAACAAGATAGGGAAGTTTTATTTTTCAGACCTGCGACTTCAGATATCCGAACTTTTTCATGAATGTTCCAAATTGACAAAAATATCGTCAAATTATTAAAAATGTCGCCAAAAATGATAAAAGTGTCGTCAAATTGATAATTATTTTCGAAATTGATAAAAATGACCTTAAATCGATGAAATTTTTTTGTACTTTGTTAGGAGATAGTACTGTACTGATGCTTCGATGGCGTTTATCTATAAATGTAACCGTTTGACATGACCACGAATTTAGCGACTTTTTAAAAATTGTGCCAAATTTCTAAAAATATCTCCAAACCAATAAAAATGTTGCCACATCGATAAAATTACGCAAAATCAATATGTGTTTTGATAGAGGATAGTATTGAAATGATGTTTCGGTAGCTTCTGTCTGTCAGTACCACAGTTGCACTTGGCGAAAAATTTGGCGAGTTTTTATGAGCCTAATTGATGAAAATTCAATATTTTGTAAGTTTTATTCCTTTGATAATATCTGACGTTTTGGAAGAATTAAAGAAATGGTTTTTCTTAATTTGTTTACAAACGATTCCAGGATGTTTTATTCGTCCGATCTGCCTAAAAAGATAATTGTGTATAACGAGAATATAGATCCTTATACTTCTTTTTAGGAGAATTAAATTAAAAATGTTAATACAATGTTTTGAATAACAGTGTCATTTAGAATGCTATAGGAATTTACACATAATTTGGAAATTTAAGATTCCGCAACTATCTCTATATTCAGCAACTATCTTCTATATTCATTGCATACAACGGATATATTGTTAGTTATGAATAAAATGATAGGTAGACAGATTGTTAGAAATTGTACAGATATACGTAAAGAAATAAAAGTCAAATGCAAAACATCGTGATAAAAACGTTGAAAATAATCCCAGATTTAATAGAGAATCACATAGAGGCAGAAGTGTGAATATTAGAGGGTTGAGAAAGTTTAGACAGGGTTATCGAAATTTTAACTTGTGCGACAATAGCTTAATTAAAGTTTACTAGGAACTTTAATTAACCGATAAATTAAATGTTTACTAAGAATTTTCGCAAAATGATTTTCTAAGCTAATCAAGAGCAAATTTACATATCAAATTATTACAAGTGTAAGCATATATATCAAACAAATAACTATACAAATTTACATACATAAGAAAATGATTTGGACAAATAAAATTAACAAATACCTTACCTTAATAAAGAGCTGCGAGTACTTACAAATGGGGGTAAGGTGTCCTAGAGTTTGCTACCGATATCAGTTATGGACAACTTGAAGTTAAGGCTGTTTTCTACTCAACGAGTGTAGTGTCCTACAGAAGACCGGTCGCCCTTTATGGAAACGATTTTGTATTTATGTTTCTCGTTAGCATTTTGAGATAAAGATTTGGCATTTTCAATATAGCCGTCTGCTACTGTTTTGTTTTGCTTGGAATGTAGAATAAAATATTTATTTTGATAATAACTTCTGCAATTGATAGATGGCTCGAAGGTTACGTAAGTGCGCTTTCTGAGGAAAAATACTCATATCAACAAATTGTAAATTGGTGTAAAAATCGAGGTTATTGCATTTCAAAGAAAAATATGTTTAATATATTAAATTTGAAAGGGAAAAAAATCTAGCTGAAAGAAAATATAAAAAAAATGTCTCGAAATCGCTTCCTAAGATTGTTAGAATGTGGGTAAATATAAAAAAAGAGAAGTCCGTGATATTAAAAGAAAATCCACCGTCTCAAAGATCTATTGCATCGAAACAGGGAATGTCTTCTGGCACTGTAAGTAAAATCATTCATAAAGATTTGAAGTTAAAAAAGATGTTTAAATCTAAAGTTCATCTGATTTTTCCAAAGCATATTGCAGAAAAAAAATCAAATTATAAAAATTTATATGAAAATCTTCTAGCTGCTATTAAATGAAAATTTGTGGTAACACTCGAGGAGGCATGGATGTATTAAGTGACTGTAATAGAAAAACAGCAATTTTCTATTGTTCAACTAACGAAAATGACCGTACGAAAAGGCTTCGTCAATGTACAGAAAAGTTCCAAAAGGGATTCATGATAGTTGCAGGATTTTGTTACAACGGTAAATTAAAACTCAGAAATGCCTCAAATAAAGCTAAAATTTATCCACTCTGCTATCAGTGGAATATTTTAGAACCAATTTTTGAAGAAGAAATTCCAACCTTATATAGAAAAGACATCAATAAATTTGAGCTTCATACGGACAAAGCCACTAGTCACACGTCTAAGTCAACTGCCGCATATTTAGCAAAGAAAGAATCAGAAACAGGAATAAAATGCATCCAATTTAATGCTATACGTGTAAAATCTCCTGACGCTTCTCCTATGAACTTTTGCGGTTTCGGTTTGTTAAAACAAGCCTTAGGAAAACAGCATCCAAGAACACTGAACGGACTTGGAAAACGACTCAAGAGGAGTGAGATAAAATTGACATGACAGTTCTAAGATAAAGTTTGCTTTTATGGAAAATTCGAGCTAGAGCTATAGTTAAGAATCAAGGCTGTCAGATAGAAGCAAATCTACCGCAAGAAATACTCCATTTATGCATAAAAATTAATTATCAAAATCGTTTCCATAAAGTGCAAACGACCTTCTGTACTAGATTAGGGAATTCACCACAGAATAAAAAATCTGATGTGAGCAGTACATATATTTCCCTACAGACACAAGTGCGTTTTCTTATTTTTTTTTCATGATGCATTAAATTCAGTTTAATCACTGAAACTAACATGGAAACTTTCATGATATATCCAATTTGAATAACTTCGCTTTATTTGTCAACTTAATGTACTTTAAAGTGTCCAGCTCCTAAAAATTCCATAAAACTAATATATCTCGAAATTGGTTCACCTTTGAGTCATGGGGGCTAGACTTATTATCTCTGCTACCAAGAATTACACGAACAAGTATTTAATTAATATATTTCAGCAAATTTTATCATTTATTTCAGATTTACAAAATCTTTGCGGGTCATTTCGTAAAAATGGATGTGTTATATATTTTCCCGAATTTCGCCAAAATCCAATCAGTATCGGGATAACTATCGTTTCTAAACTACAGTGGAAAACATCTTCAGTTTCTCAAAAATAAAACTTAAAAATCTCGAGATTCGTCCATCTTAGAGTAATGGGATTGGCATTTTCGTAGTCAAACATTGCGTATAAAATAAGCATTTAATTGATATACATTAGTAGTATTACTTTCCTTATATACATATAATGTATAAGGAAAGAATTGTGACGGGGTCGAAAATTCGATTTCGAGTTTTCGACTGGAGAGCAAGTTTCAAGCATCCCTGAACACGAATCAGACGCTTCTGAGATCATGTCTGTCTGTGTGTGTGTATGTGTGTGTGTGTAAGTGAGTCTGTGGAGACGATAACTGACGAACGAATGGAGCGATTCGAACAGAATTTGGTACAAAAATTACAATCCATGAATACTGGAAGCCTATTGTTTTTATACGCAATCGGATGCTCAGAAATCATAAAAAATTGAAACCTTTAATAAAGTTACATAAATAGTAATTTCTTATGTAATTTTTCATTAGAAAACGATTGGCATAAATTTTAGAACGCTAGCATGAATCGTTTTCGAGATATTGCATATTTAAAAAAAAATATTAAAAAATCTTATAAAATAAAAAAAAATTACCTACTATGAAATATGTTCACTTTTCATAAGTAATATTATATGATAAATTTTGTGACATCATTCTCGTGGATCTAGCTCGATCCATTCATGAGAAAATACACTTTGAGTAATAATTTTGTATTTGAACATCGATAGTCAATTATCTGCTATAAGAATAACTTATTTATAACCGTGTATAATGCTTGGCGACATTTTAGCGACGAATTTCACGGAATGTCACCAACTTGTTGACTTTTTTAAATGTTGTCAAATTAACGAAAATCTCGCCAAGTTGAATAAAAATGACGCTATATCAATGAAAATAACGACTAATTGACGAAAATTCAATATCTTGGATAGAATATAAGTATCTACTATAAGAATAACTTTTTTTTCTTACTGTTAGAACAATAAATTCATTGCACTATATAAGGAAAGTCATGTGCTGCCCATATCAGATTTTCTTACTTTTGATCTTATTAATTTTTGTGAAATTTGGTCACATAGCTTTCTAGCTAGAGTGGATATATATATTTTTTGAGAGCCATTTCTCAAGAAAAGGCAGATTATATTTTTCCGAATCGTACCAAAATCTAACCTACACCACGTTAATCAGGGCATGGCTTATATACCACATCTAATGAAATTTGGTCAACCCGTTTCCGAGTTTGCATGGATACATGGTCTGCAAAGAGAGACTCACAGGCATACATTCATACGTCAAGCGAAAAATAGTTTTTCGTGTGATAGGGTGACCGAAACTGTGGATAGAAAATTTGAGAAAGTAGGAATAGAAACATGTTGCGATCGAGTAGCAATTTCCGCACAATTCCAATAGTTTCCCAATATATTACTATATGTATGGTAGGGAAAGTAAAATATCTGATGTGTGCAGCACGTGACTTTCTCTACAAATTCAAATTAGTTTTCAAACTTTTAACACTTTAAAACATAGTTCAAAAGTGTTTATGAATTTGTTAATTCATTCTGTTTGTCTGTCTGTCTGTCTGCGCGCACGATAACTGCCGTAAAAATGACTTTATCAAAATGAACATTTAGTGTGTTGTTCAAACTGTCTGATGGATCTATGAAGATATAAGTGAATAATAACACCCAATTAGTTTTGGATTGAACCCGGGTTGAAAAAATGAAAGACATTGAACCTATTGGACATAATTTTTCAAACATTTTTTAAGCAAATTTAAAATTCACAAATTGCTTCGAAAGTTTTAGGAAATATTCGAATTATACAATAAAAGTTTGAAATAAATTCAGCAAAATATATTCGGTAGTTTTTTAAATTAAAATTAAAATAATAATTACAACCATATTACATAAAGAGATCAAGAGACCCTCTTCAAAATAAAATATTGCATCCATTTTGTGTCAAAATCATTATTTTTAAAGTTCTTTTTAATTTATATTTATCCTGCTGTAATTATTTATCCTGCTGTAATTTATATTTATCCTGCTGTATCCGTCCTAAAATCGCTTTATGTTTGCTTAAATTCTGTGCATCAATCTTCTGAAACAACGCAATTACAATATATTTGAGTTTAAATGATCATCAAACTTTGATTATTTCCACAACGAAGCCAAGTTTTCACATATGGAGAATGTAAACAAATAAAGATGTAGAATGAGTTGTATAGGAATTGCTGAATTTCTTTAATGCAAAATTATTTAGCTCTGGAGTCTGCAATATAGCTGATATGAATGAAACATTCATCGATTTTGCATAGAGAAGCAAACGATTTTTTCTATGAAGTTTTACGCATAGAGCTAAATTACTTGTACCTCCATGGTTTTAAGTTTTTAAATAAAATAAATTATTGTAGTATTGTGATGAATGAAAGGAATTGAATAAAAGTGTATGAATGAAATATTTACAGCTTTTATAGGGAGCCAGTCGATTTATATTTCATTGACGTCATTTGAATAAAGTTCATTTTTTTCGATAAAATGTTAAGTTTTCAAATATAATGAATTAATGTAGTATCATGATACTTTTAAAAGTATTTTGCTGAATGCATCGTATTTTAGAAATGCTTAAATTAAATTGCATTGCAATTGGAAAGTGTTTCATAATCATTGATTTATGCAAGATCATTATTTTTTGTTTATTTCATGATGCATTAAATAAAGTTTAATTGTCGAAATTAGCATGGTTACTTTCCTGACATGACATCCACTTTAGTTATTCTGTCTGTTTATCAGTTCGCACGATGACTGCCGTAAAAATGACTTTATTGAAATGGAATTTTAGTATGATGTAGGAATGTTTAGGAATGAAAATACGTAATGTCGTTCAAATTGTTTTGGATTTCATTCGGGTTGAAAAATGAAATACATTACCAAGATAAAATTGAAATGGTAAGGTCACCGGGAGAACTAGCTCCTTAACCCTGGTTTGATTGCGCAATTGTAGGTCCCAAGGTACTATGAACAGAAATGAAATACTTTGAACGCTATGGAACTTTATTTTTCAAACACTATTTAAGCAAATATAAAATTCACAAATTGCTTCGAAACTTTTAGAAAATATTCAAATTATCACAAAAAATGTGTAAAAACTTCAGCAAACTATGTTGGGTAGTTTTTTTAAATAAAATTTGAAATAATAATTACATTCACGATATATGAAGCTGTAGTGTTTCACATCAATGATCACAGGGCCAACGGCCGTACCGTGCTGAAAACACCGGTTCTCGTTAGATCACCGAAGTGAAGCAGCATCGGGCGCGGTTAGTACTTGGTGGGTGACCACCTCGGAACGCCGCGTGCTGTTGGCCATCTCGGGTGCGGTATCCCCGTGGTTTGCGCGCTAGATTTGCACGCTGCCACAAATGCCGCCGTGTTCATGCGGAGTACGATCACGTTAAACATGTGGGTCCGTAAGTCCTTCCGAGAGGTTGGTGGTAGGGGAAGGAGGGTACGGTCCCTGTGGATGCCTCCCCCACTGGGTTCCGGTCTAAATTGGGTGGCACTTTCCGGCCGTCCATACAGTTACCTTACACCTTTCTGGTAGGTCGGACGGTCTGGGTCTCAACAACATCAATGATCACAATACTGCTCAATCGTCATCCTTCTTCTTTATTATAAAACTCGTTTAAGTACAACCTACACTTCTCAGCTACACACTCAGCGAAGAACTCGTGCTCCTTTACCAGCCAGAGCAAGAATTCGTATCTGCTACGCTGTACTCAATTCTTGGCAGATGGCCAAGAATTGAATCCGCGTTGCATGCCATATGAGTATCCCCCCAGTGAACGAAGGGTACCGAGAAACGATCTCAAATATACAATATATACAATATACACAATATATACAATATATACACAAAAATATACAAATTAAATTTGTTTAGGAGTACAGATCTACATTGATTTTGCATGTATTGTACGAGTCTTTCGGGAAAGCGTACTTTTCTACCACTCCTGGACTGAATGCAGATTTCTAATTGTCATTCGTTGTATTTGAAGTTATAAAAGGTTTCTGTTTTTCTGCATCTTCACATAGGAGGAATGCGGACTTTACTCGATCTAAAGATACAGCTATTTTTCTCTTTTAAGTTCAATTTGTGTAGTTTTTTATTTCTTTCGATTACTCTATGAGGTCCCGTGTACGATTGACTTAAGGGTGGTTTCGTACAATCTGTACCGAAGAAAAACATGGGTGCATTTTTCCAGAGATGGGTGGACGAAAATAGAATTTTTTCTATGTCTTGATGTTGCTACGGGATTGAGTGTTCTCATTTTTTCTCGTAAATTTGTCACCCACGTTGAATCGCACAGTTGTTTAGGTAAGGAATCATAAAACATGTCTGAAGGTAAAGTTAATGTCTTTCCATATACCAATTTCGCACAAGAGGCTTGGATGTCATTTTTGAGAGCTTCCTAAAAGTGTGATAGGAAGTGTGTCTGTCCAATTGGCATTTTCATGTGCTTTTAATGCACATTTTAGATGTCTGTGGAAACGTTCAATTATCCCATTTGAAATAGGGTGGTATGCTGTAGAACGAATGCGATTTGTGCCCATCATTGTATTAAGTTGTTGGAAAAGAGAGGATTCCAGTTGTCTTTCTTGATCTGTTGTCAAGGTTGCTGGTACTCCCAAACGCGAAATCCAGGCAGAAAATAAGGCTTTACACACAGTTTCAGCTTTTATGTCTGGAATTGGTACAACTTCAGGCCATCTCGTGAAGCGGTCGATTATTGTTAAACAATAATTGTTACCATTAGATGGTGGAAGTGGGTCAATTATGTCGAGATGTATGTGTGCGAAACGTGAGTCTGGTAAAGCAAATGTGCCAATCGGAGTTTTGGTGTGTTTATGCACCTTTGATCGTTGGCAAGGAATGCAACATTTAACTTGATTTTTAATATATCTGTTCATATCAGGCCAAGCATATCTGGCAGTAATCAACTTAGTAGTCGCAGAAATTCCAGGATGAGAAAGTCCGTGAAGTTGATCAAAGATGATTTTTCGATATGACTCGGGAACGAAAGGTCGAGGATGTCCCATTGACATGTCATAGAACAACTCAGAATTTGCAATTGGAAAAAACCTTTTTTCCATTCGGAGTGAAGAATTGTTGTTGAGTAGAATGTTTAACTCAGGATCAGTTGCTTGAGCTGAGGCAAAATCTTCGAAATTTAAAATCGAAGCTGAAATGCTGTCAATTTCAATACGTGAAAGTGCATCTGCTACGATGTTTTCAGTACCTTTTATGTGACAAATGTTTGTCGAGAATTGAGAAATATAGTCTAGATGACGCAGTTGTCGAGGCGAGCATTTATCTGGTTTCTGTTTGAGGGCATAAATTAGGGGTTTTTGGTCAGTGTAAATAACAAAATCCCGACCTTCTAGCATGTGTCTAAATCGTTTGACTGATGTGTATATTGCCAATAGTTCACGATCATATGTGGACCAATTTTTTTTGACTTTTTGAAAGTTCGACTAATAGAAATGAAATAGGTTCCCATTTGTTCCCGTTGAGTTGCATGAGAGATTCTCCAACAGCTATATCACTATCGGCAACCCACACACTTAATTTTGCGCTAGGAATAGGATGATGCAGAAGAGTTGCGGTAGCTAAAGCATTCTTGGCGTTTAAAAATGATTTTTCAGCAGAATTAGTCCATTGAAGCAAATCTTGAGCTTTGATTTGTGTAGGAGTTTTAGCCTTTTTTTATTTTTGATACCTTGTAAAAATTTGTTTAATGGACCTAGTATGTGAGCAGCTTTTGGCACACAACGTCGATAGAAATTAAATAATCCAAGGAATCGTCTTAGTTGTGTGATAGTTGTTGGCTTCGGAAATTTTTTATACAATCTACACGTTCTGCGAGTGGCACAATACCAGATGCTGAAACTCTGAATCCCAAGAATTCAATTGATGAAAGACCAAACTTACATTTTGATTGTTTTACACTCAGACCGTATTGTTTTAACCGTTCAAATAAAGTTTTCAGGTTAGTAATATGTTCTTCTGCCGATTTCGAAGCTATTAAAATGTCATCAACAAAAGCGTATACAAACGGAAGATTACGTGTTACTTCATCAATAAATCGTTGAAAAGTAGCAGCTGCATTACAGAGTCCAAAGTGCATACGCGTACTTTCAAATAATACCAAGGGCGTTGTGATTGCAGTTTTATGCACATCTTCTGGATTAATAGGAATTTGATGATAGGCTTTGATGAGATGTATGTGTGAATAAATTTTGCTTCCATGGAGGTTCGAAGTGAAATCTAGAATGTTGGGTACCATAATTATCTTTCACCGTTTGAGCATTCAGTGCTCGATTGTCACCTACAGTACTGTCCTTTTTAGGTACCATATGTATAATGGGGATGAATAATTGCTTTTGGAAGGACGCATGTGACCAAGTTCAATCATACTTTGAAATTCCTCCTTTGCAATGCTCAAACGATCAGGTGCAAGCCGTCGTGCTTTAGAAGTTACGGGAGGTCCAATAGTTTCCATGTAGTGAACTACTGAGTGTTTTACTGCTTGATCCGGACGAGGTGATCTGGTTATTTCCGGAAATTCTTTTAAAAGGTTATGGTAAATACTGTCACCTGATACAGTTTTTATTGAATGGATGTCACTTACACTCAATGTACAATGAGAACTTATTTTAGTTTCTGAATCAATCAATTTTTGTTTAGACAAATCTGGTATCAAATTAAAATTGTATAAAAATCTGCACCTATAATGGGAGTAGAAACATTTCCAACTAAAAATGACCATTTAAAAATACGTCTCAGGCCAAAATCTAAGGAAATACATTGAGATGTATACACATGAATAGGTGAAGTATTACCTGCCGAAAGAGTCATTTGGGAAGTGTTTCTTCTTTGTAATTTTGAAGCTGGAATGATAGATACGTCTGATCCCGTATCGATCAAAAATTTTACGTTAGTGCGCTTGTCACAAGACGACGAGAATTCTTAGGCAAGGCGCTAGTCGCCTTTACACCTGCCTCTTCTCGTTTTTTTTTGGTATTTACAGGGAGAAATACATCTTAAAACCTTTTTGCCAAATTTTTGATGATAATAACAATTTTCGTTATTTTTAGTTTCAGATGTGCTTCTTTGTCGTGAAGCCCTGTTTCAGTTGAGACTGGGGCTTCTGCCACGAGAAAGATTATCTATCCTTAGATGTAATTTTTCTATTTCAGCAAGTAATCTATTTTCAATAGAATTTAAGGATGAAACAGAAGAACAAGCACTCACTGAAATCGGTGTCACTTCAATTACACGATCCGCTATTTCTGCTGCACCGTTCAATTCCAGAAGCGTAATAGCTGCTAAATTAGTGTGTACTTGCGAGGGTAAATTCTAAAGAAAGAGTTTTAACGTTAGTTCATCCGGTACTTTATAGTTTTCAGCGTGAGATTTCATGCTGCGTAGTAGTTCCGAAGGTTTGCGATCACCTAGTTGTTCTCCTGTAAGTAGTTTCCTAATTTTTTGGTGAGAGGATTCACTGCAGCGTTTAATAAGTTCTGTTTTTACATGAAGGTATGGGTCGTCCTTGTTAGGATTCATAATTATATCTCTAATGATTGTAGCAGCTTCTGGAGGCAAATGTGACACGAAATAATTAAATTTTGTTTTACTTTCAGTCACAGCTTTCGGTGTACCCAATTCGAAAGTGCTTTCACACATTATGAACCACAATGCAGGATCACTGAAATTGTATGGCGGAATTTTAACCGCATTTTAAAACGCCATGGCAAATTGATGAGAATCTTAACATTATTCGGCTATCTTTAGTCCGAACTTATACATAAGAGCTTTTCCACTCGAAGGTCCCAGAGTTTTGGTGAAGTGAAATTTATCAACTTCGACACAAAGAAATATTCTAAAGTCTATCAGTGGATTTGATACGAAACATTTTAGAATGAAAATATCTACATGAACAAATACCTTACCGGGTCACCACTGTAGTGTTTCGCATCAATGATCACAATACTGCTCAATCGTCATCCTTCTTCTTTATTATAAAACTCGTTTAAGTACAACCTACACTTCTCAGCTACACACTCAGCGAAGAACTCATGCTCTTTTATCAGCCAGAGCAAGAATGCGTATCTGCTGCGCTGTACTCAATTCTTGGTAGATGGCCAAGAATTGAATCCGCGTTGCATGCCATAAAGCGATCAGATGATTAATTGCAAAAAAAATGAAAAATGTGGCTTTCATTTTTCCGATGTTACCGTAGATGCTTCTTCTTCCACCCAGACCGTCCGACCTACCAGAAAGGTATAAGTTATCTGTTTGGACGGCCGGGAAGTGCCACACAATTTAGATGGAAATCCAGTGGGAGTGGTATCCACAGGAACTGTACCCTCCTTTCCCTACGACCAACCCCTCGGATGGACTTACAGACCCACATGTTTCATATGATCGTACTCCGCCTGAACACGGCGGCAGTTTTAGCAGTGGCGGGAATAGAACCCGGGCCGACCGGGTGCAATTCTCGCCCCACACAGTAATTGCTTACAGATCGTTAAAATTTATATTTAGTGTCACATTTGTCATAAAAATGCTTTATTTTTGCGTATTATCTGCGTATCTATACTCTGTGGCAACGCAATTACAATATATTTTATTTTTAATAATCACTAAACTTTGATTACTTCTACAACAAAACCTAATGTTACTGCTTAATGATGTTTATATTATGCAGGCAGAATATAAACAAATCAAGCGACTGTAATATGGGTTGTATAAGAATTGCTGAATTGTCGTCACGAAAAACGTTATAGCACGGGAGTCTGGAATATAAGTAATAGGTATGAAATATGCACCTATTTTAGAAAAAAAGGCAGACGATTTATATTTCGATGACGTCATTTAAATGAAGTACATGTTGTGTAACTAGCATTGTCTTTTTCGAAGAAGTTTTTCAAGTGTAATAATTTATAATAGTACTATGATAATTTTAATGATATCTGATTTTAACCCATTTTCGAAATGTTTAAATAAAATTTCATTTCATTTGGCGGGTGTTTCATAAACAAAGCTTTATGCATTATTGATCTTTCTTGTTATGCATGTTCGTTTCATTTGGAAACTTAATGCACTTTAATGTCTTCAGCTCCTTAAAATAACGAAAAACTAAATTATCTCAAGAACGGTTCAACCTAGATTCATGGGGTTAGTCTGATTGTCTGTGCTGTCAAAATTACATGAAGAAAAAAGTGATGAAATTTGATCAATTAGTTTCCCAGTTGGAGTGCTTACGTACGAATTTTGCGGGCCATTTCGAAACAAGCAAGCAGATTCTAAAAACTAATGGACCAAATTTTATAAAATTTGGTAGGTAAATCACTTGTGTGTGATTCTGGTGCTGATTAGGTTTTGGTACGATTCGGGAAAAAAGAACCCGCTTATTTGCGAAATGGCCCGCAAAAGTTATCTGTAACAACTCTATCTGAAAAAGTATGCAACAAATTTAATAAAAATCGATAGATAAGTCACTTGTGGGTTACCCTGATGTGGATTAGATCTTGGTACGATTCAGTAAAAAATACCCTGCCTTTTTTGCGAAATGGACCTCAAAAATCATCAACATCTAAAATAAAAGACTACGTATGCTAAAATATATTAATTAAATGCGTGCTTTATACGAAAATTTAAACGATGAAAAGAGTAAGTTCAACCCCATTAGAACAGGACTAGCCGTTCTCGAGATATTTTAGGTATTCACATATTTAGGTTTTCGCATTTTCATTACGCCACTTTGGAAAATAAGTCCAGTTATCGAAAGGGAACGAAAATTAAATTAAAAATGCAAATCCAGTGTAATTTTAAAGAATAATGGGTGTTATTTTGTGCAATTAAACTCAATTATTGAAGAAATAAAGTAAACTTGAATATGAGTCTGCAAGGAAAGTCATGTGATTCCCACTTTATATTTTTATACACTAGCTGCAGCACTTACAAATGGATTTTTCACGAAACTTTATTTTCAACTTTGTTATCAAAGCTCCTAGAACTAGAACGATTTTCTTTAATTCGAGCGAAGACTTTGAAATTGATTCGAAATTTTATATTTTTTGCATAGCAGCGTAGGACAAAATTTTCATGGCAGCGTAGGACAAAATTTGCAAAAAAAAAAATGCTTCGATACAATTCCTGTGAGTGTGACGTCATTAGCCCCCTCGGGGGGGGGGGGGGAGAATCACCCTAGGTATACATTTTCCAGTATATTATCAATAGAAATATGTTTTCAAGTTCTTTAAAGTGAAGGATAATACGCTATTGTTGAATAATGATTTGGGCAAACAATACAAATTTTTCAATTTTTTTTTCAAAATTTGAAGGAAAAAACGCCAAACTCCTTAAAAATGGATTATGGTGCGATTTACAAAGCATTAATTATGAAAAACTTTCCACCTGCAATACAATTTTATTTAAATATCTCTAAAATGCGATACATTCAAAGGTGATCTTTTTTAAATTATCACAATACTACCATAATTTATTATATTTGAGAACTTCAACGATAACAAATGAACTTTATTCAAATAATGTCACCGAAATATATATCGCCTGGCTCTCTACGTAAAAGCAGTGACATATAACAACATAAAACACTCAACATAAAAGCATTTCTTTCGTAAACATTTTTCCATTCATTTCATTCAGCGGCGATATTTTTAAAATTATTACAATACTACAATAATTTATTTTACTTAAACATTTGAAACCATGGAGGAAAAATTACTTTTCAACTCCATGCTTAAAGTTTCATCAAAAAATCAATACTACTGAATCGTCTGCTGCTCTATGAATGTTTCATTCATATCAGTTATATTGCAGACTCCAGATTAAAATAATTTTGCGTTAAAGAAATTCAGCAATTCTTATAAACTCATCTTATAGATGGATGTGTTTACATTCTCCATACGTGAAAATTTGGATTCGTTGTAGAAACCATCAAAGTTTGATGATCATTTAAACTTAAAAAATATTGTAATTACGTTGGCGCAGTAGGTAGATGCACAGAACAAATTAAAAAATAAAACGGTTTTAGGACGGATGCAACACTAAATATAAATTAACAAGAAAGTTTAATCATGCATAAAGCATTGATTATGAAACACTTACCAACTTTAATGCAATTTTATTTAAACATCTCTAAAATGCTACACGTTCCTCGTTAATATTTTTAAAATGATCACAATAATACATTAATTTATTATATTTGAAAACTACAACGCAGCGTAATTTTCACTAATGGAGAATGCAAACAAATCAAGCTATAAGATGATTTGTATAAGAAGTGCTGAATTTCTTTAATGCAAAATTATTTAGCTTTGGAGTCTGCAATATAGATGATATGAATGAAACATTCATTGATTTTACACAGAGAAGCAGACGATTTTATAGCATACTTTTTCGATGAAGTTTTAAGCATAGAGTTAAATTACTTGTATCTCCATGGTTTTAGATTTTTAAGTAAAATAAATTGTTGTAGTATTATGATGAATGAAAGGAATTGAATAAAAGTGTATGAATGATATATTTGCTGCTTTTACATAGAGATCCCAGTCGATTTATATTTCAATGACGTCATTTGAATAAAGTTCATTTTCTTCGATGAAGTTTTAAGTTTTCAAATATAATAAATTACTGTAATATTGTGATAAATGTATAAATATTAATGCTGAATGTATCGCATTTTTGAGATGTTCAAACTAAGCGATTTATATTTTAATGACGTAATTTGTATAACGTTCATTTTTTTTTCGATGAAGTTTGAAATTTTTAAAAATAATAAATTAATGTAGTATCGTGATAATTTTAAGAATTTTACCACTAAATGTATCGCATTTTAGAGATGTTTCAATAAAATTGCATTGCAGTTGGCAAGTGTTTCATAATCAATGCTTTATGCATGATTGATCTTTTTTATTTTTATTTGCTGTAATTGTGGGATGTAACTCATGAACTTTCAATATCCATGGAGGATGTATTCCTTTTCAAGACGTTGAAAAAGACGTTGAAAAGACGTTGAAAAGACGCTCAACGAACGTTGAGCATACTTCTTAAAAATCTCATTTTCGATTTTTCTTGCATCTGAAACCCTAGTTTTTCCAAAAAGTAATCACTTTGTGTGGTTTATATAGTGAAATGTAAATTTTCAGTTTTTTGAAAGAACACTTTTCCTTTTATGGTAATGTAAATATTATGTAAATGTTAAGTCTTAATGTTAATTTCATTACAGGAAAATGTACTTTAACCCTCAATTTCCAATGGAAATGATATGAAATACTGCCATTTGCAAACTTTGAAGACCACCTGTTGAAATAAGGAGATTTTTGCTGATTCCGTCATCTACTGACCTCCTTGCTCAACTTCCTGTTGGTGTTGCAGCATCTTACAGAGATATAGGTTGATGGGGCAATCGTCCAACGGTCAGTTTTCTTCTGGTTTTCAGGCTGAGACAGAGGCGTCGTCAAAAAGGGATTTGGGAGTCATAACTGTCCCCTTCCAGGAATCCATCGAACCAAATGAATTTTTAAGAAATTATATATGGAGAAATGGAAAACCAAATAACATTGGGTTACTAAACCCCTCCTTCGAATTTTTTTTTCTGACAACGCTACTGTGCTGAGACGCTGTGTACACATTTTCTTTATTGAGAAAAATTGGCAACAACCGCGTCATTGAGTGTTACGCAGAGGTCAAAAATAGGGACTTTATATAATGAAAGTTATTCTGAACTTAGCATTAGCAGAAAGGTGAATGTTAGCAAGACCGATATCCGCAGTTCTATCACAAAACATCAAGATGCATGTGATTTTAGAAACCGAAAAATACGTGGATGTTGTAAGAAAACAAGCCCACGCGACAACAACATCATGCGATGAATTGTTATGTGTTTTCTGAAGAGTTCGTACACAAAAATAAAGGATTTTCAACATTCAAAGGGATGTGATATTAGTATTAGTGCTGTTCCCGGCGTTTCATAAACCTAGAACCGCTGTAATGATAAAAAAGAGACTTGACTTTGCAAAACGCGGATTGTTCAAGATTGGTGCCAAGCTCTGTTTTCCTATGAATCAACTTTGTGTCAATCCGCATCAATTCAAAATCATGTCCGACGACCAAAACAAAAGATTTTATGAAAAATACACTGTTATTATCGTGCAACATCCGTCAAGGTGATATGGATGCTTTGTCAGCTTTCGGTACTGCTTCATTATCCTTTTGGCCGAAAGGCACTACCATGAAAGTTCCTATTGATATGAATAATTTACGAGAAAAGTTAGTAACTCATATGCAAGTGCACAGATGCACAGGCATGATGGTGCTTCATGCCACAGTTCAAATGTAGTAAATAATTACTTTCAAATTAAAAACATGAATGTGTTTGACTGGCCCGACTGAAACCCTATCGAGAATTCAGCAGAAAAATTGCCATAAAATGTCGAAGGTTTGATTGACGCAATTACGCGTGGTCCTGGCGCAAAGACATTTCAAGTAACTACTGCAATTTCCTCATTGAAAGGCGTATGCCATATCGTATTTCGTTCTTTATAAAAACCGAAGGTGACCACACAAAGTTCTGATTACGGTCGTTTTATGTACTAAAGAATGTAACTACTCATATGTGATGTAAATTTTTCAAATATCTCTGACAAGTAATTAGTTGTTTCTTCGAACTTGTTAATTTTCAATAAAATGACAGGCGGTCTTAAACAAATGCATCTAGTGTTCCAATAATATTATCAATAAGTTGTAAAAAGCAGTTAGGAAAGTCTTCTTTTGTAGTAATTTGACTTTCATAAGCGGACGGGTACTCTTTTTACTCCCAGGTCGGAACTAGTAAAGGGGCTACTCTCAAATATCATCAAACTACTTTGAAATATTATGAATCGTAAAAACAAACTAGAAAAAATGGTTTTCTGACAATTTTCTAATTTTTAGGTTTTTATTAAGAAATTACAATATAAGACTTTGTGAATATGTTTCTGTCATTTTTAGAGTTGTTTCTTACCCTCTTCTTCCGGCCTGTGTGTGTGTGTTAGATGGGCGAATAAATACTTCCAGACATTTTATATTTGGGGAACCTGAATATATTATCAAATGCAAATACCTGCATATACCTAAACAGAAAGCTGGAATCTAAATTAGTTTTTCTCTTCGATCAAGTTTTGTCCCTTTGGAAATAACTTCTATGAATGTTAGTCTTCAAATGTTAATATTTATAGGGTGATTTAAGTAAAATGGCAACACAAAAATCGGTCACTGGGAATCAAAATACAACATATAAATTTTGTGCAAGAAAATCGTTGATACATTTAACATGTTCATCAATCATATATAAATATGTGAAAGACCCAGACCACCCGACTGACCCTAGCGTATGAGCAACTGGTTGATGTCCGGATGCATTACTATGTATAATGGTTGATGAACATTTCTTGAGTGGCCGGATACATTTTTATGTATGATATTTGATGAACATTTCTCCTTCTTCATTTTTTTTACTTTATAAAATGTGTAAATATTACAGAAAAATAGTTTAATACTGAATAGCAGAAAGACAATAAAATAAATAAGTTGAGGCGTTTGTACCTGAATAGGAAAAGAACAAAAGTAAGAATTTGCATATATATTATCTCAGCATATTAATTTTGATTGCTTTTCTGCATTTTTAAATAAGTCATTATTTAAATTTTAATGTTAATATTTTCATGTGACATGTACATTGTACATAATTCTATGACTTAAAAAGTGAAGCAATTATTTAATATATAATAGGATTAAGAAGGATTTAAAAAAGTAAGGAGGGATTAAGTTAATCAAATTTAAAGATCATGATTCTTAATCCCCACGTGGGAGCATATCACACACACACACGTATATATATATATATATATATATATATATATATATATATATATATATATATATATGTGTGTGTGTGTGTGTGTGTGTGTGTGTGTGTGTATTAGACATGTAAATTAGGGAAAGTTAGTTATAAAAAAGCCCTAACACCTTACCCTGCTAGAATAAACTTCTTTACAACGCAAAATGCAACGCAAATAAAGTTTAATAAACATACGTACGTTTAGAAAATTAACTAGATTTTCTTTAGTGTAAGGATACTTTTTACATTGAAGACGGAAATTCAGCTAATTTTCGAAACATACGTAAGTGTATTTATATTGATTTGCTCAGCATTTTACGTTGTAAACTAGTTCATTATTGATTTTGCGTGCGTAAAGTCACGTACTTCACCAAACTCCCGTTTGTGGAGGAGGGTATTAGCATTACAATCTGGGCATCTTAACACGCGTATTCGACGTGCTATATAACGTTCTTAAATGACTCTTGAGACACGTGCCTATGGTACTATAGAAGTTCTCAAAACACTAGTATTCGCTTCTGCTATGCCACTTCGCTTTTGCTATACCACCATAATGCTCTGCTACAGCACCAATTTTGTACGTGCTTTTCGACGGTGGCTCGCTGTGACGCATAGACGTCATTCGGCATGGGCTGTTGTACATGCTCTGCACGTACTCATATTATATGCTGTGTACGTGCTTTTCGTAGTTCTAAATCTGTACGTACTCTGAACGTGCGGGTGCTACTTTGGTCGATGTAACAACTAAGGGAGACTCTTTCTAATAATAATTAAATATATAAATTACTGTTATATGGATAACTAAAATAAACGGTCTACAAAGGATAAGGAGCACTAGGGAGGAGCAGGCTAAGCCGTTGCGTTTTGCACAAAGGATTGGCACACTCCTCATTTGGACTTCGGATTTGTCAGTTCTCTAGCACTCACGAAGAGGGACAGCTGTATGCTGCATTACTGTGTTATTTATACTTATCTACATTGTTCAAGTTTTCATTACTGTTCTATGTTTTCTAATTGAGACGGCGTTTATTTAAACTAGGCATGAAAATGAGATTTTCTATTGCGCCAACATAATGTTTATAAGAACATAGAGTGAAATGATGATGTAAGAGGATAGTGTGAGCATTGCGCTCTTATACGTAATTCAAGACATGCCTCTAATATTTTAATCCAATCTCGAAACGCAGAGATCGTTCCATCAGAAACCACATCCCTCCTAGCATTACAGCTCTCCACGTGATTGCGACATTTTAATCTCTATATTCCCAAGTAGGTATTAGAGCGAGATCCTTAGCCGTCTAATCAACCATACTGTACTTGAGACTTCATACATCGGGCTATAAATATTGATGGGCATAGATCACAATATACGTGTAGCGTTTCGTATGCTGTGGTTTATTTATATACTATGATATTTTTGCATGGAATATTTAAATAAAATATGATATGGATATTGAAGCATAGATAAGTACAGATATTGAACAGTTTTGTATATATCTTTGTATAACACATAGGATGCCCAGTAAAGTTGGAAGCAGGGTAAATAGGTTTAGAACGATGATAGATAGAGCTATTAAAGTTAGAGATTAGAATAGTAAAGTCATCATGCTCTACCAGGAGAGGTTGAAAACAGTGCACTTAGCGTAATAAATTTGATGTTACCACTTCAATCTCAGAAACTATGAGATATACACAAAACAGAAATACCTTGTCGCCAAGATCGGATTTTAGGTCCAGATATTTTAAACTGAATAAAGAAATATAGATGGTGTTGGAAACGTACGGATTATTAGTCTTAAATTCTACTCCATTCCATTCTGTAAACTATTTTTTATTGATTGTATGAAAAGTCAGGTGCTTTATTTTTAGAAGAATCAAATTTCAGATAATTAAGGTTTTTTTTTATAAATCAGTAGTGTAGTGATTAGGATGATTTGATGGGATATATGATTGCATAGCCACTGCAAGTACATGAGTGAGTCTATAATTTAAATTAGATGACATAAATGCCCATTATTTTTTTTTCTTTATTATATTCTTGCAGTGATTTGGCATTTGTATTTAGAGAAAATATGAACTATCAAGTGATTATTAGTTTAGTATTTTCAAAATGGCATATGCTTCATGTACTCAAATAATATACGAGATATAAGTACTACCACTGATAATTTAATTTGCTTCTCTGCAGCACTTAATTATTGAAATGTTGGAAATATTGCACTGGAATTTGTATCAGAGAAAGCACTGTATCGTTGGCTACAGTGTTCTAATTATTTTACTCCTTAGTACGCATTAAGTGAATCCACAAACATCGAATGAACCGTTACAATGTATGACAAAAAATATGCAGGAATCTACATTTAGATATATTAGTACTAATAAATGAGAAATGCAGTGATTTGGGTAATTTGATCAAGTAATAAAATCATGTACGAGTTAAAAGTACTACCACTGATAATTTACTTTGCTCCTATGCATTGCTTAATCATTGAAATGTCACAAATATTGTATCAGAAGTTGTGTCAGAGTAAGTACTGTAGTCTTGGCTACAATATTCTAATCATTTTACTTCTTAGTACGCATTAAGTGAATCTTGAAACATCGCATTTGCCGTTACCCTGAATGACAATAATATGCAGGAATTTACGTATAGATAAATTATTATTCTAATAAATGAGTAATGTAGTGATTCGGATAATTTGTTACGATATATGACTTTATAGAAACTTCAAGCAAAATGCTTGGATCAATAGGTAATTTTGTTTTCTGTTGGTTTCGTTTATTAATGTTAGTTTATTGGTGGTTTCATTATTAATTTCTTGTAATAATTGTGCACATGCATTTAAAGACAAAATAAACAATCAAGTGATTATTCATTTAGTATTTTCAAATATGTCGAATTGCTTCATTTAAACAAATCATATATTCTATGTAGAACTACAGATATTTTAATTTGATTCTCTGTATCACTTAAAAATTAAAGTGTCGAAATAATGGTATCGGAAGTTTCATTAAACTAGTACAGTAGCCCTGGCTACAATATTCTAATCCTTTTACTTGCCGGTAAGAATTAAATTAATCTTCAAGCATAGCATTTGCCATATCCTGTATGACTAGAAACATACAGGAATCTAAGTCTAGATAAATTTGGATTCCAATAAATGAGTAATGAAGTTATTTGGATAATCTGATAGGATATACGATATTATAGACACTACAAGTAAATGAGTAGATCTTTAAAGTTAAATGAGTTGATATAAAAGTTCATTGTTGGTTTTCATTATTATATTCTTATAGTAATTTTGCATATGCAGTTAGTGGAAAATTAACTAAAGTAAAAAAATGTTTACTATTTTCAAAAATGTCAAATTGGTTCAAGTAATCCAATCACATATCCGATCTAAATACTACCTCTGATATTTTATTTTGCTTCTCTATTTCACTTAATTATTGAAATATTGCAAGCATTCCATAGTAAATTACATCAGAGTAAGTAATCTAGCCTCGACTACAACATTCTAATCCTTTTACTCTCTTGAACGCATTAAGTGAATCCACAGACATCGCATTAACCGTATCCTGTATGAGTAGGAACGTGTATGAATCTAAGTGTAGATAAATAAGTATTCTAATAAATGAGTAATGAGGTGATTAGGATGATTTAATGGGATACAAGATTTCACAGACACTGCAAGTAAATGATTGGATCTATAAGATTTGGATGGCATGTCATTATTTTTTAAAGAATCCATTGTTATTTTGTTCATTATGTTTTTGTAGTAATTTTGCATATACAGTTAGAGAAGAACGAATGAATGATCATATTTTTAGTTTAATATTTTCGAAAATGCATTTATATTGCAAATATGTATAGCGTTTATATTGTGCCAATATTAGAATCCCATACACTTGCCTTTCATTCCAATATAAGATTAATATAAATTCATATATGTTTACTCTTACATTTACCTTAGAAATCAGTTGCTAATATAAACTGATTTCCATTTTTGGTTATTATTATTTATACAGTGTGTCCGGTAGAGCTGCAAGTAATCAAAATAAGTAAGTTTGAACAATGGTAGCTAGAAACAACAAGCACACAACTATAGTAGAAGGACTTTATTTCACTTCTTATAAGACGTACAAAATTTAAAAAAGGCCAGAGTGCTTTCGAGCACTCTCTTCATCAGTGCTCGAGCACTCTCTTCATCAGTGCGCTTTCGAGCACTCTCTTCATACGCTCTTCATCAGTGGCTACATGGAAATAGAAATGATCCTTCATATATAGACCAGAAAAGGTGACAAATTTGCATAAATACAATTATCAATAAACATACGTTTAGCTTTGGAGAATCCAAAAATACAAAACATTTTGTACAAATTCAAAACATTTTTGAACGTAAATCACGAAAAGTACAGTAAAAAATCCTTACAATTAATTTTATTACGAAAATTTCAAATTAAAAAAAAAATAATAAAAATAAAAAATTATAAAAATAGGGTGCAGCCAGGTCCAATCCCCTGAGAGGATGACGTCAAATATAACTATGAAGAGATTTGAATTGCATGGAGTCGAAAATGAGTCGCCAACCATAACTTAAAATCTGAACGGGGTCAAAATTACAAATCGACTCGCGGTAAATATAAATAAATGAAATATCATTCCAGACACAACAATTTCGGAAATATATTTTTCAAAATCCTTTAGAACATTCCTTCTTTACTTTGTTCCAACACAAAAGACCGTCAAAGTAAGGCCCGTGCATCATATGCCTAAGTTGATAACAGCAAGGGATGGTCTCATGATAGTTCTTCAGTTATTAATTTATCAATATCTTCAGGTTGTAATAATTTGCAATTAGTTCGGAGAGCAGCCAGTGTGCGTCTCTGTGGAAGATCTTTTTAAAATTCTATAGTGCACACATGTGCCTCAATAGAGCCTACCACTTGCTTCTTGACCAAGTCATTAATGAAGGAATTAACCTTTGTCTTAAATATATTTATAACAACAGTTGGAAAATCATTGGCACTTGTCCCTTTGATAAAATACTTCTCCAAAGTTTTTGTGATCTCTATTCATCAACAGTTATAAGTCATTGTAAAGAAATCAGATCTTCCAACTTTTCAACAAATTACCACTGCGTCTTGATATAGCTGTTGCATGATTCTGGGTGATCCAATATAAAATAATGACCATACCCAATCTTACTGCGTTGGTTGCATTTAAAATGTCTCCTTCCACATGGTCAATTATTCCTCGATAACACTCTGACCGCAAGATTCCTTGGCTGTGTTTGATAAAATTCAATTGTTGACGTTCTACCATCACAAAACAATTTATAACACACTGCTGTGATAACTTTCCACAATTCAATATAGTATTGAAATTATCATTAGGTCTCAAGGCAAATCTTCGGCTGTAGTATTGAACTGGACTAAATTTCTTTGTAATTGTTATTAAATTGTAATAGCAATATTCTATTGTAATATCTATAGCTTTCCACTCATTGTCATAGTTCGCAACATCTTGAAATTGTATGCATATGGATAGATTTCTCTCAATACTGCTCCAATGCGTCGAGTCATTTCCGCATTACTAAAGTCTAAACGCATTTTAACTGTCTCTTCCAGATTGTCATAAATGCAGATTTGGCCATTCCTAGGAATTTTGTTTCCTATGTTAGTGAGAGATGTTGCTGCATAATGATACACTTCACCTTGAATCTTTACTACTAGGGGTCATCCTCTTTCAAAATTTTGGATGTGAACACCAAAGATTTCAAAAGAGAGTAAAGAATTGAAAGTCCGTATATGCTGTCTGAAATGTTTTACTTCCTCTGTTTGTGAGGTCAGCAATGAGAGTTTCGCAAGCGCTAATATCATGAACTTTTCATATTCATTGCTGAAACCGCTATTGCCATTTCAAAAAAAGTAATATTTAAATGAAGCTCTGAATAATTAATGTATTTTTAATTATTTAAATAAAAAATTTAACTATTGTTGTTTTTGACATGGCTTTTCAACAATAAAATATTAGATTTTGCAGATACAACAACAAAAAAATCCATGCAAAAGTAGTACAAAAATGTTTTCAAAATTAATTAGAAAATAGAAATTTTAATCTGATTGTAACCAAAAAAAAAAAAAAAACGAGACATGTGGCAATGTATTTTAAATCATCAAACCAAATTGTAGATCATTTAGGCATAGGTCATAAGCCACAGTTCCGGCTTTGACAGAAAATTTCTATTTCAAAATGAGCTGCACCTAGCGACTGCACCTAGATGCAGCTCCTTTAGGTGTAAACTAGGTCAGCTGCTGTACCTAGCTTGCTTTTTATGTAGAGATGCAATCGTTCTAAAATGTGTAAACAGCCTCTGTTCCTACAAGATCTGAATTATGAATATCCTAGATATGCTTAAAATGTGAATGTAGCCACGCCCTCATTTGTCCTCTCCCATTTCTTGCATTTGCAGTTTTCTTGGAGCAGTGTTTATTGGCAATGTATATGAAACAGAGGGGTGGAGATGTATAAGTAAGTAGTCTCATTCCAAGTCCCTGTTTCGGTAGGTGTTAAAATTATCAAAGGGAAAATACGGAAAATGTAATAAGTTTTCGATGTGGATTTCGTCTTGGTACTAATTCTGTCATTTAATTTCAACATTTTATTTTATTTTGTTTAGAACTTCCCATGTCATAGGATAATTTTTTTCGACTGAAATCGTTTGAATAACCCTTATTTAAGCCGAAAACTGTGTATTATCTTTCCAAAGTGTAGGAGATTACCAAGATAAAAAGTGAAATATGTTTGGTGTTCGTCTATATATATCAATAATATTGTAAAAGAAAATCTTATATAAAATACATCATTGTGATCAATCCAGAAAAGTGCAGCCAAAAAAACGCAGTTAATTGAAACCAAACCGAATTCAATGTTAATCCCGCTCATTCAACTGTCACTACTATATCCAATCGTATTCGTACTGATAAATTTATGGATAATGTTAACTTTAAAAGTCTTGCTGGGGTGTATGGTGTACCTTTTCTTTCACCGGATAATGTTTATAAATGTTATATAGGTAGTACTAAACGCACGATTGGTATTCGTTTGGCTGAACATGCTAGAGAAGTAAAAAACAAACGATCGCCCTTGCTCAATGACTGACTAAAGATAATTTTGACCCCATTTTAAAAAATTATTTCCTTTTGATCAGCTGTAATAACCCCCGCTCTATTTTACTTTACGAATTCCTTTTTCTTTATTTATATTGTACTTCTATTTGTAATTTTGACCCTATTCAGGTTTTAAATAACTGGTGACCCGTTCTCGATGCCGTGCGTGTTAAACCTTTACACAGTTTCCTTGATTTATAACAATGTTCTAAAGTATTTGATGTTTTTTAAAAAGTTTTTTAAAATATTTATCTTTGAGATATGTAACTTTACAATTTTAAATCTGTTTTATTGATTCACAATTTTGTATGGATGGCAATTTTCGTAATATGCAAATTTTTCTTAACGGCATTGGAATGTATTTAAGCATGTTGGCATCTGTTCTGATTCTATAGCCACTGGAGGAGAGCATGAAGGTGTTCGAAAGAACCCTGGCTTAAAATTATTTGCTGTATATCTGTAGGATGGTTTTAATAAAGTGACCTTTCATCTGTTTTTTTAAGATTTGTCATTTAATTCGTTGAGTTAGATTTCAAAAGAAATCTGGTCTCCAATTTTATGAAACTAAGTACGAACTGGTCTTGGTCAGAAACCTCATATGTGGAATTACAATAGGTGAACCGGTTACTTAGAACTGCAAAACCAGTACACCTGATATCGAATATATTGATATAGCAAATGTAAAAGCATTTTCAACAGCGAAATGTTAGATTTTGAAGACAAAGTAAGGAGATAGAGAGAAATGGAGTAAAAAAAACTCACTCTAAAATGGTATAGAAATGTTAAATTTTAATACGATAATTACCAAAATTGGAGACGATATATGTAACTAAATTCTAAAACAGACATGGAGGATGCAGAACGTACTGTACGTCATGCATTGCGTCTCGTATGTTGTACAAACATGCATTAGAATCTGAGAGAAAAACTTGTTTTCTGCTTTGAATTGAGATATACATTTATCTCACTTATACTCTATCCTTATCTCACCCAGATGGTTTTCTGCGTCTCTAGTGGGAGTCATCGTGATAAATCCTTGCTCTAATGCAGGCTGTTGTTACATGTCTTTAGTGTGTGGGCACTAGATTCAAACCGAACAGCATTTTGCTCAGCGCAGCATGCGTTCTCAATGTGGCCTGTCTAAACTAAATCATTGCGAATCATTTGATGTCTCGGGTCCGACTCTAGGCTTGAGGGAACATTTTAAAATGATTTTATCAGTGACGACCCCGGCTATAACTAGTTTTTCTTCAATATAGTAAGACATTGATTCATCATTGAGAACCGCAGAATGTAGCACGCGGGACCGCTATTGGCATTATCTGCCGATTAACAGCAGTATAGTATAACAGTAATGTTTCGGAGCACTAGGGGGAGGGGGGGAGACCATACGTTTTAAACGTATAGGCATCACAGTCAACAGAATCTATTCTGCAAATGCGGGCCCCTGTGCAGAAAATGCGTGAGTTCCCCTACTACAAACATTCAGTCGGATGCTTGATCTACACAGTATTGTACGTGTATTACGCGGCATAGTATGTCCTAATCCCTTTCATTGCAAGTATGTATTAAAGGAATTCACAGACAACCCATAAACTAGAAAGTGCCTGTAATTAGGAATACCAGGCATTAAATTCAAAGTAATGGGAATTTTTCAATTCAAGCATAATAATTCCGTGTCTATGCAGAAAGATGTGATTTTATGAAAACATTGAATAAAAGACTATCTAAATGAAGTAACAGATTATATAAAATGGGTCCAATAAAATTTACTTATAAAATAAATTATGTTGTAATGTGTATGTATATTTATTTCATATATTGTAGTATTATCAAACATAAATTTCTATTGAAAAATAAATTAGAAACATTAATTGTTCTAACAGTTCATAAAGACAGTTTAACAAACTAACATTTTTTGAAAATTTTATATATGTTTTGAGAAAAATTTTAAATTTGCATTTTATTTTATAATTTCTTAAAACAAACTCTCCAATATATAATATTAAGGTAATATTGGCGTATACATATTATGCTATCTGGGTCAATATTGGACAAATAGTAATTTAAAATATACGAGTAGTATAATCACAATAAATATTGCTGCATGTAAGAATATAATTTTATGATACATCCTTAAGAAAAATAAGCACAGGAAAACTAACTATGTTTGTTTCAAAGGCGTTCTGATTTATCTCCCTTAGGTTAGAAATAATGTGCTCTTACTAACTTCTAAATAACAACTGCGATATGGCAGACAAGGAGGAATTTAAACAGAGTTAGAACACCCTAAACGAGAATTAGCTAGCGAATCATATTTTCCCTTTCAATCCTTAACGATAAAACACAATGACGATGTGGCAGAGCTGGAATCCCCGAAGCGATAATTCTCAAGCGAGTGGTATCATCCATGAGAATACTGATTTTGAACTTTGGATTTGCGCTCAAAACGCACTCTAAATATTTAAAATAACCTAATTTACATATGTCTGCTTTCTTCAAAGTAACTGAATGTTATATATGAAACAGGGATTTTTATTCAATATCTATATAATATGAACTGAACTGACAGACTGTCTGGCTGACTCTGTGCCGTCCCTTATAAGTGCTGTACACACTTTGGGTTCGCTTGACGGCTTGGGTAATACAAAACATATTAAAAAAGACTGAGTGAATGAGGATATGATGTATTAAAATTATCGGGCAATCCCATTATAGCTAGAATCGTGACTTTGGATCCCTTTCAGCTTCTAGACCGAAGCAAAAATTTAATGTCAAACATTTGAATTGGGGGAGGGGGTGCAGTGCAAAGGTTTGATTTAAGAACTCAAAACCACTTTTCAAAATGATCAAGTACTTCCACTTGACCTAAATTTTCGGTTTTGGTCTCCGATTCGTATCAGTTTCAATATCAACGAACATTTCGAAAATGGAATTAAGGGTGAATATACAAAGGAATTTTTAAAAATTTGTGCCACTTTGGATCTCAAGAACAACAGATGTACAATTTATAACCCTCTCTCTGGGTGTCACATTTAATGACCAGAAGGCAATGAGAAAGCCCGAAGATGAAGTGAAATTACTAGTAATCAATATTCAAGTAATATCCAAGTTTTCGATATTGTTAAATATATTTGCAGCATTTAATGTGCTAATATCGTAGTAATAATATATGAACTCATTAAACATTGAACATATCGTCATATTGCATTCGTGCATTAATAGCTGTAACATTGCAAAGCCAAAGCACTAACAGATTTGCATCGGCCGAATATTATCTTTGTGTTTGAACATTAACAAAATATTTAGATTCTAATATTAAGGCAAGATTGCAATATAATTTTGCTAATGAGATTATCAAGTGATCTCTAGATAACAAGTAGTGAAACGCAGAATGGATAGTGTACCATAATCAACTCCTATACATTATCTTCTGCGTATTCCATTGATATTTTAATCCGGATCAGATGCTTACAGCCGATTCATGAGAAATTACATCAGTTCAAAAGCAGCAGAATCTCTAATAAAATGTGATTAGGGATGGTGAAATATTGAGATTATAGAAGCCTAAATCCCGGGATATAGGGGTTTTACTCAGTTTTTTTTATAACCTTTAATTTAACGACATGGTGTTTGTTAGTGTGATTCTAATTTTTGAAGTCCAAACTATACAGGATCTATTAATCATCCCAACATGATATTTGGTATGTCGTTTCTTATGGTGCATTTAGTTCGTTGAATTTTGAAACTTTTCTGGCCAGCCCATGCTGGGCCCGCTGTAGGAATGTATTCGATTTATATGAATAGCTCAAGAACCGGAACAGCTACAAAGTCCAATTTCGGTATGTCGTTGTTTTTGTTGTATACTCATATTTTAACTGTTTAAACTTTGAATCTTATAGGGCTCGTCCTTTCAGTCCCAGCAATAGAAATGTAACTCGAAAGCCGGGGCAGCTGGAAAGTCCAAATTTGGTGTTTTTGTTGTATATTGAAAGTCCTTGTATTTGGAACTTTGATGTCCTGAATCCGCTATTGGAATGCTCGTTTTCCGGGAAAAACTCGAGATCCGGAGTAGATAGAAAGGTCACGATATGGTATATTTTAATGTTTTGTATTTTGAACTTCAATGACCCAGCCCGTCACAGGACCGCAATATAACTGTACTCGTTTTTTTGAATAACTCGAGAACCGGACCAACTAGAATATCCGAATTCGGTATATTATTGCCTTTCATGGTTTAAGTTAGAGACACTTCTCTAAATTCAAATATCTTTCCATACATTTAAGTTACATGAAATTTAACAGAAGGTGTGAAAAATTACGTTTTGTACATTTACGTGTTTTAATGTAAAACTATGCTTTTACGTCCCTGAAATACATGGTAATGTATAAGAGAAGTTTTAGAATCATCTCGAGTGTGTCTGTCTGTGCAATGTATGTATCTCTGTGTGTCTGTCTGTGCAATGTATGTATCAACTCTAACTAAAAACTATTTCACAAATTTCGGAACACTTCATAGGTAAATCGCGTGTGAGTTATCCCGGTGCTAATTATATTTTGTACAATTTGTGCTAAAAGAACCTGTCTTTGTTTGTGAAATGGTCCACAAAAATTGCATGTAAAAAAACTAATTGACCAGATTTTATAAATTTCAGTAGATAAGTCACTTATGGGTAATCCTGGTGCTAATTGGATTTTAGTACGGTTAGGAAAAAAACCCGCTTTTTTTTACGAAATGGCCCTGAAAAATCGTCAAAACTTAAAACAAAAGGCTACGTATGCTAAAGAGTATCAATTAAATGCTTGTTTTATACGTAAGTTTGACGATGCAAAGAACAAGACTAATACTATTACTTAGGAGTAACCTTTTCTGAGATATTTCAGTTTTTACGCACTTTCGTTACACCGCCTGGACAATACGTCCACTTCCAAATGAAAATGAATATTGAATTAAAATTTCAAATTCATTATTATATCAAATAATTATGCCTGTTATTTTGTGTAATTAAACTCAATTTAACGAAATAAAGTTAACGAAATAAAGTTAACGAAATACTGTTAACGAAATAAAGCGAAAATGAATTTAAATTTCTAGCAAAAGTCAAGTGCTGCTAACATCAGATATTTTAGTACTGATATTATGCAAAATTACTATAGCGGGCGATGTTGCAAATTTACAAGAGCAAGTATTTTTGAATTATTTCGTATTTCTGAATTTAGTAGAAAACATATAGTATATAGTGATATACTTTTTAATCACATTTAATTTCTTCTTCTAATCAGTTTTCAGTTCCCCAGAAAACTTAAATTAAAATAGTTATTTTAATATACTAAGGGGCTCTGCCACTGCTCGCTCCTCTCACCAACCCCCTTCGGGAGGCTTAACCTCCTAGTCGCTACGATCGCAGAGCTCGCTTCATATCAATCTTTCCTAAAAATTCCACTTTCAAAAATCTCTTCCCTGCCTAATCCCTACTCTTCCTCTATCCCTGCCTAATTTCCACAGGATGGAAAAACAGGGATTTTTCTTAACCCAGGGAATCCCAAAACTGAATTTCTTGACCATGAGCTCGCGTCGCTCGCTATTTCACGCCAAACTAAAGCTTAAATCGATAAACAGTTTATATCATCGTGTTACCCTATTATTTCTCTATAAATGTACCAAATTTCATATTTTTGTATGCTATAGTTTTTACGGTACGAGAAATCGCTAGCCGTGCCGATACGAAAAAAAAAAGTTCATTAAAATCGAAATTAAAAACAGGGGTCCCGTCCTGCAAAAATTCATCCATGTAGGTACCTGCTAGCAAAAATTCGTGGTCTTGCAATTGTAAGTCTCTACAGGACGCGAGCTCGCAGCTCAAATATATATATAATCAAAAAATATTCCCGATGTTGCCTGGGATTTAAAGCAGGGTAGATATATAAAATAACACAATAAAAATCCGAGTACATCGAGCAACGGGCTTGGAACGAATCTTCCCACTCACGCTAAACCAAAACCCGTATTTCGCTAAGATTACATTTACGTTAGACATTTGCGTTAGACATTTACGTTAAAATCTACCAACGGAATCATTCTCGCAACACAAATGAATGAAAATACTTGAAATCGCGAAAAAGTATTTTTAAAACCAAAATGTCGAAATTATATCTCAACGCATTTTCTTCTAACTCCATTCAAATTTTAGCACAATAGTCAAAATGATAGTTAAGGTACTCATAATGGTAGTTATTATGGCATACTCATGATGGTAGTTATTAGGACAATATCATTGAAATTCCCAAAGACAGAAAACATAGGGAAACTCACTATAAAGCCAATAGATGACGTTAGTTGTCACAAAAAAGAACGCACCCCAAATCAGTGTAGCCTTGCTACAAAGACAACAGAATTTCAAGACATCATTGGCTTAAAAATATCATAATTAATCAACGAATGGGTTTATGAATTTTTTTGATAGATATTTAATTATTGAAAGAAAAAGAATAAAACTACATTTTAAACGCGCAAAATTTGCGTTGATGTGTGATTATCAGTAATATTGAATTCAATACCTAAAAAAAATAATTCATGAAAATTTTACACTGAATCCCAACATAAAAGCATTGAAAATTCTCCCCTTGTTTTATCAAGAAAAGTAACAAAGTAAAGCAAATACAACAAAATCAGCTTTTAAAACTCTTCCTGCAATTTATTTTAGCCAAGGAAATGCGACGAAAACGAACAGATAAAGACATCATTAAATAAGTTAGAGAATACGTTTTTTCAGTCGTTAACAATGGGACTTTCTTATCTTTCCTTTCGGAATTTCTTTTCTAACGCTGTTTTTCGACAAACTTTCAAACTAATCAAGAGAATAGTCGTCTAAAGCAAAGACTGTGGAATGTTTAGAAAAGGGGATTTTATATTGTGATTTGTCATCCGTTGTTATTTGTACAAGTGTATATACAAATGCTACATAAGTGAATAATGTTCTATGTAAGTGAAATATATGGAATATGTCGTTCCACTCAACTACCTTATATAATCAGACTTCGTTGTATTTAGTTATAATTGTATCACAAAGATTATCAGAATGAATCAATCTACATTTTTCAGATTTTAAACCCAAGTTATTATTTAAAATACTTCGGTAAACTAATTTAAAAGTAATTTTTACTTTCCATATATACACAGTTTTATGTATATAGGATAATTATTGGGACAGAGTCGAAAATTTAAATTCGAGTTTTCGGCGGAAGAACACGTTTCAAACAATTCCTGAACTTGAATCTAAAGCTTCTGAGATGATGTCTATCTGTGTGTGTGTATGTTCGTGAATGCGATATCTCCCGAGATGCGATATCTCCCGAGCAAATACAGCATTTCAAACGCAGTTTTGTACGAATACTGAAATTGGTGTGTACTGGAACGCCACTGATTTAAATGTCATCGAATGTTGAGCAGAACTCGAACTTCTCGAATGACATTTTAAAAAATATCATTGAAAAATCGGAATCTTCAATAAAGCTGGGTATATATTCATTTTTATGTAATTTTTCATTAGAAAGCAAATAAAATATATTTTTGAAACGCTAACATGAACTTTTCTCGAGATATTGTACGTTTTTCAAATAAATTTATCAAAAACTTTACATAGAATTAAAAAATTATTAACTATCGTAAAATATGTTCACTTATCATATGCAATACCATGCGACACATTTATTATGGACGAGCAAAGCGAGGTTCATCCTCCATTCCTAACAAAGCGAAATCATTTGTCTGAATATTGTTATACATTTTACTCAAAAACTGCAATTGGTAGGAAAATGAAAATTTGCAGACATATGTGTAGATATATAATTTCAATAATCAAATGAAATGTAACAGCGGCTGTGTTCAGAATTGACGACCGAGGCGGTCGGAAGATTGAAACTTCAAAAAAATGGATCATTTCCCGAAATTTAATTGACTAATGCTGACTCAACTGTCCCATCCCGGCGACCGGGCTTGACTTATACGCCAGGGTGAAACGCTCATTTTTAAACCGCGCATTATCACTACCTTTCGTACAAATAACAAGTAATCAACAACATTTAAACAGTTAACCAAAGCGTGTGCACTTGCATGCATTGTGGTTTAAACGTGCTCCTGTATATTAAATAAATTATTGTGATTTCAATATATTACTTCAATTTTATTGTTTTCCTGTATTCTAATTTGTTTAATTTAATATTCAAATTCTAAAAACGTATATGCTCTTTTGTATTAGGATTCACAAATGTTGAAATTAATTTGTTGTAATTCTAATTTCATAATTATTTGCTAAATTAAGTTTTAATTTGAAATATTTCCCAGCTCCCATACTTCATATGCCCTAGTTCATTCAAAGCCCGGCTTAATATTATTCTCGCTGGTCTAGTTTGTTCCAGTCACGAGAGAAGATACTTTAAGTAATAGTTTTGTATTTCTGTGCTCAGAAATGCGTCAATAGTCATTAATAGTTAAGGAAAGCTCTTCTCTCTATCTGTATGTAACGACTGGTGATAAACCTGGTGTTTCAATTAGCGAAATATTGTCATCTTGACAATAGTTTGCCCCAGATTGACGAAAATATTGTCATTATTGGAAAAATAAACGAAAATGACATAAAATTGGTGAATTAATTATCAAACTATTTTACTATATGGACTATATTACTTGTTTCGGAGTATAAGTTAGAGTATAAGTTTAGAGTTGTGTAAAGTATGGAGTATAAATTTAGAGTTGTGCGAAGTATAAGTTTAGAGTTGTACGAAGTATAAATTTATAGTTGTGCGACGTCTAAATTTAGAGTTGTGCGAAGTATAAGTTTAGAGTTGTGCGAAGTATAGAGTATAAGTTTAGAGTTGTGCGAAGTATAGAGTATAAGTTTAGAGTTGTACGAAGTATAGAGTATTTAATAAATATATTCCAAACTTTGGGAACACTCTCTTTCGGGATTTTTTGAACAATGATAATACAAATATACATATAATGTTTCAAAACGATTAAGCATCTCTGGAACGATGCTCCAATTAAGAAAAACTTTAAATAAAGTATCATATGTAAATTTTTATCTTCTGGCACTTTTTAGTAAAAAGTAGAAAATTCAACTTTTTAGACGAACCGCTTTGGTGGAAATTTTAGCTATAGAGATATTATCCTTTGCCCAATTAGTCAAACAAAAAAAAGTTCCATGATCATACAATCAAAATTACCCGAGATTTCATTAATTAAAGTTTTCGGCGAATAACTGAGGACTGCATAAATCTTTTGATTAAGATAGGTAACTTCTCAAATGGGAACTTTATCCTACAAAATTAAATTTTTGCACGGCCACTGAAATCATCTTTTCCCTGCTTCCTTTGATACGGTCAATTTCACAACTTTTTCCTAGCCAAATTTGCATATTAAAGATCCGAATTTCTTTAAAAGATCGTTAAATATATAAACAACAATTTGTTAAACGGAAACCTCATATTTGTAGAAAGCCGCATAACATGTTTAATTTTTCTTTTTTTACTGAAACGTCTCTCGAGATTATAAGTGTCTTATTCTAAAATTAACAAGAAAGATCAATCATGCATAAGCATTGATTATGAAACACTTTCCAACTGAAATGTAATTTCATTTAAAAATTTCTAAAATGTGATTCATTCAGTGGTAATATCTTTTACATTATCACAGTACTACAGTAATTTATTATACTTAAATATTTAAAACTGTATCGAAATATAAATCATCTGATTCTTTATGCAAAGTCAATGAATATTTCATTCATATAACTTGTATTCCAGACTCCAGAGCTAAATAATTTTGTGTGAAAAAAATTCAGCAATTCTTATGTAATTCATCTTACAATCGCTTGAGATATTTGCATTCTGCATATGTTAAAATTAGGCTTCCTTGAAGAAATAATAAAAGTTTAGGGATCATTTAAAATCACAACTATTGTAATTGCATAGGCACGGAATTTAGATACACAGATAATATATATGTGTATGTGTATGTACTCAAAGTATTGGAATCGTGCCGAAGATCGGAACTCGAATTTTCAAAGGATCTACACGTTTTGGGACTTCTAGAACACGAAAAAACTAGTTTTAGGAAGACGTCTGTGTGTGTAAGGGTGTATCTGTGTATGTTTCTGTGTGTCTGTGTGGATATTACATCCACTCTAATTGAAAAACTAATGGACCGAATTTCATACAATTTGGTAGGTATGTTTTTTGTGGGAAATCCTGATGTTCATTAGATTATAGTACGATTCGTAATAAAAGAATCTGCCTTCTTTGCGAAATGGCCGCAGAAATTGCCTTTATCCACTCTAGCTAAAAACTAATGAACCAAATTTAACAAAATTTGGTGTATAATATTTCAATAACCTACAAGTGATTTATATACCAAATTTAACAAAATTTTGTATATAAATCATTTGTAGGTTATTCTACTACGATTCGGGAAAAAGGAACGGGCTATTTTTGCGAAATGGCCAGCAAAAATCGTTATATATAAAAATAAAAGACTACGTGTGCTCAATTATATCAATTAAATTCCTATTTTATATGTGATTTTTGACAACAAAAAGAATAAGACTAACCCCATTACTCTAGGACTAGCCGTTCTTGAGATATTCTAGTTTTTTCGCGTTTTCGCTACGCCACCTTTGACAATAAGTCCAGCTATCAAATGAGAACCAAATTTAAGTTTAACGTGTAAATTCAATGTCATTTAAAATACTTATGTTGTGCAGATAAACTCAAATTATCATTGAATAAATAAAGAGAACGAATATGAGTCTGCAGAGAAAGACATGTGCTGTCCACATCAGAATTTTTAACAATATTACAACAATGATTTATAGAAGTGAACGGGGATTATTTTCAGGCCATTTCGAAAAAAATGTATGATCTATATTTAAAGATCCATCAAATTTTTGTCGAATAAAATGTTCAACAAATTTAAGCTGTGTACCAAATTTTAACTCTCTAGGACGTAGGAAAGTGCATTTAAAATGCCATCAATTAAATTTATCATGAAGAGTTATATAAAATTTAAAAAAAATGAAAAATTGTTATCTACCAAATTATTTTAAAATATGAAGCCACTCCCATATGCAAAACGTTTAAACAAATGGAGAGATATCTATTATATAATATCTCTCTCTTTTCTTTCTGGAAGATATCCCAAAGTCAGAATTTAATTGAATTTGTTTTTTTACCTATATTAAATAATTTTTTTAATTAAAAAACTACTTAACATATTTTACTGAATTTTTTTTTATATATTCTATGGGATAATGTGAATATTTCCTAAAAATTTCGAAGCAATTCGTGAATTTTAAATTTACTTAAAAAATGTTTGAAAAATTAGGTCCCGTAGGGTTCAATGTATTTCATTTTTTCAACCCGGGTTCAATAAAAAACTAATTGGGTGATATTGTTTATTTATATTCCCATAGGTCCTACAGACCGTCTGAACAACATACTAAAATTTCATTTTGATAAACTCATTTTTACGGCAGTTATCGTGCTAACGGACAGACAGACAGACAGACAGACAGACAGACAGACAGACAGACAGAATGAACAAAGTCATAAACACTTTTCAACTTTGTTGTAAAGTGTTAAAAACATGGCTCTGGATCAAATTGTTCAAGTTAGAGCAATTTAGTTGAGCAATCGTTTTGAAACCCATTGTGTTCAATAAGTTCATTTTTTATCAAGGAGAAACATACGCCCATAAGATGAGGAATATGCACTTGCTGAATGAATACAATGCATCATGATCTAATGCATCATGATTATCTCGATTATGAACTCATAATTTTTTGTAATTTTAACAAATAAATGCTATTGCTGAAAAAATATTATTTACTGAAATATTTGTAATTTTTTTTGTTAATGTAGAAAAAATCAAATTAGACAAAATCAAAAATAAAACTAGATTCTATAGAAATAGATTCTAACAATACATAGATATCTAGCAATGCAGAGAAATAAGTACTAGCAATATGCAGCGATCATTTTATCAATTGGATTCAAGCTGTAGATTGGGAAATAAAGCATTCAATTAGACTAACTATATTTACTATATTGAGCTGTCATAGATTTACAAACATTTAACTTATAATTATCTAATGATTTCGCAATGGAAAGTGCAGTGTCGAATGGCTGTAGCTGACTCTTGACAGTTCCTTCATCCCAACTTATATTTTAAAATAAATGATTCCAATATGTTTTAATTCATTTAGAAAATGTAAGGAAATTTCCCGTTTCTATGATTTCGATTAATTTAATAACATTCTTAAATGATCAAAATGTGAATAGAACTTAATAAAAGATGTAAAAATGTATAAATGTAAATCCTTGCAATATAAATTGATATTGCCATTTTGTGCATAGTGAAACACATTCTCCTAGCATTCTCTTCCTAAAACAAATTATATCAATTCACACTTGGGCACTTTGATAACTGTAATGTTATCAGTGCGTGTTTTAATCGAAAATGCTTCGACCCCTCATCAACTTCTAAATGTAATTATTTGATCGTAAAAGTGACTTCCGTCACTTGGAATTGGGACATTTTAATTGAATCTGAAAGGGCCTTGTTTCCGATCGCTCGTTTCTGGAGAAAAGATGGAACTGATAAAAAGTATTGTAATCAATTGAGTCAGTTGTGCAAAGCTAATAACAGTTTCATTGTCAAACAAAATGAAACAATAGATCAATTGATTTTTAATGCAAACCCATGATCAACATGCGTGTCATGTACCATGGGATCCAATGTTTTCAATTAATATATATATATTAAGACAAGAATAATATAACGAATTGTTCTCGGTTTTGTCATAACGGACTTCAGCGGTTCGGCGTTCGAAGAAGTGCGGCCTGCGTTACGTAAAGTAGTTTCGAAGTGTGTTAATAACATGGCTGACTTATTTATTTCGGTTTGTGATAGCAAATGGGCTTCTAAACTGGATAGGTGCAGTTTAAATCTCAATAGAGATAATACTTTGAAGATTTTTGTACGATCATTAGTTAGTATGGATAAATCTAAAAAGCGCAAGTACAGTTCTGATGACAATACGGACTTTTAGGATAAAATTGTACCTTCAGTGGAACTTTTGAATAGAAAAGTGCAATATAATCACACTTATATTCTTAGGGGATCTATTAACATCGACGGAAAGGCATATTCAGGCAAGAATGGTATAAATGGTACCATAAGGACGGAGGTAAATGATCATTTCGTTGACGTGAACACCGTGGGACGGATTTTAATGAGATTAACCAAGTTTCGAAATTGATTCGGAAAAATGGTAATAATGGAGGCTTGGGGAAAACTGTCAATGATGGTATTGACAGTTGGTATTGACACAGCAACAAAAATGCTGATCAGTGGCCAAGTTTACAAAATAGAGCTAGTATTGCTCAAATGAGCAAAAACAATGATATGATTATAAGTACTGTGAAATCTGGCTTTAAAAAAGTGAATAACAACTACTCAAAAGGATATATTGCTAAACCAAAATCGAAAACTATTGTTAACGGTTGAAGTAAAGTTGTCACGCTAGTGTCGGTTCAGAAATGATCCAGGATGAGAGCAGTATTTCTCTCAAGATTGAGTCCAGATACGAGAGCAGCTGATATAAAAATTCCTTTAAAGAACTGTGCTATGGATAATTTTATATGTGCTGGATTAGTTACTAAATTTAATTCTTACTCGTCTTTTCATATTGAGGTTCAGAAACAAGATATGTCAAAATTGATGAAGTGTGACTTGGCCCGAAGGATGTTTCATAACAGAATTTTGGGGTAAACTTAATGATAAGCAGATTCTTGAAGAAGGTGAAACACATTCTGAGAGAATAAGGCCTGGAAGTGACTATCTGATGGGTCTTCAATCAATGGTGGATATGTTGTAAATCATGCCACGAAAATTTATTATCAAAATGCTACGGGTATGTGTACAAAAATAAACACACTATTCTTATCGGCACTAACCCAAAATTATGATATAATATGTTTAACTGATACCTGGCTCTGCAAAAGTATAAGTAGTGCAGAAATTTTGATAACCAAAATATTACTATACGGAGAGATAGGACAAATATGGATAATCTTGACATTGATGACTACGTGGTATAGCACCCGATTCTAACACTGTGTTCAATAACCTATCACTGAGTGATTGATCTATATTGATATATTTATATTGATCTCAATTTATATATATATATATATATATATATATATATATATATATATATTGCTATGCATATATATATATATATGTGTGTGTGTGTGTAACACGCCAACTTTTTCACATAATTCGAATGGGAAAATGTTGATGTGTGTAACGTTAGTACGTACAAGTTACCTAAGGAAATTGTTGAGTATTTTTAAACTAAAATGTAATATATTTTGCACTTTTCTACGAAAATCGTTTCATAAAAAAGTTTGAAAAGTATATGGAATCAGAATGTGCAATCTCTTCTATAAAAGTCGGATTATATGCCCTTTATGGGAATTTCTGAAAAAAGCAAGTGACTTATGAGGTTTTCATACAATCTGCAAATTTCGATAGGTTGGCGATATTTCGCTACATATGTCACTAAGGTAACCAAATTTTTGCCAGGATCAAATTACCCAGATTTTCAAGAATGATTTTCTGTTACGTATTTGCAGTAATATGATGTTATTTCTTTTAAATCTCAGTGATATTTCTTTCAAAACTCATTCTATATAATTGTTTCACATCAATAAAATGTTGATGTAAGAGCATAGTGTAAAGTAATTAACTACAATATATAATCTGAAACCTGCCACTTATAATATAATCCGACCTGGTAGTTAATGATTGAATTGTTGCATTCATTCTACCAGAAATCGTATTTCCCTAAGACAGCTTTCCAAATATTGGAGATATTTTAATCTCTTTACCCCCAAACACACATTATTCCCGAACACACATTCAATAGTCATGCAATTAACCATAGTCTGCATAAGTCTAGATGGTGCGATCACAATAAATGTGCAATGCTTTATTTATAAAGAGTATAGAAATATATATATATTTGCATAATTATTTAATATTATAATGAGCTATAGGGTGGCCATAATTAAAGTAGAGATGTTTAGAGCCCGGTAGTCAGAAAAATGTTGGGCCAAACTCAACTAAATTTGCAGTAAATACTACTTAGACCATGGGGTTTTGATTTTTAAAAGAAATAAATAGTTAGGATTTTTGCCACCGCCGGCCAAAGTGGCGCTATAAGGTCCATTTTTGGAGTAAAATAGACATAGGAAGTACAGCAAGTTCCGTCAATGCTGAGAGGTATCGACAATGCTGATGAACTTTGTTATTTCGCAACTTCAACAGCGTGGATGCGTGGATGAATCTACTATATTTATGCAGTATGGAGCACCCCTTCATATTGGATTGCGCGTACAGGAAGTCCTACGACAGCATTTTACCAGGAACAGAATAATTAATCGAGGTTTTCCTATGAAGTGGCCAACCCGTTCGCCTGATCTGGCCCCTTTTGACTTTGGCTGTGGGGTCATATAAAGCACTTGGTACACCAAGGGAATGTCCCTAATTTAACAAATTTGAAGGACCGAATAATACTGAACGTCAAGCAAATGAATGGAGATCTGCTGTATTCTGCAGTAGAGCATGCTGTTCAGAGAATGAACTTTTTGGAACATATGCAAGGTAAACATATTGAATCACACATGTAAATGATGCCAATATAAAAAAAATCTGATGTGGGCAACACCTGATTTTCTTATGTAATGCAATTAATTTACTACTTTAACAGTAAAAAAATAGGCTTTTCTTATAGTAGATACCTGTATTCTTTCCAAGATATTGAATTTTCGTCTATAAGTCGTCATTTTCAATGTCGTCATTTTCCATGTTGTCATTTTCATTAGTCGTCATTTTCATTGATTTCGCGCCAATTTTATCCATTTGGCGAGATTTTCGTTAATTTGGCAACATTTCAAAGAGCCTCCAAGTTGGCTACATTCCGCCAAATTCGTCGCCAAAATCTCGCCAAGCGTTATGGACTGAGAAATAAATTATTCTTATAGCAGATAAATGACTATAGGCGTTCAAATGCAAAAGTATTACTCAAAGTATCTTTCTCATGAATGTAATGAGCTAGATCCACGAGAATGGTGTCAAATTTATCGTAGGACATTACATATGAAAAGTGAACATGTTTCTCAACAGTAAATGTATTTTTTTTTAATTTATGGTATTTTTTGATAATTTTATTTGAAAAATGTACAATATCTCGAGAACGGTTCATGCTAGCTAGCGTTCTGAAGTTTATGTCAATCGTTTTCTAAGGAAAAATTACATAAGAAATGCCTATTTGCGTACTTTATTAAAGGTTTTGTTTTTTTGATAATTTTTTCAAAATTTCACTCGAAAATTTAGGGGGGTTCTGAACACTCGATTAGGTTTAAAAACAATATGCTTCCAGTATTCACGGATTGTAATTTTTGTACCAAATTTCATTCGAATAGCTCCATTCATTCGTGAGATATCGTCTGCACAGGCTCACTGACACACACACATACTTTCACACACATATACATATTTTCACACACACACACATACTTTCACACACACGCACACACACAGACATCACCTGAGAAATGTTTGATTCGAGATCAAGGACGTTTGAAACGTGCTCTCCCGTCGAAAACTTGAATTCGAGTTTTCGACCCCGTCACAATACTTTCCTTATACATTATGTATATAAGGAAAGTAATGAATGTCATACTATGTAAATGTAAGATGCAAATGTAAATATAAAATGTACTAAATTATCATAAAATGTAAATGTGATGTCATTTTCAAAATGCATATCAAATATTAACTTTCTGCACTTCCAATTCCTATTTTTCTCAACAATGGACCTTACATACACCTTACATCGCCCCTTTGGCTCGCGGTGGCAAAAATTCGAACTATTTTTTTTTTTACTTTTAAAAATCAAAACCTCATGGTCTAAATAGTGTTTACTGCAAATTTGGTTGACTTTGGTCCAACATTTTGGTTTTCTCACTATCGGGCTCTAAACACCTCTATTTTAATTATAGCCACCCCGTATATATATCTTTCTGTCTGGAACGCTTGGCGAAACAGTTAGCAAAAAATTGTCGCCCTTAGCAGTTATTTTGGCGATCTTTATAACATGTATCTAAATTGATGAAAAGGACATTAAATTAACACGTATAACACCAAATTCATAAAATTTAAAATCGAGACAAAAGTTTTCGATTCTTAAGTTTCAAGAATGGATTGGAGTTCAAAATAATGAATAAAGGGGTAGCGTATTAATTACTAGCCGCCTTTGGCGACCAGCCTGTTCGCTACCCTTGAGAATTCTGACCATGTTAAATTACGACCGTCGCAAACTCGTTGGCGCGACCTACCAGAAAAGTGTAAGGTAACTGTTTGGACGGCCAGGAAGTGCCACCCACTTTAGACCGGAACCCAGTGGAGGAGGCATCCACAGGGATCGAACCCTCCTTCTCCTACCACCAACCTCTCGGAAGGACTTACGGTCCCACATGTTTAACGTGATTGTACTCCTCGTGAACACAGCAGCAGGAATCGAACCCGGGCCAACCGAGTGAAATTCCCGCACGCTAACCACTGAGCTACCGCGCCCTCCGCGACAATCTCCATAACTTTCTTTTTATTGATCCAATGTAGACTCAAAACCAGTGGGGGAGGCATCCACAGGGACCGTATCCTCCTTCCCCTACCACCAACCTCTCGGAAGGCCTTACGGACCCATATGTTTAACGTGATCGTACTCCGCGTCAATGGCGGGAATCGAATCCGGACCTACCGAGTGCAATTCTCGCGCGCTAATTTCAATTTTATAATGACAATAAGCTAAGCTCTTAATTCCATCATATTCGTTCAATCGTTCGATCATTTAAAATATCCATAAAATTAAAATATCCATTTAAAATATCTATAAATTAAAATATCTATTTAAAATATCCATAATTAAAACATCCCAATTTAGACTGGAACCCAGTGGGGGAGGCATCCACAGGGACCATACCCTCCTTCTCCTACCACCAACCTCTCGGAAGGACTTACGGTACCACATGTTTAAAGTGATAGTACTCCGCGTGAACACGGCAGCAGTTCTGGCAGTGGCGGGAATCGAACCCGGGCCTACCGATTGAAATTCCCGCATGCTAACCACTGGGCTACCACACCCTCCACGACAGTCTCCATAACATTATTTTTATTCACCCAATTTGGCCCGGAACCCAGTGGGGGAGGCATCCACAGGGAGCGTATCCTCCTTCCCCTACCTCCAACCTCTCAGAAGGACTTATCGACCCATATGTTTAACGTGGTCGTACTCCGCGTCAGTGGCAGGAATCGAACCCAGGCGTACCGCGTGCAATACTCGCGTGCTAATTTAAATTTTATAATGACCATAAGCTAAGTTCTTAATTCCACCATCCTCGTTCCATCATTTAAAATATCTATAAAATATCCATTTAAAATATCCATAAATTAAAATATCCATTTAAAATATCCATAAATTGAAATATCCATTTAAAATCAAAAAATCATCCATATCGTTCCACCAATCCATAAATATAATAATTTCGAATACATCACTACAATTCAAACCACCATAGTTCAATCATTTAAATTATTTAAAATATCCATTTAAAAATATCCATTTAAAATATCATATAAATATAATAATTTTGCCCGATGTATACAACACATTTGCTAGGCTCTTAATTCATTTAAAACCGAAAGCGCGGTCTCCATGGAGACGGGGCAGAAACTGCGGATGGGGGGGGGGGGGGAATGCCGTTGAAGAACTGAGCGGATTGCCGAGAAATTTAAAATCATGAAGTTTTTAAAATTGCGATCCTGAGGACAATTTTCATTATTTCTGGACCAGATTGGACTTGTAAGAATGCCAGATCTTTGACCTTTCTAAAGATGTAAATTATTAGTCAAAATTATAAGTACTTTTCACTATGCGAGAATTTAAAAACCAAAAATTGTTTTTTTTAGCCAAAAGTGACTTTTGTTTTAAAATCTTTAAAAATATTAGAAATCAAAATGAAAATTTGAAATTGATATATTTTTACTCCCAATTGTCTGTTCTTTCTAATGGTGTGATTTGTTTTTTTCTACGACGTCTGGATCGTGGAGAAAAAATGGCAAAAAGGGCAAAAAACGGTCGAAATCGCATAAAACATTAAATAACTGAAATAATAATTCAAATTTTAAAAATCGGTTTTCACGTGTTCCCTTCCCCCCCCCCTCTCAGGTCTCCGATTGCCAAATTTCGTAGCTCTCCGATGCGCGGTGTCTGAACGTATAGTGTATAAGACACACAGACATTGCCTTTTATTATTTAAGATGTTTCAAGAGGGTCTATATCTCTGTCCGTCCGATCTGTCTCACATGGTGACAAACTTGGCAAAACAAAAGTTTTTGATTCTTAAGTTTCAAGAATGGATTGGAGTTCAAAATAATGAATAACGGGGTGGCGTATTATGTTTCAAGAGGGTCTATATCTCTGTCCGTCCGATCTGTCTCACATGGTGACAAACTTGGCAAAACAAAAGTTTTTGATTCTTAAGTTTCAAGAATGGATTGGAGTTCAAAATAATGAATAACGGGGTGGCGTATTATGTTTCAAGAGGGTCTATATCTCTGTCCGTCCGATCTGTCTCACATGGTGACAAACTTGGCAAAACAAAAGTTTTTGATTCTTAAGTTTCAAGAATGGATTGGAGTTCAAAATAATGAATAACGGGGTGGCGTATTAATTATGTTTCAAGAGGGTCTATATCTCTGTCCGTCCGATCTGTCTCACATGGTGACAAACTTGGCAAAACAAAAGTTTTTGATTCTTAAGTTTCAAGAATGGATTGGAGTTCAAAATAATGAATAACGGTGTGGCGTATTAATTATGTTTCAAGAGGGTCTATATCTCTGTCCATCCGATCTGTCTCACATGGTGACAAACTTGGCAAAACAAAAGTTTTTGATTCTTAAGTTTCAAGAATGGATTGGAGTTCAAAATAATGAATAACGGGTGGCGTATTAATTATATTTCAAGAGGGTCTATATCTCTGTCCGTCCGATCTGTCTCACATGGTGACAAACTTGGCAAAACAAAAGTTTTTGATTCTTAAGTTTCAAGAATGGATTGGAGTTCAAAATAATGAATAACGGGGTGGCGTATTAATTATGTTTCAAGAGGGTCTATATCTCTGTCCGTCCGATCTGTCTCACATGGTGACAAACTTGGTAACATTAGAGAAATGTCACAAATTTGTCGAAACAAATCGACGAATATGTTATCAAATTTTCGAAAATTCACTATTAATAAAATCTACACTATTAATAAAATTTAATTTCTTGGATAACCTTGTCATATCGTTATGTGAACGTTCTACGAATTTGCATAACAATAATTTTGAATTTTTTCAAAAACAAATATACGATTTGATTGCGAAACTTATTGATCAAGTATACAAAGCAGAAAATTTGCAGTAACAATAGATTTACAATACATATATTTACAGAGACTAAAATTGTGAAAGTAAGCAAAATATCCTGGATTCACAATTCGCATGACTCACATTTTCGCCCATCTACAAATCAATTTCAGTTTTCAGCAATTCATAGATAATTGCGAGAAATATGCAAGACAGAAGTTTAACACTTTTAGTGCTGCCTTAAAGAAAGCAAACACATGCAAATTATGTGACAACATTGCTTCGAAGGAGGTTCGATCCCTCTTTGTCAGATAAAAACAGTATTTTTATTTAACATACGTCAAGAAAGATTTTTAGGGACAGTGAGCGTTTTTTTTTTGTTTTTTTTTCATTTTTCTTATTTTTACTTTCCCTATATACATAATGTATAAGGAAAGTATTGTGCACGTTTCAAGCAACCCTGATCACGAAACAAACATTTTTGAGGTGCTGTCTGTGTCAGTGAGCCTGTTGAGACGATATCTCACGAACGAATAGAGCGATTCGAATGAAATTTGGTACAGAAATCCCAATCCGGGAATACTGAAAGCCTATTGTTTTTGAACGTAATCGAATGTTCAGAACCCTTCTAAATTTTCGAATGAAATTACCTTTAATAAAGTTACGCAAATAGACATTTCTTATGTAATTTTTCTTTAGAAAACGATTGATATAAACTTTAGAACGCTAGCATGAACCGTTCTCGAGATATTGCGCATTTTTCAAATAAATTTTTCAAAATATCCCATAAATTGAAAAAATATATATTAACTTTTGAGAAACATGTGCACTTTTCATGTGAAATATCATGTGATAAATTGGGTGACATCATTCTCGACGATCTAGCTCGTTCCATTCATGAGAAAATATACTTTGAGTCATACTTTTGTATTTGAACACCAATAGTCATTTATCTGCTGTAAGAATAACTTATTTCGCCACCCATAAAGCTTGGCGCGGTTTTAGCGACGAATTTAGCGGAATGTCGCCAACTGGGCGACTTTATGAAATTTTGTTAAATTAATGAAAATCTCCCTAAATGAATAAAAATGACTCTAAATCAATGAAAATGACGGCTAATTGTCGAAAATTCAATATCTTGGAAAGAATATAAGTATCTACTATAAGAAAAATCTATTTTTTTTACTGTAAAAGTAGTAAATTCATTGCATTATATAAGGAAAGTCATGTGTTGCCCTCATTAGATTTTTTACGTATAGTGTGCGTGGAGATTTGAAGAAAATTGTGTAGCGTTCAGAAGTCTAGGTATTATTTAAGTAGCGGATGTTTATTGACGACTCAGGCAATGCTGAATACATCGTTCTAGTTGATTAATGAATGAAAATGTCTATATGCGTGTGTGTCTGTGCGGTCTGTCTGTGCAGTCTGTAACGAAATATCTACGCGTCGTACGGCAATGAAATACAGACATATTGTATACAGATATACGTATCAGGACCCGATAAGGTGCGTCTGGGTATTATTTTTTTTAATTCAAATTATTTTTATATTTATTTTTGTATTAAACCGATTTACAACGATTTTGGGCGATATATATGGATTTCTTAGCGACCGAATATATTATCACAGAGTTTCTATCTTGCCAACTGCCGAATAATTGAAAAATTATATTTCAAACAGACTTGAACGGAATCCATAGAATTGATAGACGAATTTTCATGAACTTTAAAATATATACGAGGAACATATACTTTCTCGTATATATACTTTCGTGCGTTTTAAACGCCCCGTGCTTAAATTGCGATATAATAACAATTGATGGTCAATTCGATGTACATCATTTATAGCATCAAATTTAAATGTCACACAGTGCTGCAAAGTAAAAATTAATTCCCTGAAGTCATCCGCTTGTTAATTGTTATATTTTAAGCGAATGAAATATTGAATTTTTTGAAGCAGAATAAATTTTTGAATAAAATTTTGGATTTCCCCATTGCATTCAGGACCGTTTGATTGAAGTTCTTTGACTTACTAAAGACTTCTGAGACTACTATATTCGCGCATGCGCGTAAGTGGGGCTGTCGGGGCAATTCATCATTTTAGCGTTTTTATGAACGGTGTGTTGAATATATGGTCAATTGTGATTCTCATTTTGGGATTTGGAGATTTTATTTGTATTCTGAGAATGTTATTAGTTTGAAACATGCGATTTGGATATTTAGCATGGTGTTATCTGTATGTATATTATTTAAGCAGCGGGCACTTATTTCGAACTCGGACAACGGCGGATATTTTCTTTCCGTTTCGGATATATTACTTTCACTACATCTATAATAACAAAAGGACGAATATATATATTTGTCTCTATATTTTATTTGTCTATTCGCAATGACGTGCGATATTCACCGTACTTATATGTCTCATGTTTTCACACAGTAACATATATAGCTAAAGTTATGCGCCTCCGAGCCCATTTTATAAATTTTAGTTGGATTTTTTAACGAATTTTAAAAATCTAAAATCAGCTAATCTTTGATGCGATCTAACAGTTACACATAAGATCTAGCAGCTCCACATACAATTTAACAGCTGCCGTCATGATATGCTACGATGTTCCTTTTCTAGTGGTTTTGAATATTCTATTTATTTTTATTTGCTTTGCGGAGAGTGTATATTACTTTTATTTATTTATTTAGTTTTTGCTCTGCGGATAACGTGCATCGACATTTATCGACGGTTTTTAGGATTTGAAGAATATTGAGTAGTGCTATCTGTAAGTGTACTATTTATAAGTAGCGGGAGTTTATTTACGGTCCTAGAAATGTCGTATACTTTTTCTCGTATAAAATAATGTATAGGAAAAGTATTGCGACGAAGTCGAAAATTTGAATTCGCGTTTAGACGGAATATCATGGAAGATCAATATACCCAAACTTACACTGAAAATTCTCAAAGTTATGTCTGTGTTTGAGCATGCATTGTTGTATGTACGTATGTATGTTAGTGAATGTGGGGTCGTAGGCACGCGATATTTCACGAATGAATGACAGGTTCTGATTACAATTTGTTTACGTTGATTGATTTTAAAAGTAATCGATGTTCGGATGACCCGCCGCATTTTCATATAATTAAAAAAAAATATTTAAACATTTAGACGTAATGTTTAATTAGAAAACGAATGATATAAACTTTACAATTCTGGCATAAGCTGTTTTTGAGATATTTCTCAACTTTTGAATGTATTTTTAAAAAATCATTCAAATTGAGAACTTTAAACACTGATAAATAAATAATAATTCTATGCGTAATATTTTGCTGTAAAATGAATAACACAGACTTTAAAGCGATGGCAAAAACCGTTCTTCTCGAGATAGTGCATGTTTTTAAATACATTAAAAAAAAATAACGCAAAATTCAAAATAAGTTTGTATCAACAATGCTCACTTTCTATACGCAGTATTATGAATCACCCTTTTCGTAAATCGAATTCATTCCATTAACGAGAGAAAATATTTTATTGTAATAGCTTTGTAATATTTTGACGCCTCAATTCATCAATAGTCATCAATTTCATTTAATTGATATTAATTAGATGTCACTTGCTTTTTGAGGAGGATTTTGCACATGAGAATAAATAAGTGGTATTAATTCAATGTCAAACACACTATATTAATAATCTAGAAAAAGGTCGTTCAATTACGTATGGAATTGCATGAACTGACCAAAGCAGATTTTTTGGATATGGAGTTGTGGTACTATCACGATTGTGCTTGACTCTGTATTACAAACTATTTTTTATATATTAATAAGAATAATAAAATTAATTATGTAATAGACTATGTAAAAAAATAGATTATGTAAAATCAATATATAAATACAAAAACAAATATAAGGATACATTTTAAATGTTAAAATTAGCTTTGGTGTAAGATTAACAGTACATAAAACCCTTACAAAAATTGTTTCCGAAAATTTTAGATTTAATTCAAAAAGAAAAGGAATGGAAATTCTCCCCTTGTTTTATCAAGAAAAGAAACTAAGTAAAGCAAATACAACAAAATCAGCTTTTAAAACTCTTCCTGCTATTTATTTTACCCAAGAAAATGCGACGAAAACGAACAGATAAAGACATCATTAAATAAGTTAGAAAATACGTTTTTTCAGTCGTTAACAATGAGACTTTCTTATCTTTCCTTTCGGAATTTCCTTTCTAACACTGTTTTTCGACAAACTTTCAAACTAATCAAGAAAATAGTCGTCTAAAGCATAGAGAGAGTGTGGAATGTTTAGTAAAGAAGTTTAAATTTTGTGATGTCTATTTTATTGTTATAGTATACTGAAATACCTGCAATGTAAGGCTCTATTTGACATTCTTATACATTCATATTCTAAATTTATGCACACATGTACCATAATGTGCATCAAAATGCGAAGAAATATAATATCCCCAACACTCAACTTGTTCTACAGATAAACACATTTTAATATTGTGAGAAAACCATAACATACTATAGAACTTTCTGAAAATGATAAATGTTTCTATTGTTTCTGATTAAAATAAGCATCAAATTGTCATGTAATGTTTTTTAATTATTTCGAGATTTATTTTTTTAAATTATTTCGATATTTCTTCCTCTTTGAGTAAAAATAAATTTTCTCATATCCAAAGAAATGCTCGCAAATGCAAAGAATAACTATCTTTCTGATTTAAGTACTTAATATCTCTAGATTAATTATAGTGAACATATTCCATTTTTTTACCATTTTTTCTCTTTAGTTCAAAAAGTAAAATGTATCGAGAATGGAGCATGCTGTGGGTTCTGCACGTTAGATAATTACATGGGGAATTATTGTTATAGTATACTGAAATACCTGCAATGTAAGGCTCTATTTGACATTCTTATACATTCATATTCTAAATTTATGCACACATGTACCATAATGTGCATCAAAATGCGAAGAAATATAATATCCCCAACACTCAACTTGTTCTACAGATAAACACATTTTAATATTGTGAGAAAACCATAACATACTATAGAACTTTCTGAAAATGATAAATGTTTCTATTGTTTCTGATTAAAATAAGCATCAAATTGTCATGTAATGTTTTTTAATTATTTCGAGATTTATTTTTTTAAATTATTTCGATATTTCTTCCTCTTTGAGTAAAAATAAATTTTCTCATATCCAAAGAAATGCTCGCAAATGCAAAGAATAACTATCTTTCTGATTTAAGTACTTAATATCTCTAGATTAATTATAGTGAACATATTCCATTTTTTTACCATTTTTTCTCTTTAGTTCAAAAAGTAAAATGTATCGAGAATGGAGCATGCTGTGGGTTCTGCACGTTAGATAATTACATGGGGAATTAAAAATTACACATATAATCGTTATTTTTGCAAGTTTTTTTATTTTTTTGTTATTTTTTAACGATTTAACAAAACAATGCTAAAAATCGATGATATTTTCTTTGTTAGAGTTCTGTTTGCCCCTTTGGCAGAGATAAAGTCCTTATAGGGTTGGCGGGCATTGATCCTGCAGCCTTAGTCCACGTCTGATGGAACGCACATGAATCCGCGATGACAGTATAAATATGTAAGTGTACACGTCCAAATATCTTTTTCATCTTCCTCAAGCCTTGAAACAGTTATCTGCTTTGGTAATTCTTTTTTTGGTAAACTTTTCTCCACCCTCATCTGAAACAGATCCAAAATTTTCCGAAAAAAAAAATCTAAATGTGTATGAATGAAATGCAAGTTGAGTGACGTATTGCTCATCAAAGCTATGCAAGATCTCTGTGTAAGATAATTCTGCAACATGATCCTCAAAATTTTCAGATTTTTTATTTCCCCGAATTATCGCAAATATTTTGAAATACAACCCATACTTTTTTCTCTGTTTAATTTAAGCTATGTCTGAAATTCAATTCTTTAAAAAGTATGCTAATTTATGGCCCAGTGAAAATTACACTTTCAACTTAGCCGCAATTATATGTGGGAATTCCCCTTTTAAATAATATACTCCACATGCCTCTAAGTAGTGTATATAAGGGGGTTCTGGACCATCCGGAGCTATACTTTAACATGGGCAAATTCCGGAGCTATACCTCCCCATGTTAAACATAGCTCCGGATGGAGAGAGGCCGGAGCTTCATCTTGCCACGTGATGTTTCTATGAATGGAGATTTTTATCAGTCAGATAAGAAGGATGTTATTAATCAATAAGTAAATATAAAGTTTTTTCTCTTCACAGTATAAATCTAACCTTTGCTTGCAAATTTCATTTCGTTTGTATATCTTGAGCATTCAATGTGTGTATATATATATACATATATTTCAATCATTCCAGATTTTGATCCATATGCATCTTTACCATGTTAGAGTGCCTTTAATTAAATAGGACTCTGTCAGTATACATGTAAAAAGTAATGTATCTTAATGTAATTCATCATGATTCTACTTGATCATAGACAGTTTCTTGCAATGTATGCAAATGAATTCACTTTCTCTAAAGAATAAATCTTCATTTTCATTGATTAATATAAATATTTTTTTTTTAAATTGTAGTCCCACCACCACCCGATGTATACAATACACCGCTACAATTTTTTAATTTAGCATGCCTTTATCATTTAAATTTGATAATGGCCATAAGCTAAACTCTTAATTCCATCATTTAAAATATATCGTTTATCATCATAGGGTGATAACCCCATTTTAATTTGTTTCACAGTATAAATCTTCTGATCTTTACTAGCAATTTTAATTTGCTCAACTCTATTATATCGACGTCTTGTTAAGCAGTTATAGTAATCTTGATGATGAATGAATCTTTTCACAGCATTCTTATTGACACCTTTAGCAGTTTTCTTTTCCATGAACGATGTTTTTAAACTGTACATTTTTGATCTTAACCCTACAAACTCTTGAGCAGGAGTACCATTCAACTCATCTTTCATTTTTCCAATCATTTTTTTATTTTTGTTGGAACGAAGTGGATGATCGCATGGATAATCCGAAAAGTCGAAAAAATCTTGATGACTTTCAAAATCTTTATAAATATCTTCTGTTTCAACTTAATAGCACAGAGAATCCGTGTCTGTGAAAAGTAATTCAGCTCGACTTCCATACACCTTTTTAATAAAATTATAATGAAACTCATACATGAGTGTTTTACTCAGATCTAGTACTGAAAAACCAGCATAGATAGGTCTATTCAGTTTTAAATTTGTCTTATGCATATGAACTGCAACCAGATCTTCATTAAATACTTTGAAAGAGTGAAAGGCTGGTGATGCAAGACATTTTTTTAATCTCTTTTCAGTCTGTACTAGTTTAACATCCATTTTTTTTCTCAAATTTTCCATCGTCTTACCAAAAACTGCGTTGTTCATAAGTTTGAACAGATCTTTTTCAAAAGAATTTTTTGCCAGTGTTCTTTTCTTAGTGTTAAATTGCACATAAGGCTTCAACCAAGGTTCTTGCTTGAAAGTTAATACCCGATGGATTTTCTCAAGTTTCATCCCTAGCTTCATATATTGCTTTAAATTTCTATAATGTAGGACATATTTAACCTTGTGATTCAAATTGGGTGTTAATTTGATCTGATCCTTGCATATTTTTAAATCCATTTCTTTAGATAAATTACGACTATACTCCGAAATCAGAGACGGGGTGATATGAACCCTTTCAGGCGCTAGTGGATAGTCATTATGTTCATCATGCAAATCATGAGGATAGTCTATATCCGCCTCGATAATATACCCCACAGGCGAGTCATCTTCTACTACAAGTGGATCAAAATTCAGGATTTCTTTAGAATCAAGCCATCTAAAATCCGATACAGGGAGTGCTTGGCTTAGTGCCCATCCATATAAATTATTAGCATCTAGATACATTATATACTTGCTAGGTTTTGCAGAATCATAATGTTCCAAATACTTATTATTAGCATGGCTTAGGCGTTTGCTAATTACACTAATACCACCTCTAATACCTTCTTCTAAAAATAGGTACATATCAGGATCTGTTATCAGTTCTAATGATACACCGCTAGTCTTTAAGGCAGCATTCCAAGCAAGAGATGGTAATGTTAGACAGTGAGCAGCATCTATTCCATAATAATTCAGTGTCAAATCACGAAAATTTTCAAAAATGTCAGCTAGCAGAAGAATATCAGTTTTTATGTACAAGTCATGATATTCCCCCATATTCTTTATCTTTAAGGATGACCAAACATGTTGGGCATAAGCATAGGCTTCATCAGAGACCTCCTCCTGATTTAAATCATCGAAGAAGGCCTCTTTAGAGGGCAGACTTGTTTCTTCAAACTTCTTAGCACAATCTATATAAGAATAGGGGTAAACACCTTTTCTAGTAAGCAAATTCACATGATCATTTGTAAAATGTTCTTTAATGATATGAAACTGATCGGACTCCAAACTAGAGCTTAGTTTCTCAATAGAGGCAGGTAAAAATTGGAAGGAGTCTATAAACTGCAGACTTCCAACACGGAATGTTATATAATTCTGCATATTACTAGAAATACACTCAATTCTCTTTTCTTTAAATTGACCTATTCCCTGCATAATTAAATGTCCATCATACCCTTTTAAATTGTGGAACACAACAGGTATGCGCCGTCTTATTTTATAATTCAGATTGCAATTAGGATGAGCTGCACCTCTGAACTTAGAAGTTAAGTGACAGTGGTCTCTTACACGTTCTTCCCCTAAAGCCTTGTTGCAAATATGACAGATAGCGGCATTTTCAAAGTTTTCACGATCTTCAGCAGTGAAACTCATTTTCATATTTTCTTTCAATATTCTTTGAATCTCCTCTTCTTCATGAATAAGAGCCTTCAAAAAATGAGTAACCACATCTTCACCTCTATAGATAACAGGACCTTTAAAGGTTTTCCCATCAGGACCAATAATAATGTATGCAAAACCACACGGAACATGATGAGATAAGATGTTCTCATGTGAAATGGAGGGAGAATTCTCACACGTATCCGTTTTTATTATAAAAGATTCAAAGTCCGCATATACCACAAATGGTACACGCATTTGCATATAAACACTTTTAAATTTCAAAATTGCATCATCACCACTAGGCAGTTCCACTCGCTGCAGACCATACTGTTTGCATAATTCAGTATGATTCTTTAAACGAGTTTCAGATGAAAATCGCTGTAAACAGTGATTACAAAAATATTGCTTCTCTTTATGCTTTCTTAAACCATATAGAAGTTTACTCATACTTTTAATACAGCAGAAATGATAGTGCTCATCATTACTAATAAGTAGTAAATTACAGTGTTGATCCCGTCTATTAGATGATATATAGAGCGGAAACACCTTCTTATCTTCATATCCAAAGACATTCAAGCTCACGTTATTATTTCGCTCAAACAACTTAACTTGGTGTAAAGGTGTAGGAAACTCAATTCCACCCATATTTAGCTTGCATTCATGTTCAATATATTTACCGACACGATCCACATGATCATGAACAGGATAAAGTCCTGCTAAGATGGACCACATAAAGCACTTTTTGTCACTATTCTGCACATTAATAACAGCTTTCTTAGCTACTAGTTCTTTAGGTAGTGGGATATAGCTAGAAGCAGATAGAGGTTCATATACCCCAACATCAATCATTAGTTCATCAATCCTCTCTAAAACCCAACCACTACCACGTCCTTCATAGGTTTCGAATGATGTTAATACTTTTCCAAAAGCTGAATCCATATTAGCATTCAAATCTTCTTCAGTAATATTCCTCATACAGGAACTTCTGAAATAGGCTGTACAATATTCCTGCTCTTTTTCAGATCGGAAGCGAGTAAAACGGCAACACAGATTTATGTACCACACAATACTACGTTTCAAGGCAATCTCCTCTAACAGCACATGTGTTATATCATTTCTGTTAGAATCTAAAAAGGTAAGGATATCTTTTTCACCATCTCCGTCAATTTTATGAACAGTTACTGTACTGTTTAAAGCTTGTTGACAGGGATTTATAGTCACTTTCCTCTTCTTATTCATACCAGAAACACCTGAAGTTTTTCTTTTACCACCTTGCGTGGTACAAGCACTAAAAGTTTTACTTTTCATATTCAACATAGACTTATCACTATGAGTTGTACGTTCATGATGCAACATATCACTCATTCGAGTAAATGTAGCAGGACATTGCGGACAAGGAACTTTACTTGAAGAGTCATGAATCTTCATATGCCGTACTAAATTCCTCTTCTTCGTAAAGCTCTTCGAACAAGTAAGACAAACCTGTGAAAGATAAAGAAATACAATACTTTAGTATAAGCACATTATTTCATGTAGCAATATAATGCATTTTAATCACTTAGTTAAAATAATCATATAAGCCATTCCGATAGGAATCACCCCAAAATAATAAAATCAGCAAGTTAAAGAATATATCCAGATAAACCTCAACAAGTTACATTAAATTGATGAAAGTCTCCATTAAATAAAATAATTACGATCAGAAATTACATACATTTAAATGATTCAGCTTAATTTCCAGAGTTCCTATGCACTTTTCCATGCCGTTTCAAATTAGATAGTCGATTAAACCCTTTTCCGCATACCTCGCATCCGATTGGCTGAATCCTTACATGCCGATATAGATTTCTCTTTAATGTAAACATTTTCAAACAGACAAGACAAGTCTATACAAGATAAAAAAATTATACTTTAGAGTAAACACGTTATTTCCTGTAGCAGTATAATATACATCCCAAGATTTATATAAAGTAATCATAGATCCATTATACTAACCCCCCATTAGAAACCATCTAAAATAATAAAATTACCAAGTTAAAGAATATATCCAGATACTAAAGCCTCAACACATTTCACTAAATTCATAAAAACATTAATTAAATAAAGTTGTTACGCATCATAAAAATACAAATTTTAATAAAATGGGAGAATAAAATCACATTAAAGCAAATACTTACATGTCCAATTCTGTTCAAAGAGGGTGCATTAGGCATAGGATCGTCAGTAACAACATGGATAGCACCTCCGATATCAGTAGCTAAAGCGAACATATTCGTAGTTGAGAGCAACTTGAAATGCGTCTTAACAACACGAAATCCACGTCTCGAATGATAAAATCGCTGCTTAAAGGTCGTCTACACCCATCCATAAAGAAAAAATAGTTCCTGGAACATCCTTCCGCCAAGGTCGCGATAAGGCCATTTCTAAACATAGTTCTTGGTGTATCCATCCGCCAAGGTCACGTGAAGGCTATATCATGGTTAAAGTTAAACTGAGTAACAAACAACTTATCATAATTACATACACTAGCCTCATAAAAATAAACAATCCGTTCATAATCATAATCGATAGTATATTTTTAATAATCGCATTAAATAGCTTCTCATAGGATTAAAACTCATTAAGATATATTAAAACCTTAACACATGTACTATAATTACTAGATTTTAATGATTTAAAGTATAAAATACTCGAAATCCGATACGAAAGCACACTTTACAGAAATTTTTAAAATGAGCATAAAAAATCATAAAATTCACCCAGGAACTAGTTAATACCCTCAAATGACTCAGAATAATCCCTTACATATGCTACATAACCATTTATAATCATAAAAAAGTGAGTAGTATAGTAGTTGTGGAAAGGGTGTCGAACCCCAGCAGGAGCTGCGAAGCGCATTTCTATGTGATGACGTCATCGGGCGATGACGTCACATTATCTTATCTGATCTTATCAGTGACGTCATCCGATAAGCTTGTCTTATCAGATGACGTCACTGATAAGATCAGATAAGATAACGTGACCTCATCCCCCGATGACGTCATCCTCCGTGACGTCACTGCTGCGGCGCTGCGCCTGCTGGGGTTGAACACCCTTTCCACAACTACTATTTCTGATCGTAATTATTTTATTTAATGGAGACTTTCATCAATTTAATGTAACTTGTTGAGGTTTATCTGGATATATTCTTTAACTTGCTGATTTTATTATTTTGGGGTGATTCCTATCGGAATGGCTTATATGATTATTTTAACTAAGTGATTAAAATGCATTATATTGCTACATGAAATAATGTGCTTATACTAAAGTATTGTATTTCTTTATCTTTCACAGGTTTGTCTTACTTGTTCGAAGAGCTTTACGAAGAAGAGGAATTTAGTACGGCATATGAAGATTCATGACTCTTCAAGTAAAGTTCCTTGTCCGCAATGTCCTGCTACATTTACTCGAATGAGTGATATGTTGCATCATGAACGTACAACTCATAGTGATAAGTCTATGTTGAATATGAAAAGTAAAACTTTTAGTGCTTGTCCCACGCAAGGTGGTAAAAGAAAAACTTCAGGTGTTTCTGGTATGAATAAGAAGAGGAAAGTGACTATAAATCCCTGTCAACAAGCTTTAAACAGTACAGTAACTGTTCATAAAATTGACGGAGATGGTGAAAAAGATATCCTTACCTTTTTAGATTCTAACAGAAATGATATAACACATGTGCTGTTAGAGGAGATTGCCTTGAAACGTAGTATTGTGTGGTACATAAATCTGTGTTGCCGTTTTACTCGCTTCCGATCTGAAAAAGAGCAGGAATATTGTACAGCCTATTTCAGAAGTTCCTGTATGAGGAATATTACTGAAGAAGATTTGAATGCTAATATGGATTCAGCTTTTGGAAAAGTATTAACATCATTCGAAACCTATGAAGGACGTGGTAGTGGTTGGGTTTTAGAGAGGATTGATGAACTAATGATTGATGTTGGGGTATATGAACCTCTATCTGCTTCTAGCTATATCCCACTACCTAAAGAACTAGTAGCTAAGAAAGCTGTTATTAATGTGCAGAATAGTGACAAAAAGTGCTTTATGTGGTCCATCTTAGCAGGACTTTATCCTGTTCATGATCATGTGGATCGTGTCGGTAAATATATTGAACATGAATGCAAGCTAAATATGGGTGGAATTGAGTTTCCTACACCTTTACACCAAGTTAAGTTGTTTGAGCGAAATAATAACGTGAGCTTGAATGTCTTTGGATATGAAGATAAGAAGGTGTTTCCGCTCTATATATCATCTAATAGACGGATCAACACTGTAATTTACTACTTATTAGTAATGATGAGCACTATCATTTCTGCTGTATTAAAAGTATGAGTAAACTTCTATATGGTTTAAGAAAGCATAAAGAGAAGCAATATTTTTGTAATCACTGTTTACAGCGATTTTCATCTGAAACTCGTTTAAAGAATCATACTGAATTATGCAAACAGTATGGTCTGCAGCGAGTGGAACTGCCTAGTGGTGATGATGCAATTTTGAAATTTAAAAGTGTTTATATGCAAATGCGTGTACCATTTGTGGTATATGCGGACTTTGAATCTTTTATAATAAAAACGGATACGTGTGAGAATTCTCCCTCCATTTCACATGAGAACATCTTATCTCATCATGTTCCGTGTGGTTTTGCATACATTATTATTGGTCCTGATGGGAAAACCTTTAAAGGTCCTGTTATCTATAGAGGTGAAGATGTGGTTACTCATTTTTTGAAGGCTCTTATTCATGAAGAAGAGGAGATTCATAGAATATTGAAAGAAAATATGAAAATGAGTTTCACTGCTGAAGATCGTGAAAACTTTGAAAATGCCGCTATCTGTCATATTTGCAACAAGGCTTTAGGGGAAGAACGTGTAAGAGACCACTGTCACTTAACTTCTAAGTTCAGAGGTGCAGCTCATCCTACTTGCAATCTGAATTATAAAATAAGACGGCGCATACCTGTTGTGTTCCACAATTTAAAAGGGTATGATGGACATTTAATTATGCAGGGAATAGGTCAATTTAAAGAAAAGAGAATTGAGTGTATTTCTAGTAATATGCAGAATTATATAACATTCCGTGTTGGAAGTCTGCAGTTTATAGACTCCTTCCAATTTTTACCTGCCTCTATTGAGAAACTAAGCTCTAGTTTGGAGTCCGATCAGTTTCATATCATTAAAGAACATTTTACAAATGATCATGTGAATTTGCTTACTGGAAAAGGTGTTTACCCCTATTCTTATATAGATTGTGCTAAGAAGTTTGAAGAAACAAGTCTGCCCTCTAAAGAGGCCTTCTTCGATGATTTAAATCAGGAGGAGGTCTCTGATGAAGCCTATGCTTATGCCCAACATGTTTGGTCATCCTTAAAGATAAAGAATATGGGGGAATATCATGACTTGTACATAAAAACTGATATTCTTCTGCTAGCAGACATTTTTGAAAATTTTCGTGATTTGACACTGAATTATTATGGAATAGATGCTGCTCACTGTCTAACATTACCATCCCTTGCTTGGAATGCTGCCTTAAAGACTAGCGGTGTATCATTAGAACTGATAACAGATCCTGATATGTACCTATTTTTAGAAGAAGGTATTAGAGGTGGTATTAGTGTAATTAGCAAACGCCTAAGCCATGCTAATAATAAGTATTTGGAACATTATGATTCTGCAAAACCTAGCAAGTATATAATGTATCTAGATGCTAATAATTTATATGGATGGGCACTAAGCCAAGCACTCCCTGTATCGGATTTTAGATGGCTTGATTCTAAAGAAATCCTGAATTTTGATCCACTTGTAGTAGAAGATGACTCGCCTGTGGGGTATATTATCGAGGCGGATATAGACTATCCTCATGATTTGCATGATGAACATAATGACTATCCACTAGCGCCTGAAAGGGTTCATATCACCCCGTCTCTGATTTCGGAGTATAGTCGTAATTTATCTAAAGAAATGGATTTAAAAATATGCAAGGATCAGATCAAATTAACACCCAATTTGAATCACAAGGTTAAATATGTCCTACATTATAGAAATTTAAAGCAATATATGAAGCTAGGGATGAAACTTGTGAAAATCCATCGGGTATTAACTTTCAAGCAAGAACCTTGGTTGAAGCCTTATGTGCAATTTAACACTAAGAAAAGAACACTGGCAAAAAATTCTTTTGAAAAAGATCTGTTCAAACTTATGAACAACGCAGTTCTTGGTAAGACGATGGAAAATTTGAGAAAAAGAATGGATGTTAAACTAGTACAGACTGAAAAGAGATTAAAAAAATGTCTTGCATCACCAGCCTTTCACTCTTTCAAAGTATTTAATGAAGATCTGGTTGCAGTTCATATGCATAAGACAAATTTAAAATTGAATAGACCTATCTATGCTGGTTTTTCAGTACTAGATCTGAGTAAAACACTCATGTATGAGTTTCATTATAATTTTATTAAAAAGGTGTATGGAAGTCGAGCTGAATTACTTTTCACAGACACGGATTCTCTGTGCTATGAAGTTGAAACAGAAGATATTTATAAAGATTTTGAAAGTCATCAAGATTTTTTCGACTTTTCGGATTATCCATGCGATCATCCACTTCATTCCAACAAAAATAAAAAAATGATTGGAAAAATGAAAGATGAGTTGAATGGTACTCCTGCTCAAGAGTTTGTAGGGTTAAGATCAAAAATGTACAGTTTAAAAACATCGTTCATGGAAAAGAAAACTGCTAAAGGTGTCAATAAGAATGCTGTGAAAAGATTCATTCATCATCAAGATTACTATAACTGCTTAACAAGACGTCGATATAATAGAGTTGAGCAAATTAAAATTGCTAGTAAAGATCAGAAGATTTATACTGTGAAACAAATTAAAATGGGGTTATCACCCTATGATGATAAACGATATATTTTAAATGATGGAATTAAGAGTTTAGCTTATGGCCATTATCAAATTTAAATGATAAAGGCATGCTAAATTAAAAAATTGTAGCGGTGTATTGTATACATCGGGTGGTGGTGGGACTACAATTTAAAAAAAAAATATTTATATTAATCAATGAAAATGAAGATTTATTCTTTAGAGAAAGTGAATTCATTTGCATACATTGCAAGAAACTGTCTATGATCAAGTAGAATCATGATGAATTACATTAAGATACATTACTTTTTACATGTATACTGACAGAGTCCTATTTAATTAAAGGCACTCTAACATGGTAAAGATGCATATGGATCAAAATCTGGAATGATTGAAATATATGTATATATATATACACACATTGAATGCTCAAGATATACAAACGAAATGAAATTTGCAAGCAAAGGTTAGATTTATACTGTGAAGAGAAAAAACTTTATATTTACTTATTGATTAATAACATCCTTCTTATCTGACTGATAAAAATCTCCATTCATAGAAACATCACGTGGCAAGATGAAGCTCCGGCCTCTCTCCATCCGGAGCTATGTTTAACATGGGGAGGTATAGCTCCGGAATTTGCCCATGTTAAAGTATAGCTCCGGATGGTCCAGAACCCCCTTATATACACTACTCCTCTATATCCTTAACTTTATGAGATCTAGTCTTTATGAGATCTTTACAAAAACTTTATGAGAAAAACACTTTATGAGATCTAGTCTTATATGAAATGGACGTAAATATATCTTTCTCTTGCCCACTAAGGCTCCATATGCCACGTTTCTCAAAGCTACCAAATATCAACGGCGCTTAATGTAACAAACATAATGGAAACACTAAAGCTATTCTTCCTCTTCGACCAAGACCGCCCGACATATCCGGAGGTGTAAGGTATCTGCTTGGTTGGCCGTGACAGTGCCACCCAATTTTGACCGGAAGCCATTGGGGGCGGCATCCATAGGGACCGTAACGCCTTTCCCTGTCACCACCCTTTAGGGATGTTTTACAGATCTACATATTTAACGTGGCCGTACTCTACGTGAACACTAAGACAGTTTGAGCAGAGGGGGATTCTAACTCGGGTCATGAGAGTGCAATTGGACCACTGGACTGTCCTATACCCACTTTAACGATTGATCATAATTTCTACTTCTTGCTGATGTAAAAGCAAATCGAAACACATATTACATCGTATTTTAGATCCTCAGTATAATAACTTTTTGAGAATTGCCGGTTTCAATGGCAATTGGGTTTTAAATTTTTCTATAGTGCCACGAAAGTCAACGATATTTACAAATAAAGAGGATTATTTTCAAAACAACTTAGACAGTATTTGGACAAAACGGAATAGAGGATCTTGTTTAAATCACATATGTCCACATATCCTAATATATTCAATCAATTCTTTAAATGTCGTTTTGATGTGTTTCGAGTTATCCTAGGAATCACATTTACCGAATGCGAAAAGATATGGAAAAACCCTGGGTATGTAACCAATCATACAAAACTCATTTGTTATGTCGGGATTCGAAACCGCATTACTTTTGTGTAAAGTGTATAAACTCATCTAATGTATTTCAAGTCATCTAATTTATTTAATACGGTTTAAATTAATTAATTCTGCTTTGACCCCCCCCCTCCCTCTTGCCATTTTATGTAATTTATATTTTAGAACATTTATTCTCTTTAAACAATAATCTGAATTCATTTTTAACACTTTACAACAAAGTTGAAAAGTGTTTATGACTTTGTTCATTCTGTCTGTCTGTCCGTAAGCACGATAACTGCCGTAAAAACGACTTAATCAAAATGAAATTTTAGTATGTTGTTCAGACGGTCTGTAGAACCTATGGGAATATAAATGAATAATATCACCCAATTAGTTTTGGATTGAACCCGGGTCGAAAAAATGAAATACATTGAGCCCTATGGGACCTAATTTTTCAAACATTTTTTAAGCGGATTTAAAATTCACAAATTGCTTCGAAAATTTTAGGTAATATTCAAATTTTTCCATAAAATATATAAAAAAAATTCAGCGAAATATATTCAGTAGTTTTTTAAATAAAAATTAAACTAATAATTACACATCTTATATGAAACGATCACGTGACCATGATATGAAACGATCACGTGACCATGATATGAAACGATCACATGACCCACTTTAAAATGATATATGGCATCCATCTTGTTTCAAAATCGTGATTTTTTTAAGTTCTTTTTAATTCATATTGAGTGTTGTATCCGTCCTAAAACTACTTTATTTTTGCTTAAATTCTGTACATCTACATCCTGAAACAACGCAATGACAATATATTTGAGTTTAAATGCTCATCTAAATTTGATTATTTCTACAACTAAGCCTATTTTTCACCTATGTAAAATGTAAACAGCAAAATATATAGAATGAGTTGTATTAGAATTCCTGTATTTTTTAACACAAAATAATTTAGTCCATGGAGTCTGCATGGCTGATATGAATGAAATATTAATTGATTTCTTAAAGAGAAGGACGATTTTTTTCGATGAAGTTTCAAGCATAGAGTTTACTTTTTTGTAGCTCCATGGTCTTAAACAAAATGTTTAAATAAAATAAATTATTATGGTATTGTGATGAATGAAATAAATGGGAGAAAGTTATGAATGAAATGCTGTTTTTATAGAGAGATCCAGGCGTGTTATTTTTCTATGACGTCAGTTGAATTAATTTCAGTTGTTTTCGATGAAGTTTTCAAATATAATACATTATCGAAGTATTATGATACTTCTAAAAATATTACCGAGGAATGTATAACATTTTAGAGATGTTTAAACCATGCAATTTATATTTCAATGCCGTCATTTGAATGAAGTTCATTTTTTTCGATGAAGGTTTAAGTTTTCAAATATAATAAATTAATGCAGTATTGTGATAAGTTTCAAAATATTACCGAGGAATGTACTGCACTTTAGACTTGTTTAAATAAAATTGCATTGAAGTTGGAAAGTGTTTCATAATCAAGGCTTTAAGCATGATTGATCTTTCTTGTTAAAGTTTTATTTTCCGAGCATTCGACGAGCCTTTATCTTTCGGTTGAATTCGAGGTCATCGTTTTGGCTGATGCAACTGGAGGCTGGATTTTCGTCTGTCTTTAGATTAATATGTTTTTGCTGGGAAAGAATATGTAAAGGTGATGGTTCTGTGTCGCAACGGACGAGGACTTTTTGAAATTCTAATTTCATTCTTCGAGTGCCCACCCCTGTGTTTTTGACCATAGCACATAATTATATAAATATTTATTACTGATGTTTGCCACTGATTTATTACATTTTGATTATTACGGCTTTGAAACTGCTGGCAATTTTAAATACGGTTCTTGTGCGCCTGAGTCCAGTGGTGGTGGTGCTGATAAGGATTCAACTTATATGTTTTGATAACGCCATAAAATTAACGTCTATAATAAATAATTATTTTACTTTAACTTCACTAAATACTTGTGTGTTTATTTTTATTTTTCCGTGATTTTGTTTTTAACACTTTACAACATAGTTGAAAAGTGTTAATGACTTTGTTCATTCTGTCTGTCTGTCCGTTAGCACGATAACTGCCGTAAAAATGACTTTATCAGAATGAAATTTTAGTATGTTTTTCAGACGGTCTGTGGGACCTATGGGAATATAAATAAATAACATCACCCAATTAGTTTTTTATTGAACCCGGATTGAAAAAATGAAATACATTGAACCCTATGGGACCTAATTTTTCAAACATTGTTTAGGCAAATTTAAAATTAACAAATTGCTTCGAAATTTTTAGAAAATATTCACATTATCCCATAAAATATATAAAAAAAATTCAGTAAAATATGTTAAGTAGTTTTTTAAATAAAAATTATTTAATATAGGGAGAAACACAAATTCAATTAAATTCTGACTTTTGGAATATCCTCCAGAAAGAAAAAAAAATATATTATATAATAAATATCTTTCCAAGAGTTTAATTATTTTGTATGTAAGAAATACTTCACATTTTAAAATACATTTTGTAGATAATAATTTGTCAATTTTGTTTTTAATTTTATAGAACTCTTCATTATATACTTAGTTGATGGCATTTTTAATGCACTTTCCAACATCCTAGAGAGTTAAAATTTGGTACACAGCTTAAATTTGTTGATCATTTTATTCTACAGAAATTTGGTGGATTTTTAAATATAGATCCTACATTTTTTTCGAAATAGCCTGCAAATAATCCCCTTTCACTTCTATAAATCATTGTTGTAATATTGTTAAAAATTCTGATGTGTACAGAACATGTCTTTCCCTGCAGACTCATATTCGTTCTCTTTATTTCTTCAATAATAATTTGAGTTTATCTGCACAAAATAACAGCCATAAGTATTTTAATTGACATTGAATTTGCACGTTAAACTTGAATTTGGTTCTCATTTGATAGCTGGACTTATTGGCAAAGGTGACGTAGCGAAAACGCGAAAAAACTTGAATATATCAAGAAGGGCTAGTCCTAGGGTAATGGGGTTAGTCTTATTCTTTTTGTTGTCAAAAATCACATATAAAATAGGAATTTAATTGATATAATTGAGCACACGTAGTCTTTTATTTTTATATTTAACGATTTTTGCGGGCCATTTCGCAAAAATAGCCTGTTCTTTTTTCCCGAATCGTACTAGAATAACCTACAAATGATTTATATGCCAAATTTTGTTAAATTGGTATATATATCACTTGTAGGTTATTGAAATATAATACACTAAATTTTGTTGAATTTGCTGCATTAGTTTTCAGTTAGAGTGGATAAAGGCAATTTCTGCCGGCCATTTCGCAAAGAAGGCAGATTCTTTTATTACGAATAGTACTATAATCTAATGAACATCAGGGTTTCCCCCAAAAACATACCTACCAAATTTTATGAAATTCGGTCCATTAGATTTTCAGTTAGAGTGGATGCAATATCCTCACAGAAACACACACAGATACACCCTTACACACACAGACGGCTTCCTAAAAATAGTTTTTTCGTGTTCTAGAAGTCCCAAAACGTGTAGATCCTTCGAAAATTCCAGTTCCGATCTTCGGCACGATTCCAATACTTTGAATACATACACACACACACATATATTATCTGTGTATTATCTGTGTATCTAAATTCCGTGCCTACGCAATTACAATAGTTGTGATTTTAAATGATCCCTAAACTTTTATTATTTCTCCAACGAAGCCTAATTTTAACTTATGCAGAATGCAAATATCTCAAGCGATTGTAAGGTGAGTTACATAAGAATTGCTGAATTTTTTTCACACAAAATTATTTAGCTCTGGAGTCTGGAATACAAGATATATGAATGAAATATTCATTGATTTTGCATAGAGAATCAGATGATTTATATTTCGATACAGTTTTAAATATTTAAGTATAATAAATTACTGTAGTACTGAGATAATGTAAAGGATATCACCACTGAATGTAGCAGATTTTAGAAATTTTTAAATGAAATTGCATTTCAGTTGGAAAGTGTTTCATAATCAATGCTTATGCATGATTGATCTTTCTTGTTTTTATTTATTATTGTTGCTGGAGAAGAAGACGTTCCTTTCAAGGTAAGGGTTTAAGTTAAGGGTTTGGTTCTTCTGTGTTTTCGAGCAGGTCATCTTGGAGATTTACTTCTCCGAACAGGAGGTTGAACCCAAGGGGTTATTTTTCAGCCTATTCGATCAAGGATTTGTTATGGCGCTGGTGCTTATGTATCTTCCAAATTTAAGGAGGTCACTTTCCGCGCTTTAACACATTGAATGTTTGGATTTGCACTTAGTCAATCAAAATTACTGAGAAAAGCTTATTCTTGTAGCAGATTACCATTCATACGCAACGATGAACTTAATACTTCCTTAATAATAGTCACATCATTGTAACACTCTTTATTAGTTTTAGACCAGGTTATGGCATTCATAACTCTTCTTCGTATTGCAGGAATTAAAACGGTCAAATGTAATTTCATTTATTCTAAAATTGAAAATAAATAAAATTTCTTAAATTTCGTTAAATTAATCTATAACACCCATGAAAAATTTACATTTTTTTATTTGATTAGCCGCAATTAAATAAAAAAAATGTAAATTTCAGATAGAAACAAAGTTATAAGAATTTATGTAAAAGTATAAATTGCTAGAGTAAATTTATATTGTCATTTTGTGCTTACAGATATTAAAATTCTTGGAAACATTATACCGCCTAAAATGTTCTTTCTAAAACAGATGATATCAATTCACACTTGATCAGTTTGATAACTCCGATGTTATCAGTTGTGTGTTAACGGGAATTGTTTCGATCTCTTCTCGACCTCCAAATTCAATTATCTGCCGTAAAAGTACCTTCCGCCGCTTGGAATGGGGATATTTTAATTGAAACTGCATGAGCGTTGTTTCCGATCGCTTGCACTAAGAGAAAGGATGAAACCGATAAAAGGTGCTGTAATCAATTGAACCAATTGGGCAAGCAGCACTTCCATTAGCAAATAGAATGAAACAATCAATAGAATTAATATCAATAGAATTAATAGCGTAACAAGTAGCATGAAATCGAATTCTAATACTTTCAATTTATACATACTGTTATATATACAAGGTGTCTCAAAAGCATTGACCTCGGCTTCTATTCCTTAAATATTGATCTTATAAATATATAATAAATTACACAGTTGCGTAAAAAAAGGTACAAAATTTTATGAAATCGATAAAAATTTTCAGGGGATTAAATTTGAAAAAATACAAAATGTAAATATTTATACTGCCCCGTACAAAAACATTTCCAATATGTAAAATGTGCCCCATACACTAATAAAGTGATGTACAAAATTTCAGCATTTCATCCGGCGATACAAAGCTGAACAATTTCCCAAACAGTTCGATCCCCCTTTGCAGGCATTGGCGTTCGTGGACGAAAATGCCTGCAAAGGGATATCGAACTGTTTGGGATAGGGTATGTCAAATACCTGTTTTTTTTTTAGGTTCTTCGTTTGGGATTGACGCGGTGCCACCTGTAAGAAAAAGGTTAATTCGTCAATTCAGAACTAAGCACACTGACGATTCACTGAATGTTTTCTAATCTTCTTTATTTTGGTATAATATTAAAAAAAAAAGGGTTAGTTTTATTGAATAGAAATAATACTGGAAATAAATACATAAATTAAAAATACATCGTCTGCATTTCATTAATCAGTTTTTTTTTAAATTAGTTTACTATAAACGTTTGAAACGGCTAAATTAGAGTTAAAGGAAAGAAAAAATCGTCTGTGCGTTCCTCTCTTCGTTTTGAAAAAATATGTTAAATTTAAAAATAAAATACATACTTGCATTTGTTTACTTATTCATTTTAATTGTTTCAAATAAAAAATGGCAGGTCTCAATGTGAAAAGTACTTAAGAATCCGTGATTGCATCGTGAGCCTACGAGGAATTCGCAAAAATGTCTCCTATGTATTATCATCCAGTTTTATCTTTTTTGTGATATGTCACAAATTTACATTTCTAATTTTATATATGGTCCCCATTAACAATGTTCAATTTTCAATTACATATAACTCACTCAATTTTAAACATACAGATATGCGGTTTCTTTAAATGATCTTGTTGCATTAAAAATAAAAAAATTCTGATTGGCCAAATTTGTCTAAGGAGTTCGTATAAAAATTTAAAAAGTGTAATTTTTTGAAAATTAATGGGAGGACTATTTCATTAACGCAGTCTTATTTTCTACCTTATGTGAGACTAGAAATAGATCTCACATTTGATGAGACACTTTTATGTACACATTTATGGTGGCCAAAACGGCGAATAATACTTGCAGTCTGGCTGGCACCGAGTTTCATAACCCCGGGAACCTAAAGGTCAGAAAACCACAAATTTAGGGGTGCCATGACAGAGGGAGCCGAGCTGGGCCTTACGAGATGTAAAATGGTTCCATTGGTTAAAAGAGTAACCAATGAAAAAAAGGAGATTGTTACGTCAAACTCAATGCGGCAAATGAAAGAAAAGGGGGAGTCCCCCCCCCCAACGAGGGAACCACAGCCTGTGATCCGAGAACGACACAAGAAGATAACTTGCGCACAGAAAGGGATACTAACTTGACTTGGAACGGATAACTTCGACATGATGACTTGTGCAGATACTACAGCGATGACTTGATATACTAAGAGAATGAAATAAGTGCGAGTGAAGAATTACAGCAATATAATATGTTCAACGAATTTACGTGTGGGAGCATTACACCAAGAGTTATTGCGGTAAATGAACGACATTAAATACAGATTCTGACAAAGTCCAAGACAGACTTGAAAGTATGTGTTCCTCAAAAAGATATCTAGGTCTAAACATATTTTAGGCAATTTATGTGGTCTCACATGTTCCCCCCGCCGAAACAATATATTTAATTGTGTAATGAATCTAATAAATATCCTATGTTGTTAATAAATATTCCATTGTTAAAGTTAAAATGGTGTGATCCATTTAGTATTATATTAATTAATAATTCTTTTACAGAACTCGCGCGAAATATAAATATCGCGAATTTCTATATGAACTGTTACGAAAAGGTCTTCTAAAAATATGAGAGTTTTTCCTTGGAGAATAATTTTGATATGGACTTTTAACGTACCATTCTTCTTCCTGTGAGGCAACTGGAATTCTTCTCTGACTGAAACGATTTCTACTTTCAGATTTTCTGGATGGTGTTGAGGTTCTGAAAGATGTTGATGGTTTATGTTTCTTTTTTACTGGAATATCTTCCCAATCTTCCTCTTCCAATTCATTTTCATTGTATCTGCTTGTAGAGGGCGTATCCAGGAAAGAATCCTCGAAACTGGAATTGCTCTTTTCCAGATCTTCTCTTATTTCATTCAGTCTTTTCTTCCTTTTCTCTGAATTTTCACTAAATTTTCTTCTTAATTTCTCAAATTCTTTCTTCTTTAAATTTAATTCATTCTTCAACTCTTCAATTTCCTGTTTAGTGTCTTTTTCAATTCTCACTGTATTTATGTCCTCTGCCATTTCTTCTAGCTCTTCGTTCTGTACTTCTTCTTCCAGAATGGCTATTTCTTTCGCAGCTTCAAATGACTGTGGATTTGCAGATAAGACAGCTTTTCGAATAATGATTTTCAGCCCTTTCTTGAATGCATTTAGTAAAATAGCAGTTCTCAAGGAATCTTCACCATCAGACCCAGTATCTTGTGGGAAAGCCACATAGGATTCTGCTTCTATGCGGTTCGCATAATCGCGTACACTCTCATTTGTCATTTGCTTGCAATTTACTAGTGCGGCAACGTTCTTGGCAATATTTTCTTTTTTTGTAAAATTGTCCTTGAGTGCGTTAACAACTTCAGTAAAATTCGTGCTTTGATTTAGTTTTGGAATTGATTTTATCAGTCTTTCTGCCCTACGAGACAATTTCAACTTCATAACGAAAATTCTGTCTTTATTTGTCCACTCGGCGTGTTCAGCCACTAACAAAAACTTTTCCAAAAAGACCTGGAAAGATTCATTTGCATTGCCAGCAAAACTTGGAATGGATCCAAGGAACTGTGATCCAATTCCGACCTTCACTTTGTTAGAGTCTCTGACAGCGGAAGCTGATCTGCCAGAATTTGGAGAAAGTCGTGGCGGAGACACCGAAGGGATACGGTTCGACACACTTGGTTGAGCAGAGGAGTCTCTACTCCTGCTTGCTCTCGTATTTCTAGATTTAGGCATTTTAGCACAAGGTTTTTCACCAGAAAATTTCAAATTTATCACGAAGCACAGTTTATTGTGGAAAATTGATTTCACTTTTGCTTAAATCACTTATTTATGTGTACATTGAGCACCGAAAAACACTACGTGTAACTTATTTCACTTATTTGTTCATTATCATGAACTTCGAATCACTTTTGCATGTGCACAGAACTATTGTATTCACTTTTCAAAAATAAATGTATGCACTTCATGTATTTACCTTTTAATGTATGTGTATTTGGAAATTTCAATTTACTCATATATCATATATCATATAAAATTTTGTGTATTTATGTATGTCAATTACCTCAAAATATATATGTAACACAATTTCAACATGTAATATGCAAATTAAATCATGCAAATAATACTCTTGGTGCTTCTGGGCTTATGTGCTTTTGCACTTTTTCTTAAAATATGACACATAAACAAAAATTTTCATGCCCATTAACTCAAATACTTTGCACCACAAAATAACTTTTTCAACTTACTTCGACATATTAGTACTGCAATATTTTTTTACACAATAAAAAATTTGCACTCTTTCATAAAATTATACCTCACTCACTGTAATACTCTGGGAAAGGGATACGGCACCAATTTGTGGGAGCTGGGTCAGTACAAAACAGCACCTACTGACTCCACCACCCACAACTTCGTGATCTTAATTTCAAAATGCCAAAGAGACATAATTTTAACAAATATACTCTCAAAAATGTATCAGCAATAACACCAGGTTCAAAATTTAAAGGAGTTCCCAGTTTAGGGGAATTAAATATCCCTAAATGAAGTACAGTGAGTAAAGTAAATATACAGACACAAATAAATAGGCTCTTTTTCACACAACTTAAATATTGATTTATTTTAGATTTTTCGAAGAATTCAATATGTGTATTTTAACTTTCAAATAATAAATAAACTTCAGAGCTTCACTTATTTTAGACATATACAAGAAACCAATTGCTCTGGTAAAAATTATATAGCATTCAAATAATCAAATTATTCATAATCATATGATCTTAAATCATTTCTAAATTTAACTTTAAATATTTTAATATGAGCCATTTTAATTATTGAATTTAATTTCATCATGCCAGTACCGCTTCGGAAACATTGTTTCCGGAAAAAGAAAATTTACCTTGATACAAGATTTACAAAAATTTGTAGCTCAGATTCGCCTCAGATATCACGGGATTTGAGCCGGGGATTCAAAAGTTCACAGGGCGAAATTCCAACGTACATTCCAAAATCTTTAGAAACCGAACTTCCGAATACAAGGCTTCGAATTGTAACAAAGCCGCCATTCAACCCTCTCAATTTCCAGAGTCGTCGTCGGATATGTTCCTGGAATGGAAAAAATATAATTTAGAATAGATTTGCATCAGGATGATTAATGAAAAGTTCCAGGCTCCTCTTCTTCAGCTCCAGATGAACGGCAAGCCATTTTGGCCAAAAGCCTTTTGTCTAAATTAGACAAAACTTTCGATGCGACCTTTCAGTCGAAATGTTCCAGCACGAAGAGAGCGAAAAATGGGTCCTCTGAGCCCACGCAAGTTCTCCTACTCAAAAAATGCGCCTCTTCCTGATTGGACGGCGCGCTCACATAGCAACTACACAGCCAACACGTCACGCTCCACGGCCAGACACTAAGTCCAGACAATCCAACGATTTCTCGACGAAAAGCGCTTTTTAATGTAATTTCAATGGAAACAAGTGTTAGTAAAAACACTGTACTGGCACGAACGGAGAGAAGGATGTTTCTCTTTCAGAAAATACAAAAAGGCTCATGACGCAGAATTGCGACATGACAGCTCTCCCCTTCTGGGAGGCAAAAATTTTCAGAACACAGTGAGGAAAATTTTTCTCTCACTCAAAACACAAAACACAAAAATTTACAAGGAGTTTTAGGAACCTGTAAGTGTAAAATGATTTAAACCAAAATTTTGGGCGAGAAAACGTGGGCCCCAACGTTTCTCAAGGCAACGGCACTGCAGATCTGAATGACCGGCCAAGCCATTCATCACCACAGGAAAAGACCAAAAGAAAACCGAAAGGATGACAAGGCGTCACCACATCTTAAAGGAACCTTTACAAAAATTTACATAAAATTACACTAAAATCAGAAAAAAATTTTGTCAAGGCAATTTGCCTGACAACACACTATCTCAATCAACCACTTTGAGATCAACCAGGTGATATGAAAAATAAAATATGATATAATATGAATTTACAAACTTAACAATATAAACAATTCAAAATTCAAACAATTTCAAACAATTGTCACTTTCAAACACACAAGTGACACAAAAATTATTCTTAATTTTCATCAAAAGGTTAAATATTTTGAAAATTAATTTCTAAATTAAATTTGTCATATTCAGGTAATGAGATTCTTCACTCATTCAAAAATGTCTCACTCTTTGAGAACAAGGTCACATTCAATATTTACATTTTCCAATTTCAATATTTAATTTCAGAACTTTCATTAAAATCTTAACTTTCACATTAAATTACTTTCAACTTCAACATATTAACTTTAAATTACATTTACTTTCCAATTTTTCATCATTTCAACTTTTCAACAATTATTCAACATATTCAATATCAACTTTAATTCAACTTATTTTTGTCATTAAAACAATTCAGAATTTTCTCATTCTGACACACTTTCATAAATTTCCTTAAATTATTCATTTATATTTACATTATTTAATTTATCTTAAAATTTCAATGTACTTTACTTTTAACAAAATCTCTGAAATAACTTAACAAGTGACAACTTCATGTCACACAAGAAAAATTTACATTTACATACATTTGTCTACTGAGAGAGAGAGAAGGAGAAAAATTTTCTCCTGAAATTCACGTCAGTTATGTAAAAGAGCAGGAACACATCTAAAGAGCAAACTCGGCGGGGACTAACGAGTTGCCAACACAGAAAACGGGGGTGTAGAAAAAGAAAAAAAAATACTCGCGTGCAGGAAGCGATTGCAGCAGAAACAGGACGCCAGGACACGCCTCAGAAGCACGGATATCATCAAAATTTTTGGGCAGCTTGCGCTGATCCCAACATCATCATCATCTTCTTCATCATCGTCATCCTCATAGCTTCACCTGGCCAATCACAACCCTCCTAGGTAGGCTCGGAGCAAGTTGTCGTCCAGGACTCCAGTCCTGCCACAAAAGTTCGGACAATTAATTTGCTAAGCTGCTTCTTCATCTGTGATCCAATGTAAAAATGTCCATGTTTGCGTCCACCAGCCAGCTTTCAGAAAAAGGGGTTGCAGCATAAAAATATGATGTCTAACTGAAATTTGTGTAGATGTTTGAAAACTGCTGGTCAAAAAAAAACAACAATGTGAAATGGAATTTCAAGAGAACAGAATTTCAACAACATCAGCCAAAAATTTCACCTCTCTCAGCAACAAAGTTTCAAAACATTTTTCAAAAGAGATCATTTACTTTTGATCTTCAAAACATTTAATTTCAAAAATTTTCAAATTCAAACTTTTCATTTTCCAGTTCAAATTACTTAAATTATTTCAATTACTTTATATTAATTTTACCTTTAATTTCAATTTTATTTTAATAAATCATTTACTTTCCATTATTTACTTTTCCAAAAATCAAAAATTTTCCTCCTTTTACTTAGGGGAACAATTCAATTACCAACACCATTTTAATTATTTTCATTAATGAACTAAAACAAGTGATCAAACATTTTTTTACATTAAAACACATCAATATAATCAAAGTCAATCAAGACAGGACTCTCGAAAAATTTTAAAGTCCAAGGAGAGTCAATTAACAAATTTAATTATTATTTAAATTATAATATAAACATTCATAATTTATAGTTCACAAAATCAATTACTTATTTACTTTTTTTAACTTAATGCAAGATTTCCAATAAATTTTTAAAATCACAACAATTTTTTCATAAATTCTATTTAAAAGACAATATTGAAATATAAACTTAAATAAGTATAAACTTTAACTTAAAATGAAATCTTTTCTTGCAAAATTTAATTTCTATAAAATTGTGAACTCAACCAAAATTTAAACCAGACACTAAGTCCAGACAATCCAACGATTTCTCGACGAAAAGCGCTTTTTAATGTAATTTCAATGGAAACAAGTGTTAGTAAAAACACTGTACTGGCACGAACGGAGAGAAGGATGTTTCTCTTTCAGAAAATACAAAAAGGCTCATGACGCAGAATTGCGACATGACAATTGTTAAAGTTTAAATGGTGCAGTCACACACAGTGAGTATTATAATAATTAATAATTCCTTTACAGGACTCACACGAAAGTTAAATAATTGGAGGGTTTTATATAGCGGCACAACTAGCAATGTACGATTTCAATAATAAATCCACTACGTATGAATTAACGGCCATGTCAATCTTAATGAATTTAATATTAAAAGTTCAACTTTAGGTTTCTTTTTTAAATTTCTTTCCCATACCTTACGTTTAACATTTTTGCAATTTACGTTGCCCACTTATCTCCAACAGGTAAAGAATTAAAGCGCCTTTCAATGTTTTTGGGACACCCTGTATAATACTTATGTTACTAATAAATCTACTCATACTGTATTTACCAACTTTCCTAAACACCTCCACTTTATTATTTTCAATAATTATATATTTCATGGTAATACATTATACTTACAAGTCTCAGGGATTCCACAAGGTGGCTGTAGTAGCAGTATGTTAGCTAATTTATATCTTTACCATTATGGAAAATATTTTACTTCAACAGATTATAAAATTTACAGATATGCTGATGATCTGATTCCTTTTGATTTGTTTAGTATATAAAGATAACTGTGTTATAGATCTGGATTTCTATCCGTGTAACTTTGAATTAATTCCTAACGCAGTCACTATTAGTAATAATATTAATGTTTTGGATTTAAATATAGTTATTGAACCTACTAATGGGATAGTTACCAAATTATCTGATAACAAATACTATTTTAAATTTAACATTAATAAAATATTACCATTGAATTCCTGAAACTCGATTCCATTGTTTAGAAATATTATACTTAATCAACATTTTATAACTCACAGATTATAAGATAAAAAAATTTCATGCTATGCCGATTCATAACCTGAAAATTAACAGTAAATTATATAAATATCTAGCATATTTAGTAAATGATATAGATAAGAAGTTTGGATTAGCTGAATATTCATAAAGTCTCTCCTTAGTATTTTATATTAGCCAAACATCAACATTCTCTTGAATACGCATTACTATGTATTTACATCCTCTTATACTTTAGCCTCCATGTTTTCTATTATATAAGACGCCTCTTCATTTTGAAACTTTTACTGTAGAATATATCACATTTTATTGCCTTTTCGCAATAATGTTATTTATTTCTCACGATTGGCAACATGGATGGATAGGACATTTGCAGTGTATTTCAGGTATTCTTGTTTCCTACATAATTTTTCAATCCATATGCTTGTCGTTCAAGTGGTAAAAGTTTATAGATATAATATATCTCTTACTTCATAAACAAGCATATTTTGTGTTCATTTTGATTAGATACTTGGACTTGAAACAATTTTTGTTTTTCGAAATGAATAATTTTTTAGGCCCAGTGCTTATCTACCTATAGCTTTATTGTTTGGTTATTTCTTGTTATTCTATTTTCGAATCGATACCATTGATATATGTTGATTATTTTTAGCTTGATGACTAGAAATATGCATTTTATTTTCCTCATGATTGTTGATTCTCTATTTAATACTCCTTTTTAATTTGTAGGCAAATTTTAAGTTAGGTTTGAGTTACAACTTCTCTCTATTCTATCACGGATTTTCATATTATATTTTTATTATATATATATATATATATATATATATATATATATATATAGTGAATGTATTTATACAATTGATAATTATGCTAATTTTATAAATTCACACTTTGGAAATATAGTTACTGGAGACTTAGGCATAGTTGAAGATAAATCTTTAAGAACCTTAATGTCATTTGGTACAAAATTCAGGTTACCTTCTTGTAATAACACTTCACTCAATAAGTCTCCAGTCTGACACATATATGGCAACACTGTTGACAGACCCACATGATTTCTGGATAGTACCAACTTTCAAACGATACGTGTCAAAATTTCATGACATTCTGACAATTGGTTTACAGGTAACAGTGGTTTTAATGACCCCAGTTTCGTAATTTTCCAAACAATGGATACAAAGAATTTCGTTTGTTGATTAAACATTGTTGTTTGATGGGCGAAAAATACCCTTGAAGCCAAACAGTGGCTTGATAAGCGTTATGGAGACTCTGCACCAGGGAAATCAACTATTATTGACTGGTATGCTGAATTTAAACGCGGTCGTACAAAAACCGACGATGCTGAACGCTCTGGTTGCCCCAAATCGGCAGTTGTTCCGGAAAACATAAAAAAAGTCCACAAAATAGTTTTGAAAGAGCGTAAAGTGAAGTTGCGTGAGGTAGCTGACACCTTAAAGATGTCAGAAGTTAGTGTGTTTACTGTTTTACATGAAAATTTGAGCATGCTTCAGTTGCTTTCGAAGTGGGTGCCGCGTTTGCTCACACCGGACCAAAAACAACAAGACATGTCCCGTGTCACAAGTCGAGGAAAACGATTGTTAAATTATATAAATTACGCTTCGAATTGCTTCCTCAACCAACGTACTCTCTAGATCTAGCCCCCAGCGACTACTGGCTTTTTGCAGACATCAAAAAGATTCTCCAGGGAAAGAAATTTGACTCAAATGAAGAAGTGATTGCCGACTAAGGCCCATTTTGAGAGCAAAGACAAATCGTTCTACAAAAAAGGCATCGAAAAGTTAGAGGAGCGTTGGAATGAATGTATCACTCTTGTAGGAGAGTATGTTGATGAATAAAGGCGAATTTCTAAAAAAAAATTGTTTTTCTTAGTTAGACCGGAGACTTATTGAGTGATGTAATAATTCTAATAAAGTCTTAAAATCAATAAATCTTGACCTTGATAAATATATTTATGAATTAGCTTCTAAATATGTTCAGCCTTTAGAGGCATTTAATATGTGGATATTTACAATTTAAAGTCTATTAAAAATGCCATTTGGAGTAACAATTTATCTAGATCTATATATAATATGGATAATATAAAACACTCTATAAATGATTTACATAAATATTTTGTTATTACTTATGTTGATAAAGCCTCTAATAATTATGCTATTATCTGTAAAAAAATTCTATATACAATACCTGTTAGATTATTTAAAAAATAATAATCTATTTAAACTTGAATCACACTCTGTTAATAGTATGAAATTGGAAATTATCAATATGTACAGTGATTTAGATATTAATAATAAATTTTTGAAATTTCCATATATTGTGCTTACTCCTAAATTTCATAAAAATCCTATTAAATTTAGAACTGTTACTTTAGAACTGTAACTAGTGCACATAATTCATACTCTACTACTGCTAGTAAATTATTACTGAATTATTTAAATGTACTAAATAGTAATTTACACGATTCTAGTGATAACTACATTATTCTAAATAACAGTAAAAAGAATTAAAAAATAAATTAGCATAACTAGGTAAAGTAATAGGATTTCAAACTTTTGATTTTAAAGATCTATTTAATAATATTAGGATCACTAATCTTTATAATGTCATATTAGCTTTATATAATGCCTATATTACTAATCATTCTCACCTACCTAAATTTACCAATTTTCCTAAACTTCTCCATTTTGTTCTTTTCAATAATTATATTTTTCAAGGTAATAAATTATACTTACAAGTCTCAGGTGTTCCACAAGGTGGCTGTAGTAGCAGTATGTTAGCTAATTTATTCCTATATCATTATGAAAAATTCTTTACTTCTACAGATTATAAAATTTATAGATATGTAGATGATCTGATTTGTTTAGTATTTATTGATAATTATGTCATAGATATAGATTTCTATCTGGATAATGTGGAATTAATACCTAATGAAACTACTATTAGTAAAAATATTAATTATTTGGATTTAAATCTAATTATAGAACCTACTAATGGGATAGTTACTAATTTATATGATAAAAAATATTTTTTTAAATTCAATATTAATAAAATATTACCTTTTAATTCCTGCTACTCGGTTCAATTGTTTAGAAATATTATACTTAAGCAACTTTTTAGTATTTATAGATTATCAGATAAAAAAGTTCATGCTTTGCACATAAATAACCTCATGTTTACCAGTAAATTACATGAATATCTAGCATATTTATTAAATGGTATAGTTAATAAATTTCGATTAGCCTAAATTCTTAATAATCTCTCCTTAGTATCTTATTTTAGCCTTACTTCTACATTCACTTGTTCTTACATTACAATATATTTCCATCTTTCTATTTTGCAGCATTTACTGTAGAATATCACATTTTACTGTCATTACACAGTACGGTTTTTATTACTCAGTTTAGTAACAGTAAATCACTTCTTTATATTTTATCGAATGGTAACATTGGTCTAGTCATTTTTTGCTCGTCACGATTGTACATTTGATGTGTATTTTAAGGTATTTATGTTTCCTTTCTATTTTCTCAATCTTTATGCTTGTCGTCCTAATAACATATGTTTATAAATAAAATCTATCTTGTGTTTCAGAAACAAGCATTTTTGTGTTATATTAGGACTTGATAACGAATTTTATCGAAATGAACTATTTTTAAGCCTGGAGCTCTTCCACGTCTAAGCTTTAATGCTTGATTATTTTGGTATTTCTTTTTTCAATTCCTCTCCATTGACATTTTTTTATTATATTTAGCTTTCTGAACTGTAATATGTATTATAATTTCCTCTTCATTGTTGAATTTAATTTTGTTTCATTGTATTCTGTAGGCTTAAATTTTTTTTAAGATAGTTTATTATGAGTTACTTCTCCCATTCTACCGTTAGATATACTATTTTGATATTATATATATATATATATATATATATATATATATATATATATATATATATATATATATATATATATATATATATATATATGTATATATATATATATATGTGTACATTGATAAGCCAGGGATTTAAATTTACCAGTGTGAAAACGAGGTTTGTCTCAAATGACGTACATTTTTTTATGTTTAAAAGTGTGTGTAAGTTCAAAACATTTAAAAATGCATTATTAATTATTTGCAGTAATTAGGCAACTTTTCTGCAGAATTACACCATTTACTACAAAATTGGAATTTTATTTGACATAGAGACAGTACACTGCACAGTCCACAAAATGGCAGACAACGAGTCTATCTCAGGAATTTCCAAAGTGGAAATGAAACAGTTGTTTATTTCAAAATAAATTGACTGGTAGCAAAATAAAGCGAAATTTTTAAATTTCTCAATATTTTAATTATATTAGAAATTAAAATTATAATTATCATCAAAAGTATTGCCGTAAAAAAGTACACGAGTCTAATTGAATATGTCTCAGATAACATTTTTAAAAAGAATCTCGGGTGCTGAAAGTGTTGAAATGAAATATGTTTTCAAGATATTTATTAATTTTTGGGCGTGCAAGAAATTCCGTTTTCAATGTAGAGATTTATTTCGTATAGTTTAGATTTATTTTTTTAGTGTTTAATATGTTTTGTTATTGTTTAGATTGTTAAATATGACCCCGATTCCCGCCTATTATTGGCATATCGGGATCAAATGCTATTATGATTTGAATGCTCATTACGCCTCAGTAACTACTCAAATTTATCCCAAAACTAAATTTATTTAGGAAACGTTTTCGTTTTAAGCACAATTATGAGTAATCAGTATGTCACACAAAATAAGTTAATTATTATAACTTCTTCTAATATTATATTTTACAAATAACATTAGTTAATGCATTACTCATTAAGATATATACTTATAAGGCACAATACCAGACCAGTTCTTATTTAGGTTCTGTTGACATATACTTCTCCAGTCCACACTCAGGTCCTTTCTTTCCACACAAGCTCGCCTTCGATCTCGATCATCTCTAGATTAAAGGGATTTACAAGATTCTCAGGATTTACACGATGCAAATTCGCACTATTAATTGACTGTTCAATTTATTGATTCATCTTCTTTTATCATTTAAAAACTTATTAGTAGCCCCTATCACCATTTTATAATCCTATTTTCACCTTACAAAAGACTCTACCGCAGCTTTTATCGCTATGAGAGTTCTTAGCTCTGACCTACCTTATGTTTAAAGTGCCTTGAGTTCTTAGCATCTTAGTCTGTCGGTCACTATTATTATATTCAGAATCCGCATATCCTTAACCTTTTCCTTACGGCGATACAACAGTTGCACCACTGAAAATCTCTTCTTCTAGAACGCCGCAGGTTCAACGGTTGTACCGTTTAAAATACCTTGGGTTGTACCAGTCTTTTTTACCCCCCCCCTTTTTTTCTAGGAAAGGAGGGAGACGCCTATTGTACCTGCCCGCAGCCATTCCTTAAAGTACCGTATGCCAACAGCCATTCCTCCAAGTTTCTCCTGACAGAAGGGGAAACGAGTTACGAACGAAAGACAAGCTCCTTGAAGGTGTTTATTTACAGAGGTGGAATTTTCAGTTATTTTGCCGTTCTGGAGTTGAAAAAGTGGATACGTGGTTGAAAAAGTGTTTTACTGTAACGTAAAAGTTAAGCTACTTGGAAAAGCTGCCCCTCAGTTGCAAATCTTTTGACATTACGCACAGGTGCACTTATCCGGGCGCAGTCCATTGTATTAATTCAATTTAAGCGATCGTGTTGTTTATTGTTAGCTGTGACCTGCTCGCATGGCAGAGTTCATTTTCTGGGAAGACACAGCCGATATTCTTGCTTATGCCCAGGAAGCAAAAGAAGTTGCTTGTATATCTCCATATGAGACATATTAGTGAATATCATTAGACGTTATCTGTCTGAGTGGTAAGGCGTATAGTGCCCGCCTAGGTGGTAGAATATATGCGTTATGGAGAACTCTCGTCTTCATTGGAAAAGAAAGATTTTATTTTTCTAAATATCTTATAAATTTGATTGGTTTGAATGTCAGAAGCGACGGAAATAATCTGGCTTTTTCTGTCACTTCGTGTCTAATGCCGCAATTTATATTTGTACAGGCAGAACACTCGCGCCTTTTGCACTACGTCCGGGCATGTTAGGCAGGACCTCTTCTGAAGCGAGTACTATTTCTCTCGGATAAACAGAATTGGATATTTTCAGTTATGATCCACCGCCTTTAACAGTTCTGTCAAACAAGAATGCACACAAAAAAAGCGGGGTTAAACATGAATAATAAAGATGAATAATATAACAGAATAAACAAAGAACAAATTAATTAAATTTTCAACTCAATACGTGCAATTCTTGTGTGAGAAAAATTTAGAGTTTTTTTTTTTACTTTTGTGAACAGTTATTTGTTTCTACGGGAAATAACTCAGTTTTAGTGGAATTATTAATAAAATGTTTTTTGCATTGGATTCATCATCAGTGATACATTTTCTGTTTATACCATGACGATAAAGGGACAAACACTTCACAAGTCTTACATTTCAGCTCAAACTAATCTATCGATGAACTAAATTTGCATTTATTGCAATGTTTAAAACGTGAATCTGAAAATACAGGAAGAAGCAAGTCTTCCTCTCTCAATAGTTTAAGTATTTATAATCAAAATTTTTAAATTGGAATGATCACTAAATATTTTTTAGATATCAACACAAAAATAGAATAAAATCGAATTTTGGATTATGCTCGTCCAAGTTCTATACGGCAAAACATGGGAATCGGAAACCGGCGGACATCAACTCTCGCCGACCCCCACCCATCTGCTCCTAATATCCACAGCCACATGCGAGCCACACACCCTTTCCATTCAATATTATTTTTTCTTATACAACTCCTTATCAAAATATACATACTAAACAAACCCTTATAATAACGCAATTTATTTACGATTTCTCAGATCCTCTACGAAATCAATTTATCAAGTTTAATACCTGAAAAATTGTATCTCATTTTTTTTTATTTCTGGTCAACACACGGAATGAAAGGCATTAACTGTATGTGCCATACAATTCAGATCCAACTAATCTATTTATAAACAAAACTTGCATGACTTACATCGTTTAAAACGTGAATTTGAAAATAAGGCAGAAAACAAGTCTCTCTAACTCCATGGTTTAAAAATTCACATTCTGAATTTTTTAATTGGAACGACCTCTCAATAATAACTTTCCTATTCAAAAGAATTATGGTGGTGGTCCCATCTCTAATGCTATGAGCTGAATAAGGTTTTTCTTTTATTTTTTTCATGTGTTGGGGCAACGTCTTAGGCTTAAAATTATAAGCACAAAAAGAGCAGAAAAGCCAAATGTTGAGAGGCTATTTCACCAGATCCAAGGATTGATTCGAAAAACGAATTTCAGCTGGGATTCAGTATTATACAATTAGTATACATGAGTCAGATGATGCTCGTCTTTTGGGTTGAATTTGATCTTCTGATGTATTTACACCGGGCTTTTAAAGGTGTCATACTTTGACGCCAGGAGTCCCAAACAACAACAGCCACGCAGTATGGTATTGAATGGAAAACGTTTCTACAATGTTCTGGGGAAAATCTATCCACGCGTCTATACAGTTCAGTTTCATTTATTGTGGATGGTGGAAACACTATCCACAACATATATATCTCAAATGGAACACAATTTCATCCAAAAACTTAACACTTGCGTTCTATTGAAACAATGTTTCAAAATGCGAACTGCAAGCTACAGTTCAACACGACGCCTCCGAACACGCACTCAGAAGTAGCAGAAAAACCCTTACTCAAGCAATAACTAATATTAACACATGAAAAAAACTTGTTTAATAGGATATCGAATATTATGATAATCGACAGGGTAAATCATTTTTACACTTGGAATAACTGAAGATCCGATAGTCTCCATTTTCCTTCTATCTCTAAACTAATATACAATCAGGACTCGAAATAACCTAAAACCCTACAACTACTCTTCAAAAAACCAAATTTGCTAGTTAATTTAGAAGTTAATTTAGATCTGTTCCAACCCCATAAACTGCCAAACCCAAATGAGTACCGAAATTCCATATTAGGGTTCTTAGGCTAAATACATTTGCAAAACACATATTATGAGACCCCCTCTTAGTGATCTCTGAAATAATGTCAAAAATTATGTAATTCGTAAGAATTATACTGGAGATTAACAAAGCTTCACACTTGGTTCTTAGCTATACAAAAACACGGGATTGCCTTGGATTCCAATTTTTGGTAGCATCAAATATGTATCCTTAACTATCCACTATTTTTAAATTTACCATTACAGTATAAAATAAATTCCACAAAAACGTTCAGGTATCCAATTCATAACACGCAACATAAACCATGCATCATATTGATGAATCTCATTTTTTAGACGAAACGTGAAAAGTGATGCATTTATATAAAAATTTAGTATTTGATCCTGATAAAATGATATTTTCAAAAATAATCCATACATATTCTAAACAAAATTTTCGAGAAAAATACTTTGTGCAAGTTAATTAAATTTTATGTTCAATACAGCCTTCATTGCTGTGCATTCGCTTAACAAGTATAAATAATTGCTATTCATTTATCTTGCAATTTCTAATGGAATATTTCTATAAACTGCTGTGTGCACAAACAAAAAATATTTACCACTACTGAAATCCTTTCCAAAAGAAAACTTTCGTACCATCTGGTGTACTTTGGAACAGAACAAAAGAACGAAATTCTTTAGGATGACTTTCGAATGAGACTAAAATTTAATACAACGTGACAAAGCAAATGTTTTTTCTTTGCCGCGTTCTTGAAATGAACAAACTGTTCTCACTATAACTACTAATCATATAAGTAAATATTTTTAAACTAGAAGACTTATATTTGTAATATACATTTGTAAAGTTGAAAATGCAATTTAGATTCAAAATATGTATACTATTGTTTCTCAGTAATATATAAAAATTCAAATGCAGCAAGTGTGTTTTTACATCATATGCAAATGCTCTATAGTTATGATTATAATTAAATACACTGTCAGTGGGTAATTTCCTTTCCTCAGACTCATGTTTTAAGATTGAGTATTATTATATTTAAAAATTTGGCAGAAGTAACTACTAACTACCTATTCCAAAAGTTTTATAGAATTCTATAGAATTCTATGGATATCCTTTTTTGGCACTATTATAGTAATATTAAAATATATACAAATATTTTATAGATTTCTATCGACACTCTATAGAGATTTCTGCGAAAAAATAAAAATAGTTTCCTCAGCGACATGTATAGAAATCATAAAGCGTTTTCCAAATAAATCATATAGACACGTTTTTGCTATAGATATTCTATAGATTTTTCAATTCTCAAACACAGACTTTGTAGTGCGGATTGGTTATAAGCGGAATTTTCCGACAAATCATAATTAAACTTGCTGCACCATGATGGTTGCGAACACGTATGCAAATAGTACGTCATGCAAATACACGTCATGCTCAGAAATGTTTACGCATCCAGTTTATCACTCAGAAATAACCAATCTAGTTTATCACTCATAAATAACCTGTTTAGCTTATCACTCACAAATAACTCATCTAGTTTACCACTCATAAATAACCCTCAAGTTTATCACCTATATTACTTACCATAATATTTGTACCTGCGAAAATCTGTTTGAGGTTATTCTAATGATTTTATTTACTCTACAATGTAAATATTAGTTAGCCGATGTGTTGTTGTTGTTGAGACCCAGACCGTCCGACCTTCCAGAAAGGTGTAAGGTAACCATTAGGACGGCCGGGAAGTGGCACCCAATTTAGACCGGAACCCAGTGGAGGGGCCGTACCCCACTTCCCTTAGCACCCACCTCTCGGAAGGACTTACGGACCGTCCCACATGTTTAACGTGATCGTACTCCGCATGAACACGGCGGCAGTTGTGGCAGCGTGCAAATCAGCGCGCAAACCACCGGGCTACCGCGCCCAACATATGCCAACAACACATGGTGTTCCTAGGTGATCACCCACCCAAGTACTAACCACGCCCGATGCTGCGTGACTTCGGTGATCTAGCTGATGTCTGTCTGAATACGAGAATCATTCCTCGTACAAGAATTCCGTTTTTAGTAGCTTGTGATTCTTTTTTCCAAAACATATAAAAAATAAAAAAAGAATTGTATTGTTGGATCGAATAATCACAGTTATATTATGCTACCTTTCATTTTAAAGAACTTTTCACTACGCTGTTTGACGTTTCATGATCATTGATTCTAAAATAACCCTTTGTATGCATGCGTATGTCATATTTTGTTATACATGTACAATGATGTTAAATTCACTGAATTGTGGCTCAACTTCCCTTTCTCATAATCCATTTTCAAGTATCTTGTGGGTTTTTTTTTTTTCAGATTTTACAATTTTTTTTTTTTTTTGGAAATATCCAGATTGTTAGTTAAAATGATTACAATTATAGCGTGTTACCCTTCATTTTAAAGGACATGAACATTTTTTTCGATGTATACCATACTTGAAAATGTAACCCCTAGGTGTTAGCGTTTCCCAAAGGGACTAATGGCGTTACGAACACAAAAATTTTATTGCTGCTGTTTTTCACAGCAATGACTGAAACTATTAAGTCGCGCAATCGAGCCATACATTACACCTTTTATGCATGATAATGTAAAATTTTGTCATATTCAGCCATGTTAAAAAATATAAAATTACGAAAAAATTTTGAAAGTTTTCTTTGGAATATAAATATATTCTATCAAGTTTTAGATTTTAATATAATTATATAGTTGTGGCATTTATCGTGCACACAAAAAATCGACCAAAGATATACAGTCAAATGGACATCACTCCAAAAATAAAAAAATGTGTTTTGGAGGTCCTTAAACATATATATTGGCATCAAAATCATGGATTCGAAAATTATCGTAAAAATAATACTTTTTCTAAACTATATCACATAGTATAAGAAAGTGAAAGTCGAATTTATAAAAAAAATCTGATGTGGGCAGAACATGACTTTCTCTGCAGTCTTATATCCTCATTCGCTTTATTTTAATTGAATTTAATTCATTTTTAATTCAATTTTGTTCACATTTGGTAACTGGACTTATTTTCAAAGGTGACTTAGAGAAAATAGGGAAAACTAAAATATTTCAAGAACGGCTAATACTAGTGTAATGGGGTTGGTCTTATTTTTCTTATAGTTAAAAATTATATATAAATCAAGCATTTAATGGATATATTTGAGTTTTATGGATATATTTTAGTGGATATATTTAATGGATATATTTAATGGATATATTTTAGTTTTTTAGTTCCGATTTGGCGATTTTTGCGGCCCATCTTGCAAAAAAAGTCAGGTTATTTTTTTCCGAATTGTACCAAAATCATCTAATCAGCACCAGGGTGACTCACAAGTGATTTATCTACCGAATTTTGTGAAATTTGGTCCATTAGTTTTTTAGCTAGAGTGGATGCAAACTTGTGAGGGTCATTTCGCACAAAAAGGCGGTTTCTTTTATCCCGAATCGTACCCAAAACTAATCAACACCAGATTCGCCTACAAGTGACTTATCTACTGAATTTTAGGAAATTCGGTCCATTAGTTTTTTAGTTAGAGTGAATACAAAATCTGCACAGACAGACAGGCACACAGACAGACGCACACACAAACGTCACGCTAAAAATAGTTTTTTGTATTCTAGAGGTCTCGAAACGTGTAGATCCGTCAAAAACCCGCGTTGCGATTTTCGGCATGATTCCAATACTTTCACTATACATTACCATGTATTGCAGGGAAAGTAAAAAAATATATATCTCTAAGATTTTTCATCTACAAAGCCGACCATAAAGTTTAGTGAAAATCCGTTATTATTTGTAGAAGTTAGTACACAAGAAATTGACCAGAACCAGACATCACTCTAAATGTAATCAAAAAGTACTCAGGAACTCTTAAAACATATATTGACGTCAAAATCTCGAAATTGAAACTTTCGTGAAAACAATACTTTCTCTATCCTTTGTAGGCGAAAGTAAAAATTAATAATGTGTGTTAATCTGTGAAATGTTTTAATATTGAAAATTAATAATAAATCATTTCCTTGATATTTATTTATTGAAAAGTAAAAGTTTAGAAAAGCCATTCAAATTTGTATTTTAGAGAACATGAATTTTTCCAAGCAAAAAGAACAACTTAATTCTCAAGTCACTAAATCGACTAATAACTTTGTGGATTTCTGTTTTAAGAATTTGGATCTTTAAATTTTTTAACAAAAGTAAGGAATTTCCTTCTTATTGGAAGGATTAACTACGAGGGGTGAGTTAAAGTTGAAATATAGATATTTTGTCCACTCATAGAGATATATTTAGCACTCACACTGTTTCATGAAATGTTGCACTTTAACTCGTTTGTCTGTGATAAATGTTTAATTAAATAATGCCCGTTATCACCATTATACAACCACCGTGCATATCTAAATAATAAACGTTTCGTCTTTCTAAACCTTCTAGAAGATCCTTAGTCACCCAAAAAACCCGAAATTTGCACACTTATAATATCAACCACGAGCCAGAATCTAACGGAGCCAGAATATCGATTTGTATTGTTAAGGGCGGAAATATGGATGGGTGAAAATACTTTTCAGGCCCCGTTTTCCTACAAAAATGAAGTTTCACCCATTTGACGTATGAGACAAAAAAAACAGAGACATCAATAAGTTAGAACATTAAAACGACAGTGGTGAATCAAGTGGCAGTGTCTACTTTGACAGATAATTGGAGATTTATTTATGACCCATAATTACGTTTCTGAGGTAGCGTCAGTGTGTATATGTGTGCGTATACTGTGTGTGTACTGTTTGTAGATATGTGTGTGTATACTGTGTGTGTACTGTTTGTAGATATATGTGTGTGTACTGTTTGTAGATATATGTGTGTATAGATATGCACACGTGTATGTGTGTGGTGAATGTGGGTGTGTGTGAGTGGTTGGGTTCATACATGCGCACACGTATATGTGATTCTGTGGATGCGATATATGACAAACGAACGTAGTTTTTTGTACATAATTTGGCACAATATTTACTATGAGGAATATTGTAACCTTATTAATTTTAACGCAATCGAACGTTCGTTCTAAGTTTTAAATGAATCTTTGAAAAAAAAATACCACAAACAATGCAGAACATTCAGTAACGTCAAATAAACAATCAGTTTGCAACCATGCGTCATTCTAAAACGAATGACATAAATTTTAGACTGATATTCCACAGTTTTTAAACAAACGTATCTAACAAATGAACAGAAACAACAGATGAAGAGCATTATGTATCGAAACAAATGTTCAGCATTATGTATCGAAACAAATGATCAGCATTATGTATCTAAACAAATGAATAGCATTATGTATCGTCAAATATGTAGCACTTGGCAAAATATTGGCGAAATACAACGACTTTTTAATGTGGGGCCAAATTGACGGAAATCGATAAATTTGTTAAAAATGCCTTTAAAATTTTAATGCCTTTAAATCGGTAAAAATGCCTTTAAAGTTATGAAAATAAATCCAAATTGGTGAAATTCGTATTAACATGGCATAATATAGAGTGCATATGCTTAACAGATGTTAGCAATATTTCCAGTTGTCAAGTTAGTTTTGAGCGAACTATAATTTAATTTGTCACTTCAAATTAATTATGCATGTTGTCAACCCAAAAGCGCCAAATGACAGTGTACTTTCCAACGCCAAAAACATTGTTCCGTAGATCTTATCCATCATTATGCTGCATTAAAAGAAGTAAAATTAAAAGTAAAGCATTATTATTTTTTTTTTTCAAATTTTTAAATTGGTCTCATGCAATGACCTACATGATAAGTTTTATATTAGATAACTCGTAACATCAAATAATATGACGTAGGAGAAATACTCGCTTGTATTGCCTAAAATGCTACGTATTTCAAAATGATGTCAAATAAGCATTTGTATCAAATTATTTTAAATATAACTGTTGTTTCAATTATTTATGATTTTACAAAGTGTATTGAAGTTTAATGTATAACAATTTCAATTGAGCAGTTTCCAATTAAAATCATTCACTTGAGTAACATTAAACGATTAAATGGTTTCCATTTATCTTACCTTCTTTTTTGTACATGAAATATTATAATTTTCTCAATTAGTTACAGACAAAATAAATTCTTAATAGAGTTTCTTATCAGACAGCGCCAGACCTCAGAGATTTTTATATTCATATAGCTCTGGATTTATTCGGGATATTGTTATCTCGATTTTTTTAATACTTTTATTTTGTTCCTTGCAATTATCAACGAAGCTTCTGTCTCATTATGCTATTTAAATTAATTACGCGAGCTCAAGTTTTCATATTTTGAAACTTCATAAATTTAATTTCAGCATAATCTTGAGGGGTTTTACTATCAGTGTTGGAAATGTTATATTTGAGAAAAAAGAACCTAGCAATATAGTTAATTCCCAAATAAATATTAAATCATAAAGCTTTTTTATAAACACCAAATACCAAATAATGCCTAGTCAAAAATATGGGAAAATAACTAGTATTAAAAATTTGCTAGATTGTCTATTGCTAGATTGCACAGTAATCATGAGGAAAATATGATAATTTGAATAAACTAGTACCTTCTTAGTGAAAAGGTTCTTATTAACATAACATAATTAACACATATCATCCAAAGGCATATAATTAATCAATGTGGCAGATCTCTTGCTAATTTGAAATAAATATTTTTAATATTGTTTACTCAAGTTTTAAAAATAATTTACAAACAAAAGCAGACAAAAATATATAATATTTTCCTCTCTGATACTGCATGTAATACATAATAGATCTAATGGATATGAAGTATGGACTTTTAAGAAAGTTGAGTGGAAATTAACATCGCACATAATTTTTAATTTAGGTTGTCTTTAAGTAGCTTATTACAGAAATATTTAAGGTCATAAATGTTAATTGAGAAATTTTCTAATGAAATCATACGGATAATTTTATTTTAGACACATTAAGTGATTAAATGTAGTTTTTATCCATCCTTCGTTTTTGTGACTGAAATTGAAAACTTTCGCAATTAGTTACAAACAAAGAAAAAATATAGTAGAGTTTCTTATCAGCTAACACCAGACCTCAATGATTTTCATTTTCTCTCATCTCAGATAATGAATTTATTTCAGACATTTTTATTTCACCATTTCCTAATGGCTTTGTTTCTTGGCAACTACAAAGGAAATTGATTTCTTTTTAACTGCTTTACATATATAGTATAATGCATAATGTATTGTGACGGGGTCGAATATTTGAATTCGAGTTTTCAACGGTTTTCAATTCCGTAGTTTTCAATTTTTACTTAAATGTTTTAACATACATTTATGTGTAATTGACGCTTTAAGGCTTTAGTTGCATAACATACATTATCTTCAATTAAATATTAACCTGGCCGATCTGAAAGTTAAGCACGTTAGAAAAAGTCTATGATTACTCAGTTTAGCTATTATCTTATATTTATTCAATACTTAATCGAATAAATATAATTTTCACTGTTGAACTTAGTAACGTAATTAATTATTAACATTTAAACATTATTTGTCCATAGTTATTCACTAAACAAATTTACTGGGAAGCATTCTTCATAGTTAATTGTCTTTTAATTACCAAATGTCTTAATTATTGTCTGATGATTAGTACTTAGTTACATTTAGTCATATTTCATAATAAGTTATCAATTATATCAATAACCGCCGACCTTATCGTATACGATAAAACAATGTACAGCTCCTCCTCTCTTTCATTAGATATTTATGGAGTATCAATCCAGTCATCATTCCTGTTATAGCTATATATATTACACCGGCACATACTGTTTATATGTTCATCCCAGTATAACCGTAATTCAAAATTTATCATTACGCATGGTTTTAAATATTCTCATTTTAGGCGGATTCTGGGAGTTTGATCAATGGAATGTTGATATGTAGCGTTGAGTTCCCAGCGTCATATTGGTTAGATTATGTATCGAATGTAGAACTGAATGAAAGAGGTAAAAAGGTTGTTTAAAATGTTCATTTAAAAATATTGCACAAATTATTACAATTGATTTTAACAACTAAATCACGCAAAATATTTCAAATTATTGCTCACAATATTTTAAAATAGATGCATTTTTACTTTCCCTGCAATACATGGTAATGTATAGGGGACGTATTGGAATCATGTCGAAAATCGCAACTCGAGTTTTTGACGGATCTACACGTTTCGAGACCTCTAGAATACGAAAAAACTATTTTTAGCGTGATGTCTGTGTGTGTGTCTGTCTGTTTGTCTCTGTCTGTCTGTTTGTCTCTGTCTGTCTGTTTGTCTCTATCTGTCTGTGTGTCTGTCTGTGTGTCTGTCTGTGTGTCTGTGAAATGTATGTATCCACTGTAACTCAAAAATTAATGGACCGAATTTTATAAAATTTGGTAGATATAAGACCCTTGGGTGTGGCCATGGTGCTGATTAGTTTTTGGTACTATTCGTAAAAAAAGATCCCGCGAAATGGTCAGCAAAAAGCTCATGTATTCACTCTAGCTGAAATACAAATTGACCAAATGTCACAAAATTTGGCAGATAAATCACATGTGGGATACTCTGGTGCTGAGTAGATTTTGGAACAATTCGAAAACGAACAACCTGCCTTTTTTTACGACCAACCCCGTTATAGAATAAGATCAACCCCGTTACACTAGGACTAGCCGTTCTCGAGATATTTTAGTTTTTTTATATTTTCTCTACTTCACCTTTGAAAATAAGTCCAGTTACCAAATGAGAACGAAAATTGCATTAAAAGTGAATTAAATTTAATTGAAATAAAGCGAACGTGGATATAACTCTGCAGGGAAAGTCATGTGCTGCCCACATCAGATTTTTGCTTTTGCTGGTACATTTCTGCATTCTATATTTTTCTGTAGAAGAAGTAGGTTTTTTTCACTATTATAGTAAATATTTACTACTACGTTTCTTTTGCGAACGCGATAAATTATTGCTATAAGCTGTGTTTTAATTATGTGTTACTGTACAGCAATTTTACTATGTTTTCAATGTAATTAGTGCATTACAGCTATTTTGCAATTTAAACACAACACTTTATCTATTATTATAATACGAATGCAAGGCAGATATTTCAATCAAGCATTTCTCATTTAAAATAATAAAACTAGCTTTACTCGAAACACATTAAACGATTAAATGTGTTTTTTTAATCTAACTTTCTTTCTCATACCTGAAATTGAAAAATTTCGTCAATTAGTCAGAGACAAAGTAAAAACTTAATAGCGTTTCTTATCAGCAAGCACCAGACCTCAGTGATTTTCATTTTTTTTTCATCTCTGATATTGAATTTATTTGAGACATTTTTATCTCGCTTTTTCCAATGTCTGTGTTTCTTGGAAACTATAACGGGAGTTATAGCCCGTTTCTTTTATTTATGTCAACAATAGGAATGAAACATTTTATACTTGTAACTTATAATTTATAACAACCCTAATAAAGAACTGACATTACGAATACAAAATGCGGATTTGAAAAAGTCGTAAGCTCCTTTTCTTTATAAATCCTACACCAATTTATATTAAAAAAATAATATTACTCTGATTTATTTGTGTTATTTTTTTAATGGCCGTGCACTTAATTACTTAGTCATTCGGTTATTTTTAGTGACCGGATCGTGAATCATTTTGATGTCACATGACGTAGCTCTGACGTTCCATGGAAGGCCGATCACATTACGGCCTAACAGGACACTACAACCGCAAGTGGGATTCGAATCCACAACCCGTCAATCGAGAAAGAACATTAAAACTCTTGTTTTATTCCCCTTAGCAACCAGGGAGACTTGTTTGCGTTATTATGGGCATACATTTTTGTGAGGCCAGAATATGTCCTCACATGAGACATTTTTATTTCAATATTTATGGTGCCTAGAACGGCTAACAAAGCTCGAGTCTGGCTGGCGCCGGAGTTTTGAACTTTTAGGTCAAATACAATAAATTTGGGGGTCCCAGGCCAAAGGGGCTGAGAGGGGCCTTGATAAATGTCAAGTGATGCCATTGGGTTCAGAAGAACCAATGAGCGCCAAGGGGAAGAAGGGCGGAGCTACCCCCCCCCCCCGCCGAAGGAACCACAAAAGTAACTCTGATACAAAATGTTGCAGAAGCAAGTCTGACACGAAATGTGGTTGCGAGAAGTTTCCTACGAAGTGTTGGTGAAAAGAGTTTGACAAAAGGAGCGAAGCGAACATGACCTAGCAGTTGCAGATATAAAGTATCAGTCGAAGTGAAAAGTACGAGTAGGAGCCGTACACCATAGAGTTATGGCCGTACTTCAGCACTAAGACTGATGCAAGCGAGATGATGAGCCCAAGTCTAAACTGGAAGGTATGTCCTCTGATGTTACCGGTCCTAGACACCTTCGTAAAATTAATACTTCTGGTCGTATCTCCCCTAGCTAAAATAGTTAAATGAAAATTGATAATAAATGAGAAATGATATAAATGATTAATTCTTGTTGATGATAAATTGATATGGTTAATAAATTATATTCTTTAAGTTTTAAATAGTAAAATCTTTTAATACTAATTAATAATTATTTTCAGGTCTTACACAAAAGGTAAAAATAATTGGAGGGTTTATTGCGGCACAACAACGAGCGATGTACGATTTAAATGTTAATTCCACTTTTTGAGATCAACGGCCATGTTTTCAATGATTAATAAACAATTAATATTAACATAATCTTAAAACTTAAATCATTTCAATTCCACGTCCCACAATTTTAAGATATTGATAGAGCTTAGACGATGATGAATGGATTCAGTATTGCATTCTAGTCGTATTTGGGGACTCACTATTTCTAGTTCCAATTCCAGGCCTCCAGTGTCCTTGCAACATCAATTTCCCAAGATTGGTTAGATAGAGTTTGCATGATGACTCATGTAGATTTACCATCGAAGATCGGTTGGGGTTTGGGAGTTCACTTAGGATTTTTACTTCAGGTTTTTTAGATGCTCCATCTGATATTTAGTGCATAAAAATGAATAATAGTTCCACCGAAAATAAAGTGTGCACACAACTTACCAACATATGAAAGGCCTATTCATAAATTCCTTGTTACTAATAGTGTTTTTTTTCAAAACCGAAATGTGTCAGTCTATATTAAATGTCATGATTAGGAAAAATAAAATAATTTTCGTATAAATATAAAATACTTTTGTTTTAATTAGCAACCGATATTAGAAATAGCTTACAGAAAAACTACATTATTTTTTCAAAACCTAGCAGTTGAGTACTATTGTTCAAAACATTTTTCAGATTGAATGAGCAAAAAAAAAAACTCTAAATAGTTTGATGACGAACTAAATAGTTTGATTTTCGAGTGACGAACGTTAAGATCATACATCAGGATCATCAAAACGGGAAGTTTTATTTCAGGGAAATCCAGCTCCACCATTAGATTTGCCAAACCATTAAACTGTCCATTAACGATAATTCTTCGAAACTGTTTCACAAACGTGGTTAAACAGATTGCATTATATACTGGGTTTCTAGAAGAGTCCTTAAGGATCCCCAAATACTTGTGAGGATAAGTTTATGAAGGTCCATGACACTAAGTCAATCTATAGTAAAGCGACTACGCCTAATGGAGAATTTTAAATGTTAGGATAATCAACTAAGCGTCGATAAAGCGAGATATACGAAAGGAAGCCAGTTGCAAAGTTCTAGATAGACCAATCGAGTACACTCATAGTCATTTCTTTATAATGTTTTTGGGATGCTTAGAGACGTTCCTAGAAACCTTATGCGCATACCCACAAATATTAATTCATATATGGCATCCAACTTGGCAACCGTCCGTTTACATCTAAAATTACAACATTATCATAATACGTTTATTTTGATGTGTACCTGATTGATGTAAGTCGTACTTCATTGTACTTTTAATGTATTTCTATTCAGAAATAATATATATTTAGAAAAAAAAATTGTGATAATAACGGAAAGAGTCGGTTTGCGTTTACTCCAAAAAAAAAAAAAAGCTTAAAGTATAAATATAAAATTTTGCACTTTTATGTTTATTTATGTGATAAGAAATAAATAATTAAATTCACAAATCATGCCAGTAATAAATGTCGAGATATACGTCGGTATACAACAAGTATAATCAAGATTCTTCTTTAAAGGAAATAATGGGAAAACATTGACAAAAATGACAATATAATATACCCTATATTGCCATTATTTCTGACATTAGTTTGATAAAATCAAACGTCCAGTCTAAGTGGGGTCGGAAAAGGTCAGGTTTTCGATTGGCTCCAGATTTCGCCATATTCGCGCCATTTTCATCATGTCAACAAACAGAGTGCCTGGTTCCTTGCGCGCTTTTAGGAAAGAGTTTGAATCTGAGAAGTCCATTGCGGACTTCAAGAGATTTCAAGCGCAATTCGCTACTTTTGCTGAAACCATCAAAAGAGTAAGCCCGTCGGACTTAAATTAGAGGAAAATTTAGAGGTACACTATGATGAGCTCATAGACATAGTTGAAAATCGTCCGGATGGTATGATTGAGTAGATCCCACCAAAAGCCAAAGCTGCCAGAGCTGATCTAGCTTGAAAAAGATGGACATGTCAGGTGAGCCCCCTACGAGTTCTTCTCGTGGGATTGTTAAATCCCTAAACTTTATGATGCCACAATTTGCCTCAACCTCGACCAATTCGGGATATTTTGAATTTTAAGCAGGAGCTGTTAAACACCCCTTAACTGATGCCGATGATGAAATATTTCAAAGAATGCCTAAAACGCATTCTGCTCGAATTAAGAAAATGACCCCTCCCCACTTCTATTCCTATCGTCAAGCAAGTTCTTAACCCGGACCGGACGTTCCTGCCCCTGATGCAGCCAATGCCACTAATGAGAAATCTCAGGAGAGAAGACGACCCCCCCTCTTTATATTACCACATGCCAGCTGGCATGATTATTTAAATATCTTTAAAATGCTATGATTCCAATGAGTCCCTACCAGGTTAACTTTACTTTCCTTTCTATGATTTCCCAAACCTTTACTTTAATCGGAGGTTAAAGCGAACTATGCTGGTTTGGTGAGCACTCCAAATTATATTCCTTGAGATAAGAGATATCATTATTTGTGAGTTTATATTTTAACACTTTAAATAAACACAAAGTTACAAAGTATGATATATGTGCATATGCGATTTATGTTATTAAGAAACATAAACGGAATATGCAACGGAAAAATGTATGTAAAATGAAAATTAAATATAAATATTTCATCCAGCAATCAGCAGATTTGCTTCTAATTTCTTAATTTTTTATTGGGAAAATTTATTTCTTTTACGACCATAGATTCCTTTTGAATAGCAAGTTTATTAGTACAATGTAGGTAACAATTTCTAATACAGCATTTCTAAAACGATGAGACTAAGAATAGAACAGTTTAAAATACCACACTTTTTGAGAGCCAAAATTTCTAGAATGGTATGATTCTTTAAAATAGGACTGAGTATTTGTAATGACGTTACTAATCACTCCCATTGTAATTAATCCATTGTAATTAATAATGTAAATTCGAAGCACATTAAATTATCTGGATTTCAAAAGCTATAAATAGTAACCAGATGTTCATGGTAATTATGTCTCTTAGTTTAGAAGTAATGTTTTCTATCAATATGTTGTTGTTGAGACCCAGACCGTCCGACCTACCAGAAAGGTGTAAGGTAACAGTTTGGACGGCCGGGAAGTGCCACCCAATTTAGACCGGAACCCAGTGGGGGAGGCATCCACAGGGACCGTACCCTCCTTCCCCTACCACCAACCTCTCGGAAGGACTTACGGACCCACATGTTTAACGTGATCGTACTCCGCATGAACACGGCGGCAGTTCTGGCAGCGGCGAGAATCGCGCGCTAACCACTGGGCTGCCGCGCCCGAAAAGAGCCAACAACACGCGGTGTTCCCAGGTGGTCACCCACCCAAGTACTAACCACGCCCGATGCTGCCTGACTTCGGTGATCTAACGAGAACCGGTGTTTTCAGCACGGTACGGTCGTTGTTCTATCAATATGTGCATGAATGCAATATAATAATCAATAAATGTCATTTTATTCTATAAAATACATCAAACAAAATTAAGTCTTCTCTGCCTTGAGAAATATCTGTCAGGAAACAGTATAGTGCAGCAGTGCAAAAGCTGCTTTCTTCAGATTATGTAAATAGAAATTATTTATATGCAAGTATACTAATTTTTAGTAAAGAAACTGAAACCATAATTCCAATTTATAAATAATTCATCCATTTCTTGAAATATATCAGAGAATTCTTACAATTTTATAAGAAATAGAGACCGCTATCCATCAAAAGCTATCCAGATTGAGTAGACAGAGATAAAATTAAAGCCACCATTCGAAGAATTGATCCCTAAAAGATCAAACTTCGCGATAATCGAAGAAAGACGTTTATTTTTCATGAAAAATACCTTGAACCTTATTATTGTAACCCAAATGAAAGTAGGACCATTAATGATAATTCTTCAAACATGTTTCCCAGATGTTTTTGACAGCTTTAAATTTATTTTTCGTATTCATGGATGTCAATAAAATCGGTAATTTAAGGAAATAAGTTTACTCAGTGAGTTCCAATTTTCAATTTTTGTGAGGTAATTTCGATTAAATTTAGCACACAATTCTTATTCAACAGCAGTGATAAAAAACTGAAAAAAATACACAAAGAACTTCTGTATAATAAAAACTTGCAACTACCTCCAGAAAACAGACTGTTACTTTGAATATCTAACAATTAAAAAATTATAAAGGGATTTAAACCAATAATTTCGTTCTGAAAAATACACTGTTTATCTGAAATGGGACGCACAGATCTTAGAATAAAAATTATGCAGCAGCAGCTTCGCAAAATCAGTTATACTTGATTTTAAAGGTTTTAAAATATCTACATTTACATTAAATATCCGAATATGATCTTTGCTTATTTGTAGCTTTTAAAACATTTCTCATTAAATTAAGGTTTTAAATTTAAAAATTATTTTATCTACATTTATATTTAAGGTGATTATGTTTTAAAATAGATTTATATTTACATGTAAACTCATTTATTTTATCAAAAATAAATTATTTTCAAATATACTGTAAATTTCTAATTGTCTATGTACATTTAAAAAAATAAAAAAAATCTTTAGATATTAGCGCCAAATTGTTAAAATGCAACCTCTTTAAAATTTCAAAGTTGTTTGACTTTTGTTTCTATTCTGATCTAAATTGTTCAAAATGATTTCTGTCTAATTTTATATGTTAGATATTTATATGTTCTGATCTAAATTGTTCGATGATTTCTGTCTAATTTTATATGCACATTTTATATTTACTATTTCTACAAGGACTTTTCCAATTTAGGGGAATAGCTTAAAATGTATATTCCGTATATAACTGGTATAAAGTATACTTCAAAGTATTTTTAAAAGTAACTTCAAAAGAAATTTGTATAAGCAATCAAACTTAAAAATAATTTACTGATATAAGATAATTTTGTGTATAGAACTTGAAAAAATTCAAAACAAAAAATTCTGCAGATTATTATTAAAGAAAAGTTTTATTGGAATATTTTAGCAACAGATGACTTAAAATTTAAGATTTCCTTGGAATGGAACCAGAGCCCACTCACTCATTTGCGGAGTTCATTCTCTACATCCCAAGTCGAAGCTTCACATTTAAAATGTACTAACAAATTATATCATACAAAACATTTAGTGCTATTTCATAATATTATTTTAAAGAGTAAACGGAATATAATAAAAATTTGGTATCACGTCTGCATTCAATAAATAAAATCAAGGACAAAGCGTCTTTGAAACGAAAGCTCTTTTATTTAAAACATTCTAACAGACGTACAAAACATGTATTAAAAACTGATAGAACACTTTCGGACGTATATACGCCCTTCATCAGTGGCTACATGAATAGTACAAACATGGAATGTTTATATATAGAGAGACCAGTTTAACGCAAATTTGCATAAAAATATAAAATGGTAAATGAACTTACTATAAAATAATACAAGAAATATACATGGAAAATATAAAAATTAGTTTAAACGCTTTTAAAATATAAAAATATATTTTATTTATGAACAGAATATACTTTCAAGTTGTTTTAGTATTGTAGTAGAAGGATAAAAAAAGTCTAGAAAACATACATCAAAATTAATTTTCTAAATTCTGTGAGATGTTTTTTTTTTCTTTTTTCAACAATTTAAATTAGGATCCCTTGTGTTTGGTGATGGAATCACTTTAGTTAACTTAATTTAGAAAACTGATGAAATAGGTATATATCGCTTAAGCAAAATCGCATACGCTCTTGTTTAAATTCACAGGCGAATTTTCTGAAACGCGTCAATACTGTAAACTAGCGAACCGCCGGTAAATATAAATTTGAATCAGAAGAGACCGAAGAGATTATATTAGTAATAATGTTTCAATTTTTAATATATAATATTTCATGTATATAAAATCGCTTTGGAAGAGATGGTTTTAAACATGGCCGCTGAACTAGGAGAAATTTCTGAGCTTTCATCTGATTGGCTACATTTCTTCGCCGTCGACCGACAGTGTTGTTGTTGTTGACACCCAGACCGCCCGACCTACCAGAAAGGTGTAAGGTAACTGTTTGGACGGTCGGGAAGTATCCCCCAATTTAGACCGGAACCCAGTGGGGGAGGCATCCACAGGGACCGTACCCTCCTTCCCCTACCATCAAACTCTCGGAAGGACTTTCGGACCCACATGTTTAACGTGATCGTACTCCGTATGAACACGGCGGCAGTTTTGGCAGCGGCTGGAATCAAACCCGGGCCTACCGAGTGCAACTCCAGCGCGCTAACCAATGGGCTACAGCGCCCCGTCGACCGACAGTGTTGTTGAAACCCAGACCGTCCGACCAACCAGAAAGGTGTTGAAGACCCAGACCGTCCGACTCGTCCAGAGGACTAAGAGCAGCTATTTGGACGGCCGGCAACCAGAAAGGTGTATGGTAACTGTTTGACGGTCGGGAAGTGCCACCCAATTTAGACCGGAACCCAGTGGGGGAGGCATCCACAGGGACCGTACCCTCCTTCCCCTACCATCAAACTCTCGGAAGGACTTTCGGACCCACATGTTTAACGTGATCGTACTCCGTATGAACACGGCGGCAGTTTTGGCAGCGGCTGGAATCAAACCCGGGCCTACCGAGTGCAACTCCAGCGCGCTAACCAATGGGCTACAGCGCCCCGTCGACCGACAGTGTTGTTGAAACCCAGACCGTCCGACCAACCAGAAAGGTGTTGAAGACCCAGACCGTCCGACTCGTCCAGAGGACTAAGAGCAGCTATTTGGACGGCCGGCAACCAGAAAGGTGTATGGTAACTGTTTGGACGGTCGGGAAGTGCCACCCAATTTAGACCGGAACCCAGTGGGGGAGGCATCCACAGGGACCGTACCCTCCTTCTCCTACCACCAACCTCTCGGAAGGACTTTCGGACCCACATGTTTAACGTGATCGTACTCCGCATGAACACGGCGGCAGTTTTGGCAGTGGCTGGAAACGAACGAGTCGCAAAGATTTGTGTCTACCTCGAGAGTTGCCGTGAACCGTTGTGAGTGGGAAGGCACCTTTAACCTGTTTTACTCCAGGAAGGCAGAAATGTTGATTAACTCTGCGATTGGTCTATCGACCAAACCAATTAGAATTGTTAATTTAACGTAAAGCTACATTATAATACAAAATGAGGGACATAATAATCGAAAGGCTATTTAGACCTCACAAAGCAATTTGCAAAAGCATTTATACATTACATTGCTAACAATTGATGTTGATTTATACCCTAAATCATTTCGTACTGGAGACATACTTACTGTTCACCATTCAAACAATATTTCAGTTGCACATTTGTAAATTACCAATTCCAATAGATTCATTAAAATGTTTATTTTTATTTAAAAGCACTGATTAAATTTTGTACAAAACATCTTTCAACGTGTTTATTTTCTAGTGTTTTTTCCCCTTTTTATGTAAAACCGAGCTCATTAGCAACGTGTGTACAGATTCCGGCGAATGAAAAGTTCTTTTGCGAAGATAAAACATACAATGTATATATTTTTTTCATTTGGTGTTAAAAAAGATTAGGTAACGGGATTTCTACGATTAAGAGAAGATAACAAAACGTTTGTGCAAGTTTTTTTTTATTTCAAATAACATGCACGTCTAAAAAAGATGCGTCTGCGATGAATAAATTAGTAGTTGTTTTCTCAGTATTTAAACTGGACTTGGGTAATTTTTCTATTTGTTATACTTAAGTACATAGTTAAGAATAAGTTATTTTTTGTACATGCATAAATTGTAAAGAAAAGCCGCATAAGAGCATCCATTAAAGGAAACAATTATTTTTAATTACTTTGAGAAAAGTGAATAATTTAATGCAGAGTCATTGTTTACTGTTGTGTTTGGCAGTAAAATAATGTAAAATATTACGCTTTCATTGCAACTAAGTATTACAACATGTAAAATCCTGTGGAGCGAAACCCCCTCCCTTTCCTACTTTCGTCTACAAGAAGGAGAAAACAACCGTACTGGAATCTTTTCGCATGACGTGAAACTAGGGCTGCCACATTACGAAGTTCAAAGTTAGGTTGCCAGATGTGGCGATGTAGCGCCAAATAAGACGATTCATCGACATTTAATGACTCCCCGAAAGTTAGAAAAGCACCTCGAAATAACGATTATTCTACGTGATATGAGAGATTTCCAGAAGTTTCTATGGGTAGACTATAGAAAGGACCTATCCTTCAGAGGGAAAGCGGTTGACGAACTACATTAAAATCCTTTTTTTGTCAATGTTTTGAGAATAGTAGCAGTTGTTTTGTGAAATGACATACGTCAGTGTTTTGAGAATACTATCGGTTATTTTGTGAAATTGTTGAAGCATTTAAGTACTGTATTGCTGTACAATGTTAAAGTTTCCTCTGTGCTTGTGAATAAACATCTTCGGACTCATTCTTGCATTCTGAGCGCACTCCCACGATTCCACAAGCTTGTAACAATGCTCCAGGGAATGTTTTAACATTTATAGAATGGAAAAGCAGATATCTGCCATGGCATAAATAAACTTGCTATATACCACACTTTTTGAAATATCTATTTAAATAAACACATTCAGTTCTTCCTTTTAGCCGTTTTTCAATTTCTTGACAATTATGATCAGGCCACTCTAAACTGCTACGACTACTTCAATGGTTATATAAACGGGCCGTAGGGGATGTTCCCAAAATTAGGATTCCCCCCCCCCATTGCAAACAACAGCATACTTGGACCCATTTTGTTTCTAAATCACTGGAATGGATCACAGTCATTACAGATATTGTATTTTATTTTTTCATGCCTGCCATCTCGCATTCATATTCTCTTTTTCTTATTGTATATAATATTAATTGCTATAACATATCCATTGCTATTGCACATTTTCTAATTGTGTAAAATATGCTTCTATATTACTGTTCATAATCATTATTGACAAATACTTCTACAATAAGTGTATATAAAAAAATCTGCTTCATGGTAAAAAAAAAACTTCCCGACAGATAAGAAAACAAAAACCTCCCTCCGAAAATGTGAAACTCCAAAATGGTTTATTCTGAAGAACCGTAGATGCATGTTCATATTTAGGTATTCTGGAAGAGGATATTAACCCTCCTTCGAAACACACGTAGCTCTTTCTATTGGCATTCAATTAAAAATTATGACTACTGCTGTGGAAATGGCTATGTGTGATTACATGGAGTATTAGCACCAGTTTGAAAACGCCTCAAGGTAATGACATTTAGAAAAACACATTTATTAATAGCAAATGCTACTATAAATGTGTTTCTCGTGAAATAAAGCATTCGCGAGTTATTGACGTTAATAAACATTTATCTGGACCAATGATTGCCAATGTTTTTTACTTGAAAGAATCTTTGAAAATATTTCTTAAAATTTTGCGAAATCCCTATTGACTGCCAGCATTTGTTTGTCAAAGGTCAATTATAAGGCAGACGTTTAAAACAGTCGAGTTTATAACTAATAATTAATCATTATTTTAAATAAAAATTTTTAATATTAATTATTACATAGTTCTATTTATTAATTACTGTTTACAAAAATGTCAAATATTCTTACCTTTATATCTGCTTTATAAGTTATAAACAAACGTTTTGTATATATTTTTAATGATGTTGTGATTAATGATTTTTTATAACACATTTACAACAAAATACAAGTTACATTTCATTAAATATATTAAGGACACAGCGTCGTTAGACAAGGTCATTTAATAAAAACATCCTAAAGATGTAAATTTTTAAAAAACATGACCAGAGCGTTTTCGGGCGTTAGTACACCCTTCATCAGTGGCTACATGAAAAGCAAACATGGATCATTCATAAATAGACCATATACGTAGCAAATTTATATAAATGATAATAAAATATAATCTGAAATTAGTAAGCTGAATAGGCTATTAATTAATACAAGAAACCTGAAAAATAGGTACAAAATTCTTTAAATACATATGTTAAGAACATTACCAGAGAAGTACAAATTCGAAAAAAACGGTCAAGAATACATTTTACAAGGATGAAGTCATAGATAACTATGAAGAGACTTGAATTGCATAGTGTCAAGAACGAGTCGCCAAGCATAACTAAGAATTTGAAGGGGATCAGAACTACAAATCGACGAACGGTAAATATAAATAAAAATTGATTCATGAATGAGAATATTACGAGGGTTATTACAATGAATTAAGAGGAAAGTTTTTTCAAAGATGGGCAGGAAATTATCACTAGCCACACATTGAGCAAGGACAGTAGAAAAGCCGAGGTGTATGTGGTCCCCCTGTTGACTCCTGAATGTGTGCAGCTTTACACAGCAGTCAGCCAGCCGCCGCTCTACAAGCAGCCATCCGAGCAAGCCATATTTACAGGATTTAGCAGTAGTCAGCCGCTCTTACATGGTTGGGACAGAACTCACAGTCCGTCCTATTGCCATCCAACAGTTCAAGTCTCCAGGTAGCTGGATTATAGGACTACGCCACCGTTCCCGGCAAATTCCCGGTTTCATTGGAAAGACCGCCCACCTCGGCAACTGGAAGACCGCCCACACTGGAAACTAAAGACCACCCACCTCCACTCCATGAGGATTTCCATTGGTCAACCTGCAATCCGTACAACTAATACCATATCCTCAGGATACTCCAGCCACAGTCCGAAGTCTAAAGCATGATGTGCTAGGCAAGAGACGAGCGGATAAATAGCACCGGACCCACTCCGATTCGACCAACAAGGAACCACAACTGACGATGATGCGATTGACGTATCCGATGACGTAGGTACACGTTGATTCTGGTTAGGGGAGTTTTTATTTGTATTCGCGGCAAATTTAAGTTTCGTGAATTTTTTCTTTTTGAGAAATATGAATATTGATCCAAAGCTTAAGGATGGACCAAACACTTCACAAGCCAAAAACTCACAGAAAACGGAAAAGTTTTCTAAAATGTGCAATTGCAAAAAGATATTTTCCAGTAAATTTACTTAAGAAAAACTGTAAGAAAAAATTGTAATTTTACAGCACTGAAGTCGGATGATTTTCGCAATCATTTGCACACTACTGTTCATGGCATGGAAGAAATAAAACATGATAATGATTTTCAAAATTATTCAAGTATGTTCGCATTTTCATAACTTCTATTTCAAGAAGTTTTGTTTATTGCTGAATAAAATAAAATAGTTTCACATAAAAATACAAAGAATGGATGAAATGCATGAGATTTTAAAATGTTAACTATGTAAGATGAATACAAGATATAACATATTCTAATAGATTAGAAGATATACCCATGCATTTTGGGGAAGATTTTCCGTACTACAAGTTACAACAATTTTTGTCAAAATTAAACAATGACATAATAAATTGAAACTATCAATAAGCCCCAAAAATATCAATAATAATAATGACCGTAATTGATATAATCCAGTCAAAAATGCAATATCAATGAAATTTATTTCATACGTATACATATCTTTATTATTTAAATCGGAAAAGATTTATTAAAACTCTTCTACTGCATAAACACATTGGATTTAAATCCATTGCTAAGTGACATAACATAATTTTCTTCAAATAAATTGGTGGAAGAAATATACTCTGCATAATGCTATCTCTATGGAAAGTTTAATTGTTCGTTTTTAATTAATATCTTAATATTTAGACAACCCCTGGTCTTAGAAACTCGAAACATGTACTAAATTTTAAGTGGAGTTATTCCAATGTTACCCATAAAATTTCATTAAATTCGGTTCAGCCATTCTACCGTGATAATGAGACAGACAGACAGATTTTCAATTTTCTTTATATAGATTATGCAATTGCTATGTCAAAAATATAAAATAACATAAATATGCACATAACTGTAAAGTCTTGTGTAAATACAAATTTTAGTACATTCCTACATAAGCTGATAATGATATGTAAGAAAATAACAAAAATACAAAATTGAGTAAAATTTTTGAGTGGATAACAATTTCTTCCTAGCTATTGATATATTTACATTTGTCAGCTGAAACATATCATTTATGAATGACTGATTCTGGATTAAAATTATCCAAATGTAGACTTTTAATAGATATAATGCAAGTTTACTCATTTTGCTTATTTTCAATCTATTTCTCTAAATCTATATAAATGAAATTGAAAATCTATCTGTATGTGTGTCTCATCATCATGGGAGAACAACTGAATCGAATTTAAATGAAATTTTGTAAATAGCCTTGAAATATCCAGACTTAAAATTTAGTCCATGTTTTGAGTTTCTAAGACCAGGGGTTGCCCAGATATTAATTAAAAACGAACAATTAAACCTTTCATATAGCATTAAGCAGATGATATTTTTTCCGCCCATTTATTTGAAGAAAATTTTATCATGTCGTTTAGCAACAAATTTAAGTCCAATTTGTTTATACGGCAGCTGATTCTTATTATATCCTTTCCGATTTAAATAATAAAGATATATATATAAAATAAATTTTAACGATATTGCATTTTTGACTGGATTATATCAATTATGGTCTTCAGGTTTAAATATTATTACTATTGATATTTTCAGTTTATTATGTCATTGTTTTATTTTTGCAAAAATTTTTGAAACTCATTGTACGTAGTACCGAGTAATCTTCTACAAATGCATGGGCATATCTTCTATTCAGTGGCTTATCCTGACTCTAAAAAGTGTCTTATCCTGACTCTAAGTGACTTATCCTGACTCTAAGTGTGTGTGTGTGGCTTATCCTGACTCTAAGTGTGTGTGTGGCTTATCCTGACTCTAAGTGTGTGTGTGTGTGGTGGTGGGGGGGGGGGGGCAACTGTTTAGCTTTTTCTTATGCCAGGGTTATTTTAAATGAAAAATACGCATAACAATATAAAGCCTTGAAAAGTAGGGAGGCCTGCCCCCCCCCCCAAAAAAAAAAAAAAAAACATACGCTGCTGCTTCTACTCCATGAGAATATAAGCAGTACAAGTATATTAGCACATATTTTGGCATATATTGGAATCAATTACGGTCTTTTAGGTTTTAAGATTACGGAATTATTGATATTTTCAATTTATTATGTTATCTGCTTTATTTTGGTAAAGATTTTAGAAACTCATAAGTTGTAGTATGAGTCCTATACAGTTTTAGCTCTTTTATTTTGCATATATTTATTCAACTTCATATATTTTGTAAATTTGTTTACAAACAAGACCAGGACATTTTATTCTTCAGATCTACCCGTGAAGATAATTTTGTATAGCTAGAACAGATATTGTTAAACTTCTTTTTAGGAGCATTGAATTAAATATTTTAATAGAATATTTTGATTAACAATGTCATTTAATATATTATAGGAATTTGCACATGATTGTGAATTTTAAATTGAACTTGACAACTTGAATGTTGCAAAGAACAATGTTTCATCTTGACAATCTAATTAATGCATGACTAATAAAAGGAGATTGATTTTGTGAGTTGCATAATATAAACAAAGCAAATAATTTTTAAATTGCATCTATGTAGAGCAATTTTTTTTTAAATGGGAAAAATTGGTTAGATGCCATTGACACATGGCTCTCAAAATGACTAAATTATATCTATATGTCACATCTAGCCATCAATTATAGAGTTTAATATTCTATTCTATCCAATAATACGAAGGATATTTAAATATATTTAAATTTCCTTGAATAATACCGAGATCGTAATTAAAACAAAATACTCCTTGCACAGGCGTAGTTCATTTTAAGCATCAACTATAACTTAGAATTTAATATTCTAAACTATCAAATAATACTAGTATACGATGATGAGTTCGTATTATAAACTACTATCTCCGTGCACAGGCGCAGTTCTCTGAAGCTACTATTGGTTGTTGATATTGACGTCGGGTGACGCCCCATCATGACGTCTGAGTGGGTCCGGTGCTATTTATCCGCTCGTGGCAAGAGGGGTTGTTATTGTTGTTGTTGTTACCCAGACAGTCCGACCTACCTGAAAGGTGTAAGGTAACTGAGGCAAGGGGGGTTGTAAAAGTGATGCGCAACGCAACACCTGTTTTCGGAATCTGCGCATGACGTCATCATCGAGTCAAAATTTCTCGATTGCTTGCTGTTCTTCCCGCCGTTGATGTTGATTACATTATTTATATTGACCTTGGATTTGCATCTTCTTTTGCATCGTTTGATTTCTTTTACACATTCAAGTGTAGCTATTTTACTTTTATTTAGTACTTAATAATTTCATCAACATCATACCGAATTGTGCAGTTACAACATGTAAGAACACAAATCGCAACGCAAAAGGTATGGGAATTATTTTTCACAGTTTCCCTAAAGATGAATGAATCTATGCGAAAAAAATGCCGAAGATTGGATAAAGTGAATTTTCCAAATGCATGTGTATGTTCCGAGCATTTTGTGGAGGAGGACTATGCTAGGGATTTAAGAGCTGAACTTTTACAATTAGTCCCGTCAAGAAGATTGAACCTCACTGCTGTTCCATCTCAGAAATTGAATACTTCTAGTCCAAGGCCAAGCACTCCAGCAAATAATAATTGTGATTTTTTTAAGTAAAAATGTCGAAGAAAATTGTATTGTAAGCAGGAAATCGGAAAGAAGAACGAGATGTGTATCCAGAGAAGTGAGGAAACGTGCTCTTTCTACAATTACTAGCATATCACAAAAAAAAAAAAAATCTGATGTGGGCAACACATGACTTTCCTTATATAATGTAATGAATTTACTACATTTACAGTAAAAAAAAATCTGATGTGGGCAACACATGACTTTCCTTATATAATGAAATGAATTTACTACTTTTAGAGTAAAATAAATAGGTTTTTCTTCTAGTAGATACTAATATCCTTTCCAAGATATTGAATTTTCGACAATTAGTCGTCATTTTCATTGATTTAGCGTAATTTTTATCCATTTGGCGAGATTTTCGTTAAATTGGCAACATTTCAAAAAGCCGCCAAGTTGGCGACATTCCGCCAATTTCGTCGCCAAAATCTCGCCAAGCATTATGGACGAAGAAATAATTTGTTCTTACAGCAGATAAATTGGCGTTCAAATGCAAAAGTATTACTCAAAGCATCTTTTTTCATGAATGGAACGAGCTAGATCCGCGAAAATGATGTCACCCAATTTATCGCATAGTATTACATATGAAAAGTGAACATGTTTCTCAATAGGAAATATTTTTATTCTATTTTATATGACTTTTTGATTTTTTTTTTTAATGTGCAATATCTCGAAAACGGTTTATGTTAGCGTTCTAAAATTTATGTCAATCGTTTTCTAATGAAAAATTACCATAAGAAATGTCTATTTGCGTAACTTTATTAGTGGTTTTGATTTTTTGACGATTTTTTCAAAATTTTATTCGAAAATTTAGGGGGGTTCTGAACTTTCGATTACATATAAAAACAATAGGCTTCCAGTGTTTACGGAATGTGATTTTTGTACCAAATTTGGTTCGAATCGGTCCATTCGTTCGTCAGTTATCGTCTCCACAGACTCACTGACACACACACACATACTTTCACACACACACACACAGACATCACTTCAAAAATGTTTGATTCGTGATCAGGGATGCTTGAAACGTGCTCTCCCGTCGAAAACTCGAATTCGAATTTTCGACCCCGTCACAATACTTTCCTTATACATTATGTATATAAGGAAAGTAATAAGTTTTTCTTATAGTAGATACTAATATTCTTTCCAAGATATTGAATTTTCGACAATTAGTCGCCATTTTCATTGATTTAGCGTCTTTTTTATTCATTTGGGGAGATTTCAAAAAGTCGTCATTTTGGCGACATTCCGCCAAATTCGTCACCAAAATCTCGCCAAGCGTTATGGACGAAGAAATAAGTTATTCTTACAGCAGATAAATGACTATTGGCGTTCAAATACAAAAGTATTACTCAAAGTATCTTTTTCCTGAATGGAACGCGCTAGATCCACGAGAATTATGTCACCCAATTTATCGCATAGTATTACATATGAAAAGTGAACATGTTTCTCAATAGGAAATATTTTTATTCTATTTTATATGACTTTTTGATTTTTTTTTTTAATGTGCAATATCTCGAAAACGGTTTATGTTAGCGTTCTAAAATTTATGTCGATCGTTTTCTAATAAAAAATTACATAAGAAATGTCTCTTTGCGTAACTTTATTTGTGGTTTTGATTTTTTGACGATTTTTCAAAATTTCATTTGAAAATTTAGAGGGGTTGTGATTGCGTATAAAAACAATAGGCTTCAAATGTTTACGGATTGTGATTTTTGTACCAAATTTGGTTCGAATGGGTCCATTCGTTCGTCAGTTATAGTCTCCACAGACTCACTGACACACACAGACATCATTTCAAAAATGTTTGATTCGTGATTAGGGATGCTTGAAACGTGCTCTCCCGTCGAAACTTCGCACAATACTTTCCTTATACATTATGTATATAAGGAAAGTAAAAAGAAATACGACAAAGAAACATGGACCGAATGTGAAGGGACAAGCGTCTACATGTAAATAGAGAAATTTGGTGGTGAATTTCAGAGCCTGAAATTAATAAAATATTTAGTATTGAAATTCTCATGTTTGATTTTTACTTTCCTTATTTATATACAATAATGTGTAAGGGAAGTATTGTGACGGGGTTGAAAATTCGTATTCGAGTTTTGGACGGGAGAGCATGTTTCAAGCATCCCTGATCACGAATCAAACATTTTTAAAGTGATGTGGAGACGATAACTGACGAATTTTGGTACAAAAATCACAATCCGTAAACAGCGTTTTAAGCCTATTGTTTTTATACGCAATCGAATGTTCAGAACCCCTCTAAATTTTCGAGTGAAATTTTGAAAAAGTCGCCAAAAAATCAAAACCTCTAATAAAGTTATGCAAATAGACATTTCTTATGTAATTTTTCATTACAAGCAATTGACATAAATTTTAGAACGCTAACATGAACCGTTTTCGAGATATTGCACATTTTCCCAAGAAATTATCATAAAGTCATATAAAATTTAAAAAAAAATTAACTGTTGAGAAACATGTTCACTTTTCATATACAATATCATGCGATAAATTGGGTTACATCATTCTCGTGGATCTAGCTCGTTCCGTTCATGAGAAAAGATACTTTAAGTAATACTTTTGTATTTGAAAGCCAATAGTCATTTATCTGCTGTAAGAATAACTTGTTTTTCCGTCCATAACGATTGGCGAGATTTTGGCGACGAAATTGGCGGCATGTCGCCAACTTGGCGACTTATTTTTAAATGTTGCCAAATTAACGAAAATCTCGCTGAAAGGATAAAAATGACGCTAAATCAATGAAAATGACGACAAATCGTCGAAAATTCAATATCTTTTAAAGAATATAAGTATTTACTATTAGAAAAACCTATTTTTTTACTGTAAAAGTAGTAAACTTATTGCATTATATAAGGAAAGTCATGTGTTGCCCACATCAGATTTTTTTTTAATTGAAGGAAAAGAACAACACTGAAACAATGTAGTAGGCCAATTAATTTTGAGGTTTGGAAGCAATTTTGTTACGTTTTGAGAAATATTGAAAACTGATTTTTTTTCAAAAAATCATTTTTTTGGGGGAGGGAGGGGGGATTTTTCCACTTGTTTGTTAGCAAACCTAAGTTTTAAGGCAATCGTATTTGCCTTTAGCGAATTTATTGGCTCAAGCGATAATTAATAATATTGCAACCCTTCGCCACTGATTCGTAGTCTATATTCAATTGATAATTTTTGCGGCAATAGTGGACTACACGCAATTTATTTTAAATAAAAGAAGCTATAGGGGCTCAAATAACGGGCCCAATTTTGGTGGTGGTGATGAAATTTCTAATAGAGATTTTAATTTTGTCAAAATATTTTGGAAGAGACGTGTGTTAAGAAGTTGGGATATTTAAAATACGCGATTCTTGGGCTTCGCCGTTGCGACCTGGCTCTGACTTACTCGATGGTGACGTCACGTTCAGTAGCCAATGACAGCGAGCGCATGGCTAAAATCAACCTATTTTAGGATATAGTAACCTTGGTGCTAGGCACTTCTTCAATCAAGAAACCATCGTGATTCCTGAATGTGACTATAAATTTTACATCGGCAGCACTAAACGGAATGCCGGCATCCGTTTAGCGGAACACGCTCGTGATGCCAAGAATGGTAAATTTTCTACTGCTCTTGTTCAATGTGTGGCTAGTGATAATTTCCTGCCCATCTTTAAAAAAGCTTTCCTTTTAATTCGTTGTAAAAACCCTCGTAATATTTTACTTTATGAATCCCTTTTTATTTATATTCACCGTTCGTCGATTTGTAATTCTGATCCCGTTCAAATTCTTAGTTAGGCTTCGCGACTCGTTCTTGACTCCATGCAATTCAAGTCTCTTCATAGTTATCTATGACGTCATCCTTGTAAAATGTTTGCTTGACTGTGTTTTCGAATTTGTACTTTTCTGGTAACGTTCTTAACATATATTTTTTAAAGAATTTTGTACCTATTTTTTAGGTTTCTTGTATTAATTAATAGCGTATTCAACTTACTAATTTCAGATTATATTTTATATTCATTTATGCAATTTTGCTACTTATATGGTCTATATATGAATGGTCCTTGCTTGCTTTTCATGTAGCCACTGATGAAGGGTGTACTAACGCCCGAAAGCGCTCTGGTCATGTTTTTTAAAAATTTACGTCTTTAGGATGTTTTTATTAAATGGCCTTGTCTAACGATGTTGTGTCCTTAATTTATTTAGTTGAAATATACGTGATTCCAATTTGATTATTATATTTCATTGTTTAAGATGCGTTCACATTTATCATATTATGTGATTAAGACAAATATATATCAATAGTTTTTACATTTTTAATTACTGTTTGTCTTTTATTTTTAATTTTTATCTGGCAATCCTATAAGTAGTTGGTGGGAATACAGGTAATGTTCAATATTACCAGAATATTTTTGTTTCGCTTCAAAAATTCAGCACTGCAACAAAATTTCTTTTTCCTACGGAATTTACACCATTGTACTCTTTTTAACCCTCATACTTGTATGGAAAATGAAGTTAATATATCAAAAATTTTAATTTTTATAGATCGCGTTAAAATCATATTTTAATTTTTTTTTCCTCTAAAAGATCCTGCTTCATGGGAGGCTGATACCCAGAGTTCTATGAAAATGTGCTTGGTAATCACTACTGGGGGCAAATAATGCATGACGAGGACGAAAACATATAAAGAAGAAACAGGCCGTTTTCTGTGATTTCAAACTTACTAAAATGAACTAGTTTGCGATGCGAAGAAAACGTATTGATGTTTTTGCAGCTAAGTTAATTTGTATGCTGAGAGGAACATTGTAATTGCGAATGACATTATTTTTGCAAGTTTTAATGCAATTTAATTTCATTTAATTAAATGATAAAAACATTTAATTGGATGTTTGCGGTTTTTCCTGTTTACACCGCTTTTACCAAGAGTCATTAAGCAGAACAAGAATTATTTTTTTGTTCTCGGGTGTTTTGTATTCTAATCCAAGAATTTAAAACCGGTTTACACATGTGAAATACGCGAATGAATGCCAATGTGGAATATAATTAACTTGAGAATAGGAAACTTAATCAAACATTCAAATGTCTTTATACAATTGTAATTTTTACTTTTTTAACCACTGGTTGTAAAAATAACTGTATGAAAACACTTTAACAATCTATTTGAACACTAATGATAATTTCTAGCCCTATTATGTCTTCCTGAAACTATTACGGTTGAAAAAACAGTTGAGGGTATCTCAAGAAAGTTAGAAAGCACACACACTCACACTCTCTCTCTCTCTATCTCTCTCTCTCTCTTTCTCTCACACACGCACGTATGTAGTATGCATGTGTCTGGGAAGTTCTTAGGGGTCATTTAAATTCAGCTTGTGTATCAGCGTGTCAAAGCTATTGCCAACTTGAAATAATAATTCAAAAATATTTCAATTATTTTTTAAAGAATAGCGCAAACGAAAACTGATATAAAGAACTGATATAAGGATATAAGAAACTGATATAAGGATGGAGTTTTGTATTCTGATTCTGGAAACTAGATACAAAAAGTGCTAAATTATATGGAATATGAATGTTTGAGACAGTCGAATGGAGGTTTACCAGATATTTTGAGTTAACAAATTCTGATTATATTCAACACAGAGTTTGTTATTATTAAGTCAGCTCTGTAGAGACTGTATTTCATAAACCTTATATGAAAACCATTTCACTTTCACACCAAGCATAGTAATGTATAGATAAATTATCAAAAATTAGTATAGGACTCAAGACTTCAAGTATCGTGACGTTTTTCAATTCCTCTACGTGAGTGCAATCTTTGTATCTACTTTCACTCAAAAAGTACCCATTTCAATTCTACAAAATTTGCCAATTACGTGAGTCACGCATTACTCAGGTTTTAGTTTGATTTCTAAACAATTCTAAAAAGTGTAACAGTCTCATTTTTGAACGACTATTGAATGGTGAAAATATATAAAACAACATAGAATGTAATAATAAGCATACTTAAATATATTAATGAAATGCTTACTTTGCATTATTATATTCTCAGGTACAAAAATAAGGAAAGCCATAGATTACTTATGAAGTCCAGTTATGACAATGCGTAGTGAAATAGGGTGTTATTTGTTATTCAAATTCCTCGTTGTGCAAAATTCTTTTAGATATTATTTTAATAACATTTTATATGGTGGTTTAAGAACTTATTTTTCATCGAATTTGCAAATCGCTTTATCTTGCTATCGACCAAATATTAATTTCAGCCTCGTTACAAAGGAATAATAAATAAGCACATCACCCTACATTTTTGTGGGACAATTGTTTCAATCGTCAATATCGATGATATCCCCTCCTTTTCACTTATAATAGTCGTTGACTTTTACTTAGAGTAGGAATTGTACCTTCTCTCCAATTTCATCAACTTTGTATATCGAACGTATCATTCCGTTGACTTCACTTTATTTTTTTACTTCAATTAAATGAAGTATACTCTGATTTTATACGAAGGGTATGCATTGATTCTAATTATTATAAAATCCAATGTAAATGCATTTGTATTCTGGAAGAAAATTGAGATAGAAAATAGCATTGTTTCTTACAGTTTGTATTCAAATGAATTTGATTTAATTACGTAAAAGAAACTTCCAAATGGGCAGTTTTATTATGTTCTGTTTATCACACAGCAATTAAGCATGAACATTCATTTGTATTTCAGTCTTATACCTTTTTTATTCAAATTCAAGTATGTAACGGCAGGATTAGAGATGTGAAAACCGCGATTGAATGTCAAGTAGAAATAAGATGTACTTCAGAATGAAAAGTAAATTAAATATTCACATATTTTATCTTCTATTTTTTTTTTTTTTCAAATCAACAATTTGAGAAACATAAATTTTTAACAATCCACCTGAATATAAAAACTTTTTATATATCTACTACATGCCTGAAATCGCTGCTACATACTTTATGAACAGCGTCTAATGTAACAGAAATAATAGGTGAATTATAATGTATAGGGAAAGTATTGTAATGGGGTCAAAAATTCGCATTCGAGTTTTCGAAGGAAGAGAAAGTATCAAGTATCCCGGAACTCATATTCAGCGTTTTTAATGTTGTGTGTGCACGGTTGTATATTAATGTGTGTATGTATGTTACCGCATATGCGGTTGTTAATGCATGCGTCCATGAGTCAGCAAATGCGATATCTCATGAACGACTGAATCGTTTTGAAAATAATTCGGTATGATTATTATAATCAATAAATACTGAAATACTAATGATTTTAAACGCAAGCGAATGTTCCGAAGATCCCTGAATTTCAAAATGAATTTTTAAAAAACTCATTGAAAAATCAATTGGTTTTGTATTAGGAAAAAATTATATAAATTTCAGATTGGTTTCATGAACCGTTTTTTTCAAATAAATTTGTAAAAAAAAAATACTGAATAAAATTAAAAACTAGTAAGATTCATACCATATGTTCACATTCCACATGCAATATTATACATAACATATTTTTTGTGAATCTAGTTTGTTCCATTCACGAGAACAATTTGCGTTTTGTAATTGTCCTTTTTTATTTCAATACCAAAAAATTTGCTAACCGTTCTTTTTTTATTCTATGAGATACTTATTAAATATCATTTACATTTTGGTGACATCATTTACATTTTTACTTAGCAATTTCGTGGTTTGATCCTGCTGTCAAAGAGGGATAGGCCAGAATCGTATTGAGCTAAAGATGTCTCCAGCTCAAGGCATTTAAAATCGCCTTATGATAATTCGCTACAGTACCTCCCTCTCAGAGAGTTTTGTCAAAACCGAACGAAACTGTCGCTGGGTTGCAAATGAGGCGAGCTCTAAAATGAAGTGAAGGAGCTGAGTGTAGACTTTATACGACTCCATATCAGAAGGTTGCGTGTCTCAAGTCAAGTCTAGGTCACCAATGTAGAGGGAATATGAAATCACCAACTTGGCAGTACCGGGATTTGACCCCGGGGTCAAGGTGTGGAAGACCAGAATCATAGCATTGAGCTAAAATCGTCTCCAGTTCAAGACATTTAATACTGCTTTGCAAGTGTTCTGTACCGATTAAAAAATACATTTCCCAAACCCCCCCCAATTTTAATTTACGTGGTTCCAAAACATATCAAAAACATTTTACAATGGATCTTGTACATCATAATTTTGAAGTAAAATAATTATAGATATTGCATTTGGTACGGAATGTCATTTTCTGCCCACATCAGCTTTTTATGAAAGTCAAGAGATTCAGCTCGTATCTTTCATTAGGTGCTACATTTCATTAACAGGATGTTTATTAAATATAGTACAAATGTAGCAGCATTTTCTTAAACACATAAAAACAGTAATAACAATTTTGCTTTCCTCACTAAGTATAATAGTATAAGGGAATCATTTAATTGATTCTGAAATTGAATTCGACTTTTAAATAGATTTATACGTTTCAAGTATCCTAAAATAGTGCATAAAATTGTTGTGCTGGTTTTAGCGTATGTGTGCATATATGTGTATATGTGTGTATTTGTGACTATCTGTATTGTACGTTTTCATGTTCAATTATGTATTCATTATAGCTCAAAAACTATGTATTCGAATATTTTGAAATTTAGCAGCCTAGTTAATCATGTGTTTCCCTGATGCGGATTAGATATTGGTACTATTAGGAATAATAAAACGATATATATTGCGAAATGAGGCAAACATATAAATCGGTAAGGATTAAAATATAAAGTAAACACGTGAAAACTAAATGCTGATTTTATATGTTTTACATCCATAAGTTATAAATGTTGCACCCATAAGTTATATCTTTTGCACCTATAACTTATATTTTGCACCCATAAGTTATATATTTTGCACCCATAAGTTATATATTGTGCACCCATAGGTCTTACATCCATATTGTATTGATATTCCCTTTTCCTGTAGTCCGCTGGAAAGTGATATATAAACATACCAATAAAGTGGGCGTGATAGAGTACACATATAATTCAATTGCTTTTTTTATTTAAATGCGTAGTTTTATTTACATGTTAAATTATTCACAATTATATGTGCAGTCATACAAACCGAAATATTGAGCATTCTAGCCATTGAAAACTGTCATTTCAATAATAAAATATTTGCTGAATCAATTAGCTCTAGTTTATTTTATCATGAGCGTCTAGAGGGGAAATACAGGGGACATTAGAGAAGATTCAATAGAGGGAAGTAAAATTTGAAAGCTCACTATTACTTCCAGAACTCTCTACACTCTGGTGAAGATCAGTCTTACATCGATTGACGCCAGTGAGTAGGCGATTTTGCATCTTTACACATTGGAGCCGCGTGTCCTTGTTTTGAACAAGTGAAGGCATTTCCAGGCGCACATCAACTGAAGAAATTAGCTGCCGAAGTCCCAAAAAGTTTCTTGTTGCCCGTGTTGGGAGAGAGTGTTATTACGCCTTGCCACTCGCTTCAAGTCGGTCCCTACAGTAGGGCTCACATTGCCTCAAACGCTGGTGTCTGATTGGTTTCTGTTGGGCATGTAGACTGCTGGTAATGAATTTGATAATAAAGTTCCTTGTTTGAGCTTTTAAATGTGCATCCTGTTTAGGATTGAGACTGCAAAATTTACATATTTTGCATTTTTTGAATTTCTTATGGCAGTCTTTATTATCCTGATTCACGACACACTCATTTCAGAAAACAAGAATGCCGTTATTTGGAGACGGATTGCAGTCCTAACTTTAGATAAGCCTACGATATTCGAATTATGCTAGTATGGACTCGGCCTTTTCAGCCTAGTGCAGACTGAATGCAATCTTTATGAAATTTAATGATTGTTCCCAAAGTCATGTTACGCACCCCCACCCCCTCTACAGTTGTTTTAATATCAATTTGTTTTCATTTTATTTTAAAGAATATTATATTTTTTCTATATAAATATCCTTTAATGTATATTTTTAGTAACTGATAAACTTTGATTTGAAATAATCACTCGTACCAATTGCTAATATACCAATTGGTTATATAATAAAAACTATTCAATATTTATTTTGATCTTATTTATATAGGAATTCAGCTTATCTTTGCATTGAATCTATTTAATATTAAACAGGTATTAAAATAAGGATAACTTTTGTATAACTTTACCTTTTAACGCCTCACACTTATATATTTAATTTTGCTTTATAGACACCGTGAAAGAATATATCTTGCGAAATCGATGGTGGCAGCAGATGGTATCAGGATATTCTTTTACTAAAGATTTTCAATAGGAGGTGAGAATAATACCTGAAAAGAGAGACCGAATTACTTTCAGAAGTTTGTCAGGGAAATAAGCTTCCCACAAAAGTTTTAGATAGTATTTGTTACTTGTCCAAAATATCAAATATTTTTATTTAAATATGTAATGTTGAGTAAGTAAAACATATTTCAATTTTGACACATTTTTAAGGGGACAGTGAGCATACAAATTCAAGTTTTAGCTTTCATCAAATAGACAATTCCGGCCTCTTTTTTATTATTTTATTCAATTCGAAATATTTCAAAACAAATAAAAATACAAAAATTTTTATTTTCCGAGATGTATTTCATGTTTTATTAGCAGTCAAAGTTCGCCTTTCTGATCGTGGCGGGAAATCGGTCCATTTTGGCGCGTACGGAATGTGACGTCACCAGGTTCGTCCGCGGCTCCCGTCTTTGAGAACTGGTGCATTAGTTTGGTTACATTCATAAAGTTCCGATAATTATAATTGTTTTCTCCGTCCCAAAGTTCCGAATAGTTATAAGTATTGTATCGCTCCAATGTGCCCGACTAATAGTTTTACATCATGAGATAAAATATTTATATCTGTGCCAAAAAATGTTTTTCGTGAAAAATTAGGTGAAGCGCAGGAAGCCAGATTGTAAACAAAATTCACCACTGTCATTAAAGTGTGTTCATTACGTATATTATGATAATAAATTATTGACTGTATATTACTGTATAATACACGTTTCAAAGCCATTTTATGAGAAGTTATTTCTTTATGATCTAATAAACTTTGAAAATCCACTACTGGTGTCCACTACTGCTCCGGCACTCTATTTTTAGTTTTGCTATTACGGATGAATTTCAAGTCAGATTCAAAGTGGATTATTGACTTTGTACCTGGTTTAGTGTGTGATGGTCGCAGTTAGTTTAGTGAATATAAAAAAGTATTTGTATATTTTTTTTATATCTGTATATACTACAGTGAGCAGTTGCAATTTAGTATTTTTATTAAGTACATGTACTTATGAAAAGTTATAAAATAGATTTTATCTAAAAAAATGAAAGACAAATTTGAAACATTGCACAATAGGAATAGAAATTAAATGGAAAATAATTTAAAATTCCTTCTTCAATTCAGAATCATAAATGATTTACTGTTTATTATAGGTTTTTAAATATAATATTATAAGAAACAATTTAAAACTGCTTTTAATTTAAAAATAAATTATTAGATATTATATTTAGAATCCTCACAAATCATATAAATATAATAAAAAATATATGCATAAATATATATATATATATATATATATATATATATATATATATATATATATATATACATATAAACATAAATACATAAATATTATTTTGATTAATATTAATTCCCAGAAAAAATTTACCGCTCAATCTAAATTTTCCGTTTAAATTTACTGTATAACAAACTTAACTATAAAAGGCTATTTGCACTCAAAAAATTACGGAGCACATTACAAGCAAATCTGATGTGGGCAGCACATGACTTTCCTTATATAATGCAATGAATTTACTACTTTTACAGTAAAAAAGAAATAGATTATTTTTATAAAAGTTATTTATATTCTTTCCAAGATATTGAATTTTCGTCAATGAGTCGTCATTTTCCATGTCGTCATCATCAATGAGTCGTCATTGATTTAGCGTCATTTTTATCCATTTGGCGAGTTTTTCGTTAATTTAGCAACATTTAAAAAGTCGCCAAGTTGGCGACATTCCACAAAATTCGCCGCCAAAATCTCGCCAAGCGTTATGGACTAAGAAATAAGTTGTTCTTAAAGCAGATAAATGACTATTGGCGTTCAAATACAAAAGTATTACTCAAAGTATATTTTTCATGAATGGAACGCGCTAGATTCACGAGAATGATGTCACCCAATTTATCGCATGGCATTACATATGAAAAGTGAACATGTTTCTCAATAGGAAATATTTTTTTTTAATTTTTTATGACTTATTGATAATTTTCTTTGAAAAATGTGCAATATCTCGAGAACGGTTCATATTAGCGTTCAAAAATTTATGACAATCGTTTTCTAATGAAAAATTACATAAGAAATATCTATTTGCGTAACTTTATTAGCAGTTTTGATTTTTTGACGATTTTTTCAAAATTTCACTCGAAAATTTAGGGGGGTTCTGAACATTCGATTGCGTACAAGAACAATAGACTTCCAGTGTTTATGGTTGTGATTTTTATACCAAATTTCGTTCGAATCGGTCCATTCGTTCGTGAGTTATCGTGTCCACTGACTCACTGACACACACACACACATACATACTTTCACACACACACACATACATCGCTCCAAAAATGTTTGATTCGTGATCAGGGATGCTTGAAACATGCTCTCCCGTCGAAAACTCGAATTCGAATTTTCGACCCCGTCACAATGCTTTCCTTATACATTATGTATATAAGGAAAGTAATAAATACACACACATGTGAAATAAATACAAACACATGTAAAATAAATACACACTTATGGGACATACAAACACTTTTGTGACGTATAAACACTTGGGGCATTTAAACCCCACTGAAATATAAATACTTCTGAAAACTATTAAAAAAATCTGATGTGGGCAACACATGACTTTCCTTATATAATGTAATGAATTTACTACTTTTACAGTAAAAAAATAGGTTTTTCTTATAGTAGATACTGATATTCTTTCCAAGATATTGAATTTTCGTCAATTAGTCTTCATTTTCATTGATTTAGCGTCATTTTTATCCATTTTGCGAGATTTTCGTTAATTTGGCAACATTTCAAAAAGTCGCTAAGTTGGCGACATTCCGCCAAATTCGTCGCCAAAATCTCGCCAAACGTTATGGACGGAGCAATAAGTTATTCTTATAGCAGATACATGACTATTGGCGTTCAAATACAAATGTATTACTCAAAGTATCTTTTTCCATGAATGGAACGATCTAGATTCACGAGAATGATGTCACCCAATTTATCGTATGGTATTACATATGAAAAGTGAACATGTTTATCAATAGGAAATATTTTTTTTAAATTTTATATGAATTTTTGATAATTCTTGAAAAATGTGCAATATCTCGAGAACGGTTTGTGTTAGCGTTCTAAAACTCATGCCAATCGTTTTCTAATGAAAAATTGGATAAGAAATGTCTATTTGCGTAATTTTATTAGTGGTTTTGATTTTATGACGATTTTTCAAAATTTTATTCGAAAATTTAGGGGGATTCTGAACATTCGATTGCGTATAAAAACAATTAGCTTCCAGTGTTTATGGATTGTGACTTTTGTACCAAATTTGGTTCCAATCGGTCCATTCGTTCGTCAGTTATCGTCTCCACAGACTCACTGACACACACACACACACATACATTCACACACACACGCACACACACGCACACACACACACACACACACACACACACACACACACAAACATACATACAGACAGACATCACTTCAAATATGTCTGTTTCGTGATCAGGGATGCTTGAAACGTGCTCTCCCGTCGAAAACTCGAATTCGAATTTTCGACCCCGTCACAATACTTTCCTTATACATTATGTATATAAGGAAAGTAAAAAATATATATACATTCAGCGGTGGGTCGTCCAGTCTGATGGAGCCGAAATGGTTTTGTGTAGATAATATTTTGTAAAATAAAGATTCCATTTGTTCGTTTTTTTCACTCATTTGTTTCGCTTACAGGCTTTCAAAGTGCTACAAATTACTTACTAACTGCTTATAGCTAGCTAGCACTTTTAGTTTTCGTCCCGATTTGATCTGGATACTCTGACTCCTGATATGCAATTTTCTCCAAAAATCAAAGTTTTTTTAACTTGCTTTGCGATATATATATTAAACTTAACAAATATCTCACGAGATTTTACATTCAAATTAATTAATAAACTTGTCTGGCAGCACATAATTACTTACTAGATTATGTATATTTCCATGTGTGTATTATGTTCATACCTCACCAATCATTAAACATCTTTAGATTCTCCAAGTTTATTTAACCTTATAATTTTTTTAAACAAAATAAAATATCTCGTCCTTGTGCATCCATATTTCACCAAGGAGTAAGTAAAGACACTGAGCTGCAGCAATCGTGATATTTTAAATATTGCAACTTTTCCAGCTAGTGGAAAATCCAGGTTAAAAACTAAGCTATCGAAATTAGAACCACTCGATCCAAACTCAAGTATATACACTTGCAAGACTTTAAAAGAGCTACAAATGAATGTTTATTGTTCATAGCTAGCACTTTTAGTTTTTGAGATATTAGCATTACAAACTTGTAAAATGAGAATTTTTCAATCTTCTTCGATTGTCAAGACGATTACTTGAAAACTAAGTCAGTAAGGTTCAATATATTAGCTTTTTTTTCTCAAAAAGTAGATTCAGAAACTAAATTTACTAATACTTATTTTGTCGCTTACTATTTGTATTTATCTTTTGAAGTTTGAGTGAAAGTAGGAAAAATTGAAAACCACTTGCTTGGATACACGCTTTAAGTGTTTTCTAATAAAGTTCTAAAGTATTAATAATATTTAATATATTCATCATCTGGATCAACGAAACAACAAAAAAATATGTACGTTTTTATCTATCAGGTTCGGAGAAATTGGCGTCCAAAGTGTTTGTATTTTTCGTAATGCTCCGATTTCCACCACAGATACCTTAAACGTAAATGTAATTCATATAATAATAATAATAATAATGATAATAATAATAGTAAATAATAATAACTAATAATAAATAATAATAATAATAATAATAATTATTATTATTATTATTATTATCATTATTATAAACCTTCAAGAAAAGGGTGTCAAGTTTACATATCGAGTTTCAGCTGTCACAAAATATTTATTATTTCTGAAAGAAAGAGCACAGTAAAATCGATCTTAGGCAAATTGTCTGATTGAACTTTAACAGAACCAGAATCCTTGTTTACAATAAAATAAAATAAGGAAGAAATAATTTAAACTCAAGCAGACCAGGAACAAATGGGTAAAATAATTATAAACAACTTGTAAACAGAATTAAATACCAACTACTTGCAAATATCTCAGTAAAAACAGCACATCATATAGAATGTTGCATCACAGGTCGAACAGGCCGTGTGACGTCATAGCCAATCACGGACCGTTTTGTGTTTGAGTAGATTTTGCGCTTTTTCATTTCTTGATATTTAAATAAATAATTATTTTAAAAGATTTTCGCTTGGATATTTCAAATCAGAAAAAAATTCTCTATAATTATCAATTGGTTTTAAGATCTTTAAAAAAAAATCGGAATTGTCCATTGACAAGTTTTGTGCAAATACTAAATTTGTCACATATTTATCAAATATAATAAAAAAATGCCGATGTGTTCTAATTTTTTATCTTAAGAATATTAAAATACAAAAAATTAAAATGGTTATTGTATAACATTTTTATTTATATTTTTCCCCGATTTCCCGCTATGTTAATTGAAAAGAGTAATACGAATACATATGAGCATTAATTCTTGTATCAGATTTCAGGTTATTTAGTAATGTGTATATTCTTAGATTAGAAGACTATCATAACTCGTATTACCAAAAATGCATGCACAATTTGAATAAAATGCATATTGTTCCGAATTAAATTAATTCAGCAAATGAAGCTGTAATTAAATCTCCCCCCCCCCCCCCGAATTGGAATTGGGGCTTAGAAATTCCAGACCGGGCACACCTGTGACCCTTTGAATGTTAAAGACAGCAGAGGTCACCAGAACAATGGACGTCGCGAATCCCGCGCCACCATGTCTGGAAAATGGACAGTTGAGAAGAAAGGCTATGCTGGCAGGAACCGCCTTGAGTGATCGCGTGGACGTTAGCTCCAGACGTGAGGGGAGTGTCCCCTAGACTTACTGGCACGAGTCTCCGGACAAATGAGACTCAAGAAAAATGACATCACGGATATTAAGATCCAATAGAAAAATAGAGAGTAAATTGTCCCCTGGTGGCTCTTTTTCTGAGGGCGACCGGAGCAGAGTTTGAGAGAGTTAGTTAAGATCTGATCTTCGACAAGAGAGCTCGTCTTTTTGGAAAGAGAGTGCTTCTCGGGCATAGGCCCTGTATTTGGTTTTTGAGCAGAAGCCTTCTGCGATAGTTCCTGACCTCAGGACGGAACGGAAGAGAGATCGAGGGCCCAGGTAGGACTTGATCCAGATAGACTACCGCTAGTCTAAAATTCAGACCACCCGGGTCTAGCATATCGTCGTGACAGGACGTCACCGCATCGTGGACTTACGTCAGTTTCATCTTGAATCCTGGTTAGAGAATCACCTCTCATAGACTTTCCACTGGAAATTGATGTGGACATTTTCTTGAACACGTCAGAGTGACCTCAGCGGACTATTCGCCTCACATCAGATTTGGATACCTTTGTAACCTAAATTGTATATTATCTAATTGCTGTAAATAAATAAAGAATTGAAGTCACTCGAGAGTTATTTGGCTGTGACTATTAAACCACGCTACCACTACGCCACAATATATAGAACATGCCTTTTAAATTTCATGTAATTGTGAAAAAATGAGAATGAATGAAACATTTTAAAGCTATAATAGTCTATAAAATTTCATTTTAAGAATTTGCAATTATATCTGATTATTAGTGCAATTTCCAACGCAATTTTTGGTGGATTACAATTATCACCTGTTGATAATTTTAGAAGCAACTATTACATTTGAACGCGGTTTTTCCTTCACTTTGTAAAGTAATGTGCATAACAATATTTTGCTAAAAATATATTTGTATAATTTTATCGATGTTTGCAGATTTGAACGTCCATAATCTCCTTACAAAATTAAATATAGGTGTAGATATATATGAGAAACAATAAATGTTACATATTAATTCGCTTGGTACTTGATATACAATTTAGATCTTTGACTCAGGATCATTTTTACTTTCCTTATATACATAATGTATAAGGAAAGTATTGTGACGGGGTCGAAAATTCGAATTCGAGTTTTCGACGGCAGAACACTTTTCAAACATCCCTGATCACGAATCAAGCATTTTTGAGGTGATGTCTGTGTGTGTGTGTGTGTCAGTGAGACTGTAGAGACGTAACTGATGAACGAATGAACCGATGTGAAAGAAATTTGGTACAAAAATTACAATCCGTAAACCCTGGAAGTCTATTGTTTTTATACGCAATCGAATGTTCAGAACCTTCCTAAATTTTCAAGTGAAATTTTGAAAAAAATCGTCAAGAAATCAAAACCTCTAATAAAGTTACGGAAATAGACATTTCTAATGTAATTTTTCATTAGGAAACGATTGACATAACTTTTAGAACGCTAACATGAACAGTTCTCGAGATATTGCACATTTTTTAAAAAAATTATCAAAAAGTCATATAAAATAAAAAAAAATATTTCCTATTGAGAAACATATTTACTTTTCATATGTAAAACCATGCGATAAATTGGGTAACATCATTCTCGTGGATCTAGCTTGTTCCACTCATGAAAAAAGATACTTTGAGTAATACTTTTGTATTTAAGCGCCAATAGGCATTTATCTGCTGTAAGAATAACTTATTTATCCGTCCATAACGCTTGGCGAGATTTTGGCGACGAATTCGGTGGAATGTCGCCAACTTGGCGAGTTTTTAAATGTTGCTAAATTAACGAAAAACTCGCCAAATGGATAAAAAATGACGCTAAATCAATGAAAATGACGACTCATTGACGAAAATTCAAAATCTTGGAAAGAATATAAATGTCTACTATAAAAATAATATATTTTTTTTACTGTGAAAATAGTAAATTCATTGCATTATATAAGGAAAGTCATGTGCTGCCCACATCAGATTTTTAAGTATATATACCGTAGATTTCCATGTATCTGATCCCTCCAATAGCAGAAAAGCGAGGAAATTATAAGTGGGGAGGGCACGATTAGTGGAAATGTTCTGTTAAAAGAAATATGTAGAATTCCGTCGATCCGTCATGCGACGGAAAATCGCATTTGAGAAATATATAGATTCGTCCATGTTCGGAATATTCTGCTAAAAGATACAAGCTACACAAAATTCCTTAGTGGGCAAAGATTGATTTCCACTGGGACAGTGCTATCTTTGTGTTCCAATACCTTTAACTCAGTGCCTTTCTTTATGTCTTTGTGTTCCAATATTTTTAACTCGGTGCGTTTCTTTATACATTTGTGTTCCAATACCGTTAACTCGGTGCATTTCTTTATATCTTTGTGTTCCAATATATTTAATTACTTCCTAAATATATTGGACTAAACCTTATTATTTCTGAATAAGAAATTTTCCTTACTGCCATTCTATCTTTAATTACTTTCACTGTCCCAGAAATTTAAAAATCCTTCACACCAATTTAAGAAAGTGTAACCATTATTTACTTATTACTACCTTATGGGCATTATTATAAGATGAACTAACAATATTTTTATCAATAAATGTATTTTATTTAACGAAGATTCCCTTTTTCAATTTTTGGAGGAAGGGGTGTATCACGGAATATCTTTAAATTTTAAGGATCAAAGGAATTATATGATAAGTATAGAGTAGTGATATTTTAAGAATAGTCAGTATAATAGCAGAAATGTTATTCAAAATCAGTATCAAAGAGTATTTTGTCACACTTATACAAGAAATTTAATTTATATACTATATGTGAAAGAGTTTGCGGTAAAAATTATAATCTTAAAATAACATTAACTTTTCTACTATATTCGTTTTCACATTACACTGTTCTACAAATAAAATATGTTCAAATCATTAGAAATAAAAATGCACTTTTTTATATAAATGTTCAGTGCTGATTACGAAAACCAGTTTAATTTTCATGTAGCACGTATAGTTTTTGGAATACAGCTAGTAACATAAAACGCAATTACAAAGAAAAACATATGATACATAAGATCTTATTTATATTAATTTGTGAAAAGAAAAATGCAAAACTTAATTCATTTTGTCTTCTTGTTATATATCTCTGGAGCACTACAGCATCCAACAGGAATTGGTCATCATAGAATCATTCCAAAAACATTGAAAGCGATGCTCCATTCTTTCTGTCTGATGAAAACGTTCACATTGTTAGTCGCTTACATCTTCAAGAAATCAATATGGAAATGCAAAACATGCATCTTCAAAGACATTCGAAATCCCATGTTCTGGAATGTATCCAATAATTTTTGAACACCATGTTTAAAATCAGGTACTTTTTTGTTGTCTAAGGAGTTTTTGAAAACCTAGGTAAAGCTTTAAAAAGCAGCTAGTTCATTTTCTTTCAGGGTTCCGAAAAAAAGAACATCTTTCATAATTTCACATATTTGCTGGCCAACAAAGACAACTAACTTCCTTTAGTTTGAAGAACTAAATTTTAAAAATTTATTGTAAAGGTATTAAAATCATTTTGAATGTACTTTAGCTGTAGCCTTTACTAAGTTCATTATCAGTCTAATAAGTTTCATGGAAAGTAGTGGAAAAAACATTTTAGTTGGAACAACTAGTGGGTTGTTTTGAACACATTTTACCCAACTTCATGTGTTTTTCTTTGGCTACTAGTTATGCCTCTTAAAATGCTCAGAAGTGCAGAGGGTATTCAAATGACATAAAAAGTAACATAACTGAATAAATCCTTCTTGCATACCCAAAAGCATACCGAGGACTTTTATATCGCTATGTATATTTCACTGGTAGATATTATATTTAATTACCTCAAGTAGAAATTTCATACTGTGGTAAGTGTTTTCAGGTGTACAGAATGATCAATCGGAATGGATGATTTAAAAATTCCACAATGGAGGAGGACTGCTTTTATACTTCTATGCGATTAGTCTGTGAAAAAGCTGCATTTTATGGGGTCATATCTCTGTTTCATTTCTCCAAAATTGCCATAGATATCATGGCATAATTCCATAAAAAATTCACTGTGAAAAATATTTTTAAAGCATGATTTTGTATTCTGTAATGGTAAATTGTAACAATAGTCTCGTACAGATTTGTTTATTTCAAACTTGAGGCAAGAAGTTCTGTTTTGGATTTTAAAAGACGAAGATCTCGAATAAAATCATTTAAGTCTCGTTGACTAAATGTTTCCGTTCTCTAGTGTGTTCCTCAAGTGTATAGTCCTCATCATGAGAGTGTTGTGCTTTCTCTGGTATAAAGCCATGATGCCATGTGCTTTCTCTGATATAAAGCCATGATTCTCTGGTATAAAGCCTGATTCAAACTTGAGGCAAGAAGTTCTGTTTCGGATTTTAAAAGACGAAGATCTCGAATAAGATCATTTAAGTCTCGTTGACTAAATGTTTCCGCTCTCTAGTGTGTTCCTCAAGTGCATAGTCCTCATCATGGGAGTGTTGTGCTTTCTCTGGTATAAAGCCATCGCCACATTTCAATTTTTCTAAAAATTCCGGACCGTTCTCTGGAGAGTCTGGGACTGTAAAATGTCACCTCGAGGACTTTGTCTTATTGCTGATCTTAAGCTTGGATAAACATTTTTTGCTTATTTTTTGACGAAAATACAGAATTTTTGCAAATACCATTGCAATCACAGCAAATACAACAATCGTTTACATGATTTATCAGCTCTCCATATCATGGAGGCTGCAAAAGGTATTCCTTATACAGTCAAGTAAGGCGTTTGAATATTATGCACATATAACGCGAGGTGCCCAGTTTTTGTCTTGGTCAACTAAGAAGCATACAAAGTATAACAAATATACAGTTTCTTTTGATCTGCAATAATTACACGTTGTTAAGATTTCGTGCTGAAAGATTCATAAACACAGCATGACTTGTTTGGACCTTTAATACACTTTCTCGATGTCATAACGCTATATTATTTCTAAATAAAGAAAATCAAGTAAAGATGAACATTTACGGGGTTATTGAGTTATTGACACTTATTCCCATATCAGTAAATAGCAATATGTCAATTTTATATAGTTACAGCAGTTGCAGACAGAGATCGAGCTGAAATTTTCCCAGAGGAGTAAAAATACTCCCTGACTTGATTTGAAGGAGTATTTTGATTTCAACAGGAGTAATTTTTAACACATGTACAATTACCCTCAAATTTCCAGGTATTTATTAAATGTATTGTATTTTGTATAAAAAATTACAGGGTCATCGCCCGACAGGATATAAATTTCTGACTTTTCTACGTTGAAAAAGAATATGATTTAAGAAATGCACTATACTCTTTATTTGTGTTAATTGACATTTATATCTGATAGCACAATTAATATACCTTATACACTTTATGAAATGAGTTTTAAAATGTTTACTAGATTTTGGACTTTTATAATCACATTTTTTTAATTTCCTGTCAGTTTTCCGAGTAGCAATATTGAATCATTTTTTCTAAATTGAATCTATCGTTCACGTTTTCTAATAAATGATCTAAATATTTAAGTTTAGCATCTTCAAATTATTTTTTAGAATTTGCACAATGAGAATTTGATATCCTTAAAATAATCAGTAGTTTCTGTAGACGCTAAAAATTCGGACAAGTGCTTGCGACTTTTTGACCCTCTTTCTTAATTTCTAGCTGATTTCTTGTTGAGAACAATTCATTTATAACTGCTGAAAAAGCAGTGTCATTACTTTGGAAGATTCGACAAACACGGTCAACTATTTGAAGTACATCTCTTAAGATGGAGAGAACCGCAACAAAACCATAATCAGTACAATGTTTTAACAAACTCGGCCCTTTGCCTGTAGCATTGTATGAATTTTTATTCTCAACGATATCAGTCAATACTATCACCAATGCATCATAACTTATATGGCAAACATCAACAGTACGGCCAAGTGAGAGACAACTAACAGTAGTAATCTCTTTTAAGCTAATGGAAGGTTCGTGCAATATTTCTTGAATTGCTTTTAGTTTTTCCGAACTTGTTGTGGATGTAGGGAAATAAACATACAGTGAACGCATAGTTATTTGTAAGTTCTGCATAGTTCTTCCTCTGGCTGCAGTCTACTTCTGGTGTACATCAATTTGATGTTCTGTAGACGATGTTCTTACCAGAATATGTTCTTACCGATGTCCTTACCATTCTCTAACTCCATGAGTACATCAATTTGATCGTTGCGCAAAAGGATAAAAATTAACTTTTGTTATGGTGTATTTGTAACGATATACGTGATGCCGGATAAAATAAGAAATTGCTTATTTTCAAGCCAAATCTGTTTAATTTGCAATTTTAAAAATATTTTTTTTCTCTTTTGTTTATGAAATGGGTGCTTAAAAATACGCATTACTTAATTTACAGAGCGTATTTTTCTTGGGTTTATTAAATAAATAAATATATATATATATATATAAATAAAGTTGTTTAATATAAGTTAGTGAAATAAAAGTCGCTTACCTTTATTTCATCTCTTTTTCAGTAGCGCCTCAGTTTCATTGAGCGTTTGATTTAATTAATAAAAATGACAGGATTTGCAGCACGGATGACTAATAGTATAATGCTTTTAACTATATTTTAATTATACATAATTACTTTACAATAGATTATATACAGAGGATAGTATATATACATAAATGTTCTTGCAAGAGTTCGACAGTTAACCTCAGAGACTGTGAGATCGAGTTAAGTGTGAAGATGAAAGGTTGCAGGAGGTTGGCGGAAAATGAAAGTCACAAATTGTCTTATATCTCTCAAACGGCAATTCATCACAGATATCTAACACTCCAACTTGATGTTAGCCGTATTGAGACCAATTTAAGTGTCTTCTCTTTCTAAGTGTCTTAAATTGTGGTCTTCCGAGTAGTTTTGTGAGTATATCTGCCACCATTTCATTGCTTCTGCAGTATTTGTTTCTTTTCCTGGAGATCCCTTAGGTAGTGATATTTTATGCATATGTGTTTTGTTTTTGAACTGCTTTTATTGTCTTGTGATAGTAAGATGCAGGATTTATTTTCTTCATACACTGTTATAGGTAGAATTTGCTTCAGTCTGAAATCTTCTGTTAGTCCAATTAACCATTGTGCTTCTTGTGCTGCGTTTGCACCTGCAACGTATTTTGCTGCTGTGGATGATAAAGCAATGCAAATTTTCCTTTTTTGAGTTCCACGATATTGTATTATTTCCAAATTGGAATATTTATCCATTTGTTGATTTCCTTGATAACTTATCATTGCTCCAGTCGGCGTCGGTATATCCTTTAAGGACTGGTTCTTCGTTTAAGATTAGGAGCTTCTGTTCTTTTGTAGTTATTAGATACCTTATTACTTCTCCTATGGCTATCTAATCCTTTCATCTAGGGCTTTAATTTCTTGACTGAATTCGTAATGTCTGGTCTAGTAATTGTGGCTATGTATAGTAATGCCCTTACTGCTTTTCTATATTTGGTATTATCTTCTAAGACATCATCATCATCATCATCCATTTTGCAGTAGTCTGTCTCCATTGGTGTGTAGGTCGGTTTTTAGTCTTATAGAGAGGAATTTTCTGCAATACCTTCAATTTTGCTCTTCTGAGATAGTGTGAAATCACCATTAGCTTATCTTTCAATTCTGATTCTGAGATAATAGCCAACTTCTCCTAGGTCTTTGACTTCAAATTCTTTTTTCAAGTATCTTTCTGATTTCTTGAATTGTTCTTTCATTGTTGCTTGATATAAGGATGTCATCAACGTATAAGATTATATATACAGGCTGTTCATAATTTCTTATGCAGAGACAAGGATCTACTTTGCTTTGTTTGAATGGGCTTTCTTGAAGTTTTTCTCCAATTTTTAAATTCCGAGCTCTTGGTGTTTGTTTTATTCTATATATGGCTTTTCTTAGTTTGCATATTTTATTATTATGTAATTTGTTGGTTGATCCATATAAATTTATTGTTCTAAATCACCATGGATGAATGATGTTTTTATATGAATATGGTGAACCTTCATCTCCTTATATGCTGCTGCTGCCAGGAATGTTATTATTGTATGCTTTACGACTGGTGCAAATGTTTAATCTGGGTCGAAATTTTGACTGAAACTTTTTGCAACTAGTCTGGCTTTGTGTCTTTCAATTTTTTTCATCCGCATTCAGCTTTGCTTTGAATGTTCACTTGGATCCCGTGGTTTTCCTTCCTTTGGATAAATCTACTAATTTCCATGTGTCATTTTCTTCTCGAGAATTTATTTCTTCTTTAGTTACTTCAATCCATTTCATTCTTTCTTCTGGTTCCAAATTTTGCATTTCTTCCCTGTCTTTAGATTCAATGATTTTGTACCTTCAGTATAGTAATCTAATCTGGAGGTTGTTCATTATGTGCTCTTTCTGTTCTCCTTGGTTCTTTAGTGTCATATTCATGAATTTATATAATGATTGATATGAATATTATGAATCTTACTGTTTTGCTAATTATAATGCTATTTCCCTCTACTTTAATTCGGTAACCTTTGATTATATTGTCATATCCAACAAATATTCCATCGATGACATTGTCACCGAGTTTTTATCGCTTTGTTTTGTCTGCCTAAGAGAATGCTGTACAGCGAAATTATTTAATATGGGACAGATCAGGTTTTCTTCCCGTCCACAGTGTTGTGACGAGATTTCATAATCTCGCCAAACCCTTATGAAAATCGCAAATTATATATTTTTACATCTTTTGAACCCTGTTTTAATTATCCCTCTTGTCTATTAAATATGCATTATACAAAATATTCTATACTCAAAGGAAAGCTTTTAGCCATTTTATTAATCTGTGAAAACCGCATTCAGAGAGAAGTTTCGTTATTATTTGACCGTTAATGTTCAAGGTTCTGTCCCGGGCAGAGCAGATGTTTGGTTCTGCTCGAGGCCTGGTAATATTAGTGCAAGGCATGCACTTTTCTGCACAATAGATTTGGAGAGAAACTTCTGGATGAATTTGAGACCTTGTGGCGAGGGTCTGATGTGTCAGCATATTAATTTTTGAGACCCCGCTCTGGGCTGGCGAGGCTATGCCTGTGAAGTTTTCTATTGGTCAAAAGCTGTAAATAAGCTCTCGGGCAGGTCCGAGTGAGTCTGGGGCCTGAATCAGGCTGGTTACATAAAAGCTGTTGCAAAGAGTATTCGTGGCTTTTTCTCCTGTCCAGCCGTCGACGCTCTCAGGTCGGCCTGGACCATTTTTCAATGTTGCCCACCACGGAGTGCGGGATTCGGCCCAAGTCGAGTTCTGGCCTCTCGTGGGCATGGGAGGAAAAGCCGAAGACGCCTACATCGCCGAAGAACATCTATGGAGAGCCCGACGTCTAGCTGAGAGAGCTGCGACGAGGAAGGTACGATGGGGCCCGAGGTCTATGTGCCGGGTCGAAATATGGGTATGGTATAATGTTACGACCCTTTTACAACTCCGACTGGGGAGGTAAGGTTTGACTGCTCTCTGCATCTACGCCAGTCTCAAGGAAGCATAAATTTCCTAAATTATTTCAACTTGTTTAATTATCAGTCCTAATTTTCTCTGAGTGCGAGTTTTCTCCTGTTGCTTTGAGACCATACCTCTTAAATCATGTTGCTTATTATGTATTTAAATGCTGCTGTGCCACTTTATTTATATTGTTGATCATATTATTATCTTTGACTTATTTCCGTGGCTGCAAATATATTTTAAGGGATCCTGAGTCCAGTGTCACTGTCACAGTTACTTAGCGTTGTGCTTCCTGATAAAGATTCAGTCTATCATATTAACTACTCTAACTTCTTAATACAAAATTGAATAAAGAAAGTGATTTATATTTAAACCTGTCTGGTTATTTAACATCTTTGTTTCTTGAAATTGTGCATCTGTGTTTTCAGGAGATGGCGCCTTACAAGGTAAGGGTTTATTGCATCTTTGTATTTATTGCACTGCAGGTCATCCAGGGATTTATTCCTGGACGAGAGAACTTCGAAATAGAACCTGGGTTTAACCTTAATTGGTCCTTGCCCTATTTTCCCCCGTGACATTTGGTGCTTCGTGACCACGTCTCTTGAGCACCTGTTGCAAAATTTGAAATTTTAAAATCCGAACATGTGATCTATTTAAATTTTTATATTTTGTGCACTGGACACAGAGAATTAAGTTGGTATGGTCTATTCAAATTGAAATTCTGATTGTTTTGGAAACCGCACTCATAATTTCAGAGATATATTTATTGTTCATTTATTGAAAATTTTATGCAGATGTAGTTGTATGGAGTAGTGGCATATAGACAGAATTGAAATTGTGATGCAAAATATTGCACAATTTAAGATCAAGGAACCAATATTATGACAAATTTTTATGAGTAAGTGTTGCATAGAATTACAAGAAATTGCTATAATTATATTTAAAAGTTTACAGATTTTACAAGAAATTGAGATTTGAGAAATAAATGTTGTTTAATGATTTTATAAATAGAGATATTATTTGTTGAAGATAAAAATATGTATATATATTGGAAATTTAACAATTTTAAATTAATCTACAGTGAAACTTAGTCGACAGCCTGTTTGAAAGAGAATTTTATTTTTGGAGATTTGTGAGAATATCTCTTGTTTTCGGTTAGGGATTTTTGTATGAATTTCATGTTTGGAGATTTTTCTGACCATAAAATAATTTCGACATGCTCATAGAGCATTTTACCCAATAAATTGGGGTGGCAGAATCTGCATCTCAAAGAATGTCAGTTAGTTTTAAAAGATTGAATCTCGCCCGGAAATAGGGGCTTATTTTCGGAAATTCTATTCTAAATGAAATGTTAATTACAAATGCTCAAATCCTTCCAATTGTTTGAAAATATTTAAAGTGTGAATACCTTTTTCAACGAATACTTGTTTACTTGAAAATTTATATATAGAAATGCTAGAATTTTAATATACTTGAGATTTGAGAACTTGTATTTATTTGAATACCTATATACATTAAATTATGGAAATACTTAAAATAATATTTACATGAGAATGCACCCTTATTTATAAATATACCCGACTGTGACTCTCGACTATGACAATAATTACTGATTTGTGTCCTTTATATAATAATATCGAGAAATTTTATGTTTTGTGTAGCTAAAGAAAGCGCACTATTATTTTTGAGTTCTGGATGACAGACAGACTCGGGCTTGATGGACCAAAATTATAATCTCGTGATTTCAATGAATAAATATAAAATAGTATTAAATTAACTGTTGGTCACATCAAGATTTTAAACAGATAATTCACATTTTACATGATAATGATTAAGAAAATTACGTACAAAAATGATGAAATGTTTATTTCAATGGAGGAGACAATTTGTACGATGTCTTATACAGTTTATGGTAAATTAAATATATATATATATATAAAAGAATTAATTACGTACACAAGAATAATTTTGAATAAAAGTGTATATTGAATAAAAAAAATGTGTATTGAAGAAAAAAAAAGGAAATATATATATATCTGTTCATATTATTATAGTTATATATATGAAATATAAACTATATATTGCATGAAAAATTCGAAGTAAGTGAATTTTGACAGAATGAAATATCCTGTGAAATTTATAAAATCTGTGTATATCTATATGATATTAAGTTCAAAAGTACACAGAATTGAATATATAAAATATGTGTTATATTATTTAAAATAATTTATGTGCGGTATCATTTCATAAAAGCGGGGAAGAGCAGGAAAATTGTAAAAAGGGGTTGATTATATTTTCATTTGACTTTGAATGATTTGGTGGAGCAATTGTATAAAATATAGATAATATACATGAGAAAATGAAAATTATTGAAAACTGTTTCCACAACTTATTTACAATAATATTTTGAAAAGTCAAAAATTGAACTGATAAAATTGAAAATATGTGTTTGAATGGGACTGAGCGCTTGATTATTTATTTAATTCCCTGAGAGATTGTTTTGGTTGCAATTTATTTATGTGTGCCTCAGGATGATTGAAAATGATTTAAATGATTTCTCCATTCTCCACTTGTATATATTATATATATATTTCTGATTCCTTGCCTATTCATTATTGCTGCATTCAAACAGTTTACTTTTATTTATTTTTGTTTGGAATGCACATTAATATCATATATCACATCGAACTAGCGTAATACTATGAGAAGGCAAATACCTCATTAGTTGCTATTTTCGAGGGTTTGCGAGTAGAATGATGTCCTCGTAAAAATTCCCGTTGCACCCAGGCCTATGTTATTCCGGTAGCAATGAATGATGTCTTGCTCGAAAATTCAATTCGAAAGTTTGTGTGGTCTACAGTTGCACAATTCCCTGTTTAGACCAACACGTTAATAACTTAAAATATTGAGGATGGGTTGCTTTCTGTTTGGCAAGTGAAATTATTACAAAAAAATTGAAACTATTGAATTTTAAAATGTGGAGAAAAATTATTGAAGTTGAAAACATTGAATTCAAAATATTTGAATTAAAACGTGGAGAAAATCTAGAAATAATATTGAAATAGAATTTTGAATTATTGAAATTGAATATATTATATATTGAGAGATTCTGAAAATGACATTTATTTACGTTCTGCCATTATTATAACTACAAAATTTTACTATGGCATTGATTTTCATTACGAGTTATTTATGTTATGTCATTAACAAATTATATTATATTCGTCTCAGTTATCCCATATTTTAAAAAGAAAAGTCCTTGTTTTAAAAAGAATCCCCCTCTGAAATGGAATATTAAATAAAAAAAAACAGAACGCCTTTAAAAGAATCACGAAATATATTTGAAATACTGCTTCCTGTGCTCTTTTCCCATGATACAAAAGAGAATCTTATTTCCGTGCTAATTGCGCAATCAAATGCAATAGACTTTCACAATTAGAACCGCGAGAAGTGAAAAATGTTGATACCGCAAATTCATTAATACAAAGGCAAGTTGACCTCGATCCGGGACGAATTCATAAACGCTTAATTTCTGTTGCGGTTTTGTTTATGAATCTTCCAATCTTATCTCGCTCATGTGATTCTTGAATATCTTTCTCCTTTTATTTTTGTTTGATTGATTGTATTCATGACTGTTGATTTGACATTGAAACTTTACTCTCGCCTACAATCAAATAAGGAACATCTCTCTGCAACATTTTAACGCCGAAAGAGAAACTGAATTAATTAAGTTATGGAAACTTAACAAACTGAGAGATGAGATTGATAACGGACATTTATTTTTTTTAACCTTTTAACGAAAAGAGAGAGAGAGATAAAAGTTATGAAACTTGGCATTTATATCTCAACATAAAATATGAAACACAATTGAGAGTTGAAATTAAAAATTTAGGAGATTGAAATATGGAATTATTTTTATTTATAATTGAGACACTTTCGAAATTTAAAAATATTTTTCGCGACTCCTGGTACTTACGATAAATAATGTGAAATACAAATGAATGTTGGAGTCTAAAAAGAATTTGCTTGTTTACATTGTGGTATTAAAAAAAAAAAAGAGTCAGCGTACTCTAACATAATTACGTACATAGAATTTCATTCTATAAATTAAATCCACAATTAAACTATTTTATTACAACTTAAGAATTTTTTTTCGAAAGTGTGTGTACAAACATTTGAATTTTTAGGATTTATTTACGTGTATTTCAATTTCATGGTGTATTTACTTGTATGCGTGGAACCCTTAATAGAGTTAATGAACTCTGGTGTTATTTACGAATATATATAAGAATATTAGAAAATTGTTCCACGGAATTACTTGATTTATTAATGATTTATTTACTGTATTTACATTTAGTGTGGAAATCCTTAAAGAGTATTGAACTCTGATTTTATTTACAAAATAGATTTATTTTTAAAACGGATTCCACAAACTTAATTTTCTTATAATATTTGGATATTTTATTTTTCTGATTCACTTTATGAAATCCATATTTTAAAAATACTTTGAATTTATTTGGAAACTTTAATAATTACAGAAAATGAATATTTTGGATTTCGATTAATTTTATTTTGGAGTTACTTCAGAGATTTTTGCACTTAATAATATAATTTCCTGAATTTCAGAAATTGTGCAAAATATTAATAACATTGAGAAAAAAAAATTTTTTTTGAACTCAATTTAAATTCTTCCTTGACATCAGCTTATTTTATTTATATTTGAAAGGCAAAACATTATTTTAAAGAAATCCATTGATTTTTAAAAGGCAACTTTATGAAATTAGATTGAATTTATGGGAAAATTTATGAAATGATACTTATTTATTTACGAAATGTGATTTATTGGCAACATGTTGAAAATTATTTGTATGTTACAAATTTAAATATTGATCTGTGGCTTTGGTAATTTGATTCGGGGAGTGGCGAAAAATTTCTTCAAAATTTAATTTTATTTTCTGTGGCCAAGTTTATTGAGAACTTCATAAAAAAAAATATGAGATACTTACTTAGGTGTGAAATGATAACACATGAAGTTCGTGCCGTGCCAGAGTAGCACTATATAATTTCGAGGCACATTTACTTACATTTATTTACTACAAGAATTTTATTTACAAATGCTTGACTAGACGGTGACAATTTTCTTAAAGAGATAATTTCGCTGTGACTGTGGTGGTTCTCAAAGAATGAGACCATATTATAAACATATACAATTTATTTCAAGTGGACAATTACTGATTGCATATAATATTAATGTTTATATGGATATTACGTCTGGTGTAGAGCTTGGACATCCCTTCTTTCGGCCTTATTTGGACTCTTTGCCCCCTGCAAGTGTTGAGTGTTGGCCTGCACTCTGATCTTATAGGTGTGGTGGTGTGGCTGCAAACACACCCTAAATTTCATCTAAATTGCAAATACCAGTATGCCATGACATCTGGTTTTTGGTTCGGGATGTTCAAAATTTATTTGCAAGTTCTGAGGTGTGTGGAGTAAACAAGATAATCATTTAATACCACAATTATATTTCTGTGTACATACTATATGTTTTATGTTTATTATTTCAGTGTAAATATTTTTTAATTACTTCAGGGATGTTGAGAACAGAGATTTCTTAACAATTCATTGCGAATTACTTGCGAATTGAAAAAAAAAAGAAACTTCTTAAAGTATAATTGCTATCTACATACACACATATATTTATATTTACATATATTCGACATGCATTTTGTCTACACAGCTTATTTCGAGTCACAACTTTAAGAAAATTTATAATATTGAATATTATAAAAGGAATAATTACGAAAAATCTGAGTTGATTTTGGTTACCTAGTAAAATTTTATAACCACTTGACTACCACAAATTACTGTTAATAAAGACAACAATTTAGTACAATAATTTGAATTGGTGAAGCGTTTTTCGGCCACTGTCCCCCTTTTGCCACATGTATGATTTCATGATTACTTACACATCACTGAGTTGTGTATATTACAAAGTTGCATTTTTGAGATAACGATTTGAAGTGATAAATTTGAAATAACAAATGGAATATATTGAATACAATTTTGAAAAGAAAAATATTTTGGATAATTTATATATATATATGAAAAAAAAAAAAATTATGAATACTATTATATTTTACATGAAATAATGTTATATTTTAAAGTATCTGGGTAAGAGATACTCTTGCTGTTGCCATTATTTTGCCTTACTGATTGCCTCTTTTTAAGAAGAATACGATACCTTGCTGATTGTCATGCTCAATGTTATTTTTGAAATTATCAAGAATTTGTGTCAAATAGACACCTGCTGTTAAAATTTGGATGTTTTGTGAGACACTGGACCAGGTACATGTTTTCTATTTTTCAAATTCTTTGGTATGGTCTTTTCTATTATTTAAAGCTGTATATTATTTATTTATGTAATATGATGAAATTATCTATGACGATAATTCATGGAAATTATTATCTATAAATTATTAACTACATTACAGCATTAGAGCTTTTGATGAAAAATAATGTCATCTACTGGAAAAGTATATCAATATCTACTTGTTTAACATTATACTAAACTAGAAATTGGTTGTGGTCATGAGAAATTTTTATTTACAATATTGGAAAAATTAAGATCCAACTGCATAAACTGAAAAATTGCTGACCACACTTTGGCATTAAGTCCTTAGGTTGAGATATTATTGTAAGATAAAGAAATGTTTTTGAAGCTGAACTTAATTTAGAATTAACTTATAGATTGGAAATTTTCTTACACTTAAATTTTAATTTGTTTACATTTACTGTTGACTTGAGGGATATTCTGTACATATACATTTTAATTTTGGAATTCATAATTTAATACATTTGGAATTCACATAATGTGAACTTTTTGTAAAGGGCTCGTAGATATTAGGATTTTCGACTCAGTGCAGTCAACTTTAGGTTTCTTTTGGATCTGGTTCTTCGACATGCGCTCATATGGAATGGTGTTCGTGCCGAGAACCCTTGATGTAGTTTTGCGCGGCTGCATCTTTCTAAATTTTTGCTGAAATTCCACTTGAAGGTACCTAGGACTTCAAGAACCTAATAGCTACTTGCGCCTACATCCTGTGATGAAAAAAATCCTCCTGTTAGTCAAATTTTTTTTGTCTCGAGGAGGGGAGGTATATTGTGACGAGATTTCATAATCTCGCCAAACCCTTATGAAAATCGCAAATTATATATTTTTACATCTTTTGAACCCTGTTTTAATTATCCCTCTTGTCTATTAAATATGCATTATACAAAATATTCTATACTCAAAGGAAAGCTTTTAGCCATTTTATTAATCTGTGAAAACCGCATTCAGAGAAAAGTTTCGTTATTATTTGACCGTTAATGTTCAAGGTTCTGTCCCGGGCAGAGCAGATGTTCGGTTCTGCTCGAGGCCGGGTAATATTAGTGCAAGGCATGCACTTTTCTGCACAATAGATTTGGAGAGAAACTTCTGGATGAATTTGAGACCTTGTGGCGAGGGTCTGATGTGTCAGCATATTAATTTTTGAGACCCCGCTCTGGGCTGGCGAGGCTATGCCTGTGAAGTTTTCTATTGGTCAAAAGCTGTAAATAAGCTCTCGGGCAGGTCCGAGTGAGTCTGGGGCCTGAATCAGGCTGGTTACATAAAAGCTGTTGCAAAGAGTATTCGTGGCTTTTTCTCCTGTCCAGCCGTCGACGCTCTCAGGTCGGCCTGGACCATTTTTCAATGTTGCCCACCACGGAGTGCGGGATTCGGCCCAAGTCGAGTTCTGGCCTCTCGTGGGCATGGGAGGAAAAGCCGAAGACGCCTACATCGCCGAAGAACATCTATGGAGAGCCCGACGTCTAGCTGAGAGAGCTGCGACGAGGAAGGTACGATGGGGCCCGAGGTCTATGTGCCGGGTCGAAATATGGGTATGGTATAATGTTCCGACCCTTTTACAACTCCGACTGGGGAGGTAAGGTTTGACTGCTCTCTGCATCTACGCCTGTCTCAAGGAAGCATAAATTTCCTAAATTATTTCAACTTGTTTAATTATCAGTCCTAATTTTCTCTGAGTGCGAGTTTTCTCCTGTTGCTTTGAGACCATACCTCTTAAATCATGTTGCTTATTATGTACTTAAATGCTGCTGTGCCACTTTATTTATATTGTTGATCATATTATTATCTTTGACTTATTTCCGTGGCTGCAAATATATTTTAAGGGATCCTGAGTCCAGTGTCACTGTCACAGTTACTTAGCGTTGTGCTTCCTGATAAAGATTCAGTTTATCATATTAACTACTCTAACTTCTTAATACAAAATTGAATAAAGAAAGTGATTTATATTTAAACCTGTGTGGTTATTTAACATCTTTGTCTCTTGAAATTGTGCATCTGTGTTTTCAGGAGATGGCGCCTTACAAGGTAAGGGTTTATTGCATCTTTGTATTTATTGCACTGCAGGTCATCCAGGGATTTATTCCTGGACGAGAGAACTTCGAAATAGAACCTGGGTTTAACCTTAATTGGTCCTTGCCAACTTTTTCCCCCGTGACAACAGTTTATGTGACGTTTTCTTATTCGGTTTTGTGGGCAGGCGATTCTGAAAATAGTTTGCAGTCTTAACTGCTTCAACCCAATATTTATATGATAATCCTGCTTCCAATAGCATGCATCTAGCCATTTTTACTAAACTGCGGTTTTTTCTTTCACTAATTCCGTTTGTGGTGAGTGATGTACAATGGTGAGTAATGTACGGTGACCTGATGATGGGATGATGAATCCCGTGATCCTTTAGGTAGTCTTCAATTTCCTTACTATTGTATTTATCCCCCATTGTCAGATCTTACTGTATTTATTTCTCTTCCAAAATTATTTCTAGTCGTTGCTATGTATTTCTTAAGTTTGGTGCATACTTCACTTTTCTTTGAAATGTGATAGATCATAGTAAGACGACTGTAATCATCTACAAAGGTAAGAAAATATAATTTTCCTCTGAAAGTAGGAGTGCGCATAGGGCCGCAAACATCTGAATGTAATAATTCAAGCGCTTTGGTTACTCCGTGTTTAATTTCTTTAGGGTATGGCAATTGAGCAATTCTGATAATTATCCTTTGTTACTGTTGTCACATATATTTTCATGTTGACACTTATCAATCTGTATACCGTCAGCTAGTTTTTTGAAAATTAACTATTTTATGGCATCGTGATTTCTATGGCCGAGTCTTTTGTGCCATGTTTCTATGCAATTTTTATTTCTGCACTGTAAGGCAAAATGTGTTGAAGTACTCTCATTATTATCCCTTTCTGCCATCACTTCGTAAAAAACTAAAACTATCATGCGCCCTAGCCTCTAAACTTACATTCCATTTTTCATAATTGTGCATTTGGTTTCCTCAAATATAACTGTACAATCATTTAAAGTTGACATATTAACTGACCTTAGATTATTCCTGATTCAGGAACATATAAAACATTTTGTAGCCTTAGTTTATTCATCGAATTATCAGGTTTCTTGGTTAAAATTAAATATTCACCAGATCCCTTAGCTTGTAATTTATTGTCATTCATAACTGTAATCGTGCTTCGAGCTTCATAGTTTATTTCCGTAAAGAAATCTGGGTCATTACACATATACGATGACGCCCCCGAATCTATGAGCTAAGTACAGCTGAGATTGTTGACATTTGTTGCACCGAACGTGAAATCGTCTGAAGAGAGCGATTTTGGTTTTGATTTTTGACACATCGGAGCGGACATTTGAGCAGACTTACTGGATGATTTTCGAGAGGGAACATATGTTTTTGGTGAGTCATCTTCTGATTCACCTTTCGTTTCAACATAGAAAGAGGATTTTTGCCTGAGTTTAATACAACTCTTTGAAGGATGTTTGTGAAAATTGGAATTCTTATTTTTAAGATGTCAGCATTCGGATTTAAAATTACTTTATTTTTGTCAATATTTACACCATTTATTTTCTGGATTTTTATTTCTGTTGAAAGTTTTGTAAGCTTTAAATGGTACATTTATCGAGTTTCCCTCATCTATTATTTTTCCTCTAATGAAATCTTGAGTTAGTTCATCTTCCGGTCTGGCCTCAAGAGCGGTAATAAATCCGTCGTAACTTCTTGGTACTGAACATAAAAGAAGTGCTGATATATGAGAATTACTTCTACTCTTACCGATAGCTCGAAGATTATCTATTAGCTCTAACATGTTTACAATATGCGTGTTTATATTACCACATTTTTCCAACTTAGTGCTCTAGAGTTTTCTCAGTAAAAAGAGTTCACTTGAGAGATTTGGCCTTTCATGAATTTTTCTGAGAACTTTCCATGTCGCTTTAGCAGTGGTTTCATATTTAACGTGAATAATTTGATTGTCCTCAATACATAAATTTATTAGTGCTCGTGTCTGTTGGTTGGATTTATGCCACTTCGCCATTATCGGATCGGACGATTCATCTTCTATAATACCATCCAAATTTTCTTTTATAAGATACATCTCCATTTTAAACTTTTCGATGGCATTGTTAGTTGCATTTAATTTTGCAATATGAGTGCTATCTTTTACGAGAGACATTTTGTTACAAATTGTTATATATATGCTCAAGGATATTTATTTGTATGACGTCAGTCTCATAATCTCTTGGGATTTTTAAATACATAAATACACACACACACATATATATATATATATATATATTAAATAATATAATAAAAATAACAGAGGGAAAAAAGAGAAGAAAGGCAGCGTAAGGTGCTTGCATAACGGCGGTAAGGGGTAGTGACCTTACACCCCCGTTATCAACATGCATGTCTCAAATGCCGCGGCATTGCACGACTGAAGCCGACCCTCGTAATGAGAATCATAATTATCACAAGACTAGGCCAAATGGAAAAGGACATAAAGTAAAATAGATACCGAAGTATCATCAGATATAATGACGCACTCCAATGGCATCTTCTTAAATATTAGAACTAGGTTCAAATACACAGTACAAAGTAATGTTGCCATCACTTGCTTCATGCAGAAAGACTGATCTTCATAAAGTTTTCAAAAATGCACATAATTTTTCAATAATGCACATACACGCATTTTCTATGGTAAAAATGATAATTATGGTTTACAATTATGTGCATTTTTGAAAAGTTTCTGATGAACTTTAACCATTCAGCAGAATTCAAAAAGTTTCTAGAACTCGCCAGAGACACACCGTTGGCGATATTTCGCCAAAACGGTCTCTCGGGTCAACGAGTTTATCGCCGAGCTCTCAAACGATCCAGGCCTTAAAAATTATATCAATGATATTCTGTTATGTATTCGTAACAATGTGATATACATCAGTTTCAACTGTGCATTCTGCAAAACAATATGTATGGGGCAGAATACGTGATTTGTGTTGCTAATGTGACATGCTTTTTGAATGTAATGCAATGCATGTGTGTGAGGGGAGGGGCGGTCCTTCAGAGTACCACATGTACAATTTAATTTTTAATATAACAATATATATTTTATTCTTTCTGGTGGTAATTTTAAATTCATTTAAATATATCCACTTTAAATTATAATACAAGTATATACTATACCTATATAACTATAGGGTGATCCAAAAGTCCTTGACACATTTTAAAATTGAATATAAACTTAAGTAATTGCCGTACGATAGTGAGGTTTGAACTAACATGCATTTTACGTTAAAGTTTTGGCTAAGAAAATAAAAAAAGTTAGTTCCAAACTTTGCCTATAGATGGCGCTGTACGTTAAAAATACCAAAAAAGCATAAAAACTAAAGACGAGTAGTTACAGAGTATATTTTTTTTTATGGGCTATCACATTTCAATATGCGGACCCTTTGTAGCTCGAACCACATCCAAACGGTACTCCATTTCCAATGCAGACATACAAACATTTGAACAAGTAGCGCCGTCTATGGGCGAAGTTTGGAACAAAATTTTTTATTTGCTTAACCAAAACTTTTCAACGTGAAAAGGATTTTACTCCAAACCTCACTATCGTGCATCAATTATTTGAGTTTATATTCAATTTTAAAATTTATCAAGGACTATTGGATCACCCTGTATATACTATATAACTGTATACTACTATATACTACAAATATACTATATTTTAATTAGATTAATTTTTGCTGCATTTTCCTGAATACTGAAAAATAACGTAATTATTTTAAATGATCGTTTTTTCAATAATCATAAATATTTCATTTGTGTTACTTGTTCAATCTGCTCAATATTGTTTTGCTTCAAGGCAGATGTTGCATCATCTGAATACTATGTTTTAATGAAAATTAATAGTAAATATATTTTATTACTCGTTGTAGATTGTTCGCACATGGTGACATCACCCCTTTCGTATATTTCTAAAGCGAAACGTTTGATGTGTGTTGCAGTTGACAACGGTACAAGGTGTCTAAGAATATATTCTAATATATTGTTTGAATTTTCATTTTTTCGAAAATCATGATAGGTTAATGGAGTGTAGTTTATTTCATCCAAATCAGACCACAGAGGAAATAAATATAGACGACGAAACGTTGGGCTCTAATGTATGTAGTCACTGTACCGAGAGAGCGTGCGGTGGATTAGCGGACGTGATAATCGCATACTGACGTACAGTTCAAATGTGGCTGCACATATGTCGCAGATTTAAATTCGAAATTTTGTGTACTTTTCTAACACTGATGTTTTATAGTACAACCTAAATGATATATTTATATATATATATATATATATATATATATATATATATATATATATATATATATATATATATATATATATATATATATATATATATATATATATAATCAAAAGAATAATTATACGCTGGGTTCTGCACTGAGTTTGACAAACACTTGTGGTTGTACCACGTATCAATAACCCAACTGAATGATGGCAAGCTTAAATGCCTCACCCTTTGTTTATTGTTTTCAAAAATCGTCTCTTGAAATTTTAAGACAATCAACATAATTTAAGACATTTCCAGAAGTCGATAGAGACACACTGTTGGCGATATTTCACCAAAACGGTCTCTGAAGCCAACGGATAAGTCGCCGAGCTCAAGTGATCCAAAGCTTCAAATTATAACATTTTTTTTTCTGTTATGTTAGTAAGTGTTGTTGTTAGTAAGTAACAATGTTTTCTCTCACCATATTTCGGTAATGTAAACGTAAGAGTATGTTACTCAAAAAACATAGACGTGCTGGAGAAAAACTAATAGCATATTTAAAATCTAGGTCTAAATATACCCAACATTTTATATCAGTGTACTTGATGAATTTTGCTTGTAGAGCAGTGTAATTATAGATGCATTTTTATTCACGCATGTATACGACAAAAGTACTTAAACATTTTGAAGTTTTGGCGCGATAATAACGTGGTTGACGTTTGTAAATTATAAATAAGTTCTGTAGATGAAGACGCCATTCATGAATATGATAATCTTCAAAATAAAACATTATTTTCTATATTCTACAGGAAACAAATATTTATTATATATGCACAAACGTTTTTAATAATGATATTAAAATAATGAAGAAAACACAAATGCTGATATTAAAAGAATATAACATTTTATAATCTTACTAAATATTATACGTTATTAATTTTGTAGTAGTCAATAAGTAAAAACACCTTGTGCAAGAATTTAAAAATCGTGTTTGGAAACTGTTCGAACTTGCATTGTCTTATTGGGATATTTATGTTGTGTTTGTGTTTGTATGCACTTCAATCTTCTGTTGAAGACCCAGACCGTCCGACTCGTCCAGAGGACTAAGAGCATCTATTTGGACGGCCGGACTTCAATCTTCTGTATTAGTTTTTGTTTCGGGCTTGCCTGGGCCGTTCTTCGTTCTGCTTTCTGATTGGTTCAGTCATATGGACTGGCTTGGGTATATATACCTCTATGTTTCTTCCATATGTGAGATTATATTTTTTTTACTTTGTGTTTGTTGGATTTCTAGATCTAACGAAGGGCTTTAATGTATTCTCGCCAGTTCTGTTCTGTATTGTTATTCTAATTGTTCTTAAATGGCGTGCTCAAGTTTTCCTTTTAATTAAGCATTTAGCAGCTGAATAATAATATTTCAAATTATAGTTCAACCGATGAAAATATTTTGCTCAACCAATCGTATTTAATTCCAGATCTTGCAGGATCTAGAATAAATGCTTCGAAGAGAGGTGAACATTGTTTATTTTCCCCATGTTTAAGAATAATTTCATCCTCCCTTGTTACGCATTCACTAACGATGGAAAACGAAAGATTTGCGTTGAATAATATATAAGTTTTCCATTTGAACGAAATTTAACAGGATAACATTTCATAACTGTGAAGTTTTCAACCAGACGACCACATATGTATCGTTTTCATTCTTTTAGATATATTACTAGTATGAACAAATTTTCTAATGTTTTAAACATGATTTTTTTTATAACATTTTCCTGTACACATTGTACAGTTCATGTATAGCGAAAGAGGAAGAACATGTAATGAAGCATACATTTCTCACGATATGCTGCAGATAGAGCTCATATGACGATTGATTTGGATTTTGTATCGAATCTTGAAGGAAACGGTGGTTCATTAAGGATTTCCCCTGCCGATTCTTTCTCCATTTCTAGCTCAAAATATTTTATTTTAGTCCAAAACACTTATTTCACAATATTGGTTAGAGATAGATCGTAGATCATAACTAATACGGATTCAGCATCACGCTATGGATGAGGTAGAATGGTTTAATATTTTTTTTCTATTCCAGTGCTTTTCTGCTGCCACTTCAAAGAGTTTATATAAAAATATATTTAGCATGATCTGTTTTGAAATAGATTTCACGTTTACTGACACGGATGTAGCCTCAAATTCCGAAAGATAGTAAGCGGTTCAATGAGAATTTCCACATCTTAAAACATCTATTTATAAAATATCGATTGCCTATAAAAAATTATAGATACAGGGTGAGTTATAATTAACCTACAAGTTTAAACTGAAATAACTCTTCAGTCGTTGCAGATAGCACTGCAAACATTTTTTATTGAAAAAAAAACGTGAATAAGAATTTTAATGGTTAAGGTTTTTAAAGTGAAAACCTCCAGAGGTGACACAATATCGTAACCTAGTCACAGAGTTGTCAGTTACAAATTTAGTGTTTCTTTTTTCATGCTTGAAAAAGAGTTAGTTATGGAACTTTTGAGGCTAATAAGGTCTGTCCGCTTCTTCATGTAAACCAAATCTTTTATATGACCCCAAAGATAGAAATCACATTAATTAATATCTAGTGAATAAGGTGGCCAAATCAATGCACCAGGATAGCGATCTGTGTATTAATAGGCGATAACTCGGGTTCCAAACTCACTGTTAATGGTGTCAAAAACACTGTCTGTTTGTTCTACGCGGAGGGGCACAGTTCTGTATGAACGAACATTCACCGGTGTTCATAAAAAGTATAGGTTAATTAAAACTCACACTGTAGATCTTAGATGATAGCAGATATGTATTTAACATTAAATTCAGGAGGAAGTAGGGTCTTCATTGAGGATTTCCAATTTTTTTTTAGGACTCGGGTTCCAAAACATTCCATGAAATGCTTATTTCTCAATATTGGCTATTGATAGAGCTTAGATGATGACTGATATGGATTCAGAATCAAATTCTAGAGTGTACAGGGGTTAAATGATAATTTGCATTTCAGCTCAAGAGGTTCTATTTTTCACGATATTCGCATAATTCAAAATGACACAGTTTCAAGTATTTATTTTACATGTTTACTATATCGTTATATACAGGGTGATTAAAATTAAAGTTCCCGGTTTGAAAATGGTCTCAAATAAAACGCACTGGTCAGAATGATTTGAAATTTTGCATGAACACTCGTGGAGCAATGGAATTTGGTTTGGTTAAGCAAAAAATAGTAGTTCAAGAAGTCGCCGCCAGGAGTAGAATTGGAGCTTTACTACACTTGAATGCAATACAAAAGTAATAAACGTTGATTTACTCATTGACTAATGACGTAATAAATGTTCGATTTGCTGTCCTCCGAATACTGAATTAAAAGTCGATTTTTCATCATAATATGCATGCAAGTAATGAAAAAAAAAAGTCATCCATTGAAACAAAGTTAAATTCTAAAAAAACGTAATCCGTATCTTTTTTCACAAAAAGTGGATTTAACTTGTTTTGCATAATTGCTCTTCAAATGCTGCTGAAAATTTGCATAAGACAGTGACGTTGCAATAAACGTTTGCTATAAAAAAAGAAGAGCGGAACTTGTTTCTCATAACTTAATGAAAAATCTCTATTGTTCTGTCGGAATGACTCTATCATTAAAAGATCGTGCTCTTCTTGTCAAATTATTTTATGAGAATAACAGCTCTTGTTCAGTAGCTCTTAGAATGTTCAGAACGTTGAAAAAGTTAAAATCTGGTCCTCTGTGTGGCAAAAGCTTGCGCAAAATGATTTTGAAGTTTAAAGAGACTGGCTCTTTAGACATCAAACCTGGCAGGGGACGGAAAACAGTCGATGGAGAAATAGTGGAAGACGTAGCTACAGCGTTAGAAGAAGAGCGTAACGTTAATGCATCTACGAGTGCACGTGGAATTGCCCGATCATTAGACACATTAGAAACACATTTTGAAATGTTATCCTTACAAACTGACCCATGTTTGACAGTTGCTACCTGCGGACAATGTTGCACGTGAAATTTTTGCGCTTCAATTTCTGGCTCGGATACAAGTGGACGATGAATGGCCCTGGAACTTTTTGTGGACTGACGAAGCATACTTCCATCTCCACGGAACTGTTAATACGCAAAATTGCAGAATCAAGGCAAACGAAAATTCACAGAAATTACGCCAGGTGCCTCTTCATTCCCCCAAAGTCACTGTGTGGTGAGGATTTACAGCAGCGTTTATTATCGGGTCTTTCTTTTTTGAAGAAGTTGGTCCTCATGGCCCAGTTACCTATTCTGTCAATGGCCATCGATATGAACGTCTATTGAAAAATCACGTTATACCCACACTGCAAGAGCGTCAGTACATCGATAAAACTATTTTCATGCAGGATGGAACTCCACCACATATCGCAAAACCAGTGTGAAGCGGCTACTTCGCAGTCATTTTGAAGATGACAGAATCATCAACCGCCATTTTCCTGTAAGATGACCAGCACGTTTCCCTGACCTCAATCCATGTGATTTTTGGCTTTGGGGGCATTAGAAGAATATGGTGTTTAATGGACACATTACCAATTTAGCGGAACCTAAAGCTACCATCACGCATCACATCCACAATATCTCTACAGAAACACTCAAATTTGTTGTTGAACACGTTATTTTGCGCTTTCAAATTCTAAACAAACGTAATCCGTATCTTTTTTCACAAAAAGTGGATTTAACTTGTTTTACATAATTGCTCTTCAAATGCTGCTGAAAATTTGCATAAGACAGTGACGTTGCAATAAACGTTTGCTATAAAAAAAGAAGAGAGGAACTTGTTTCTCATAACTTAATGAAAAATTTCTATTGTTCTGTCGCAATGACTCTATCATTAAAAGATCGTGCTCTTATTGTCAAATTATTTTATGAGAATAACAGCTCTTGTTCAGTAGCTCTTAGAATGTTCAGAACGTTGAAAAAGTTAAAATCTGGTCCTCTGTGTGGCAAAAGCTTGCGCAAAATGATTTTAAAATTTAAAGAGACTGGCTCTTTGGACATCAAACCTGGCAGGGGACGGAAAGCAGTCGATGGAGAAATAGTGGAAGACGTAGCTACAGCGTTAGAAGGAGAGCGTAACGTTAATGCATCTACGAGTGCACGTGGAATTGCCCGATCATTAGACGTACCCTCCAGTACGGTGCAACAGATTTTGAAACACATTTTGAAATGTTATCCTTACAAACTGACCCATGTTCAGCAGTTGCTACCTGCGGACAATGTTGCACGTGAAATTTTCGCGCTTCAATTTCTGGCTCGGATACAAGTGGACGATGAATGGCCCTGGAACTTTTTGTGGACTGACGAAGCACACTTCCATCTCCACGGAACTGTTAATATGCAAAATTGCAGAATCAAGGCAAACAAAAATTCACAGAAATTATGCCAGGTGCCTCTTCATTTCCCCAAAGTCACTGTGTGGTGCGGATTATCGGGTCTTTCTTTTTTGAGGAAGTTGGTCCTCGTGGCCCAGTTACCTATTCTGTCAGTGGCCATCTATATGAACGTCTTTTGAAAAGTCACGTTATACCCACACAGCAAGAGCGTCAGTACATCGATAAAACTATTTTCCTGCAGAATGGAACTCCACCACATATCGCAAAACCAGTGAAGCGGCTACTTCGCAGTCATTTTCAAGATGACAGAATCATCAGCCGCCATTTTCCTGTAAGATGACCAGGATGTTTCCCTGACCTCAATCCGTGTGATTTTTGGCTTTGGGGGCCTTTGAAGAATATGGTGTTTAATGGACACATTACCAATTTAGCGGAACCTAAAGCTACCATCACGCATCGCATCCAAAATATCTCTACAGAAACACTCAAATTTGTTGTTGAACACGTTATTTTGCGCTTTCAGCTTGTTTCAGATTGCGAAGGACAGCATATTGAACATTTATTACGTCATTTACCAATGAGTAAGTCAACGTTTATTACTTTTGTATTGCATTCTAGTGTAGTAAACCCCAAATATTCCCCTAGCGGCGATAATTTGAACTACTGTTTTTTCTTCACCAAACAAAATTCCATTGCTCCACGAGTGTTCACGCAAAATTTCAAATCATTCTAACCAGTGCCTTTTATTTTAGACCATTATCAAACCGGGAACTTTAATTATAATCACCCTGTATATATATATATATATATATATATATATATATTCTCAGTTTCTGCTTGATGAAAATGTGGCATATATTTTATGGCTTTTAGTCAGAGTAGTTGCAATGATAATGTAATAATCAAATATTTGAATGTTAGCTATCTCGTAATTTTAATATTTATACTGAGCGAAGATCTCATTTATGAGTTCCATTTCATGTCAAATCACTGTTAAATAGTGGAGACAAACAATATATGCAGGGATATGAGGATCAAACGTTTAAATGCATCAAATATATTCATTTTAAAATAAAATTAGTTTACAAATGTATGCAATATATAATGTATGTATGCTTAGTTCTTATTTAAAATGTTTAAATGAAACATCCTGTTCCCAAAGTATTTTAACTTTAATTATATGCAGTACTTATTACAATTTAATTCAAATGCATATTACCTGTATATAACTTGTAAAAAATACACAAAACATATGTTTCGTCTTAAACTGATCTAGTTCACGAATTATATAGGACAGAATTGTTTTTATGCGTGGAATAAGAATTTCTGTTTACCTCTTGTCATATTACTAAAGGTTTCTTTCCATCTAGCTGTGAGTGGTTGTGGTCTTATCATATTAGGACAAAAAGTTAAAAATGAAATGGACTAGTTCTTAAAGACAGTGGCGAAACCCTTGTAGAGTTTGTATATACAAGGGAAAAAATAAGATATAGTTGATAGGTTTTTATCAGTTTGATGTAACATACATTTAGCATTTGGTGTTTTCCATTGCTCTCTGGATTTTGAAAGCTTCTTTGGTGTTAAATACTAGATGGTTTGATTTGGGGACTGTATATCACATTACATTTAAATCTGACATGTCAGTAGTTTGTGAAGGAAAGAATCGATAATTAAAGTGCATATATAGATCAAATAAAACAATACCAGCATGTGCATATATATTAAACATTTTAATAGTAATAAATATCCTTTATAGTATTTGATTTTTCTTAAATAGTCTAAAAATGGATATCCAAACATGTGCAAAGATTTTATAATTTATAATTTTTTAATATAATTTAAATATTATGATTCAGAGAAAAAAACTAAACATTATCGGATACTCCTTAAGATAGCAAGCAAGTGGTGTACACTTCATCTTTTACGAAACTATTCAGCATTTTTATTTTCATTTGGGCACGCATTTTGTAGTCATGCGAATTTTCGTAAAAATTCTGAAGTGGCATCACCAAAACCGGAAATATAAATCTTTAATGGACATATCAACTCCTTCTGAAATTTGATAATGATTCTATGTCAGTCACCATCTAATCTTTATCTATAGTCAGTCATGAAAAATAGATGTGTATCAAGAAACCAATTGAACTCCAAGGGGAAAAACATAATTTAAAATCATAGTGAACTCATCGGTTCTCTCCAGAATTTTATACTGAATCCATATCTGACATCATCTAAGCTCTAGATCTAAGCTGTAATCAGTCATCATCTAAGCCGATACTGAGATATAGATGTTGCAAAGGAAATGTAATTTTTTCTTTAATCGGAAGTGACATCTCTAGAATTGGATGTGGATATCACTAAGAACAACCCACTATTCCGGAATTTGATACTGGATCCATATCTGTCCACAGCCATGCTCTATCTCTGCCATATCAGTCATCAGCTATGCAGCCGATTTTTTTTAACCGGGAATGGATAAGGGATTCGAAATGGAACTATTTATTAAATTATCTTACCTATCCAGAATTTGATGCTGAATTCATTTCAGTTCTCATTTAAAATCTACGTATAGTCGATCATGAGAAAAGACTATTTCAATCAAAATGAAAATTTTTGAACCGAAAATAGAAAAAGAAATGGAATTTGAACCGAAAGCAGAAAGTCTTAAATAATCCTACCTAATCCAGAATATGATGTGTAATCCATATCAGTTGTTATGTAAGCGATATCTACAGTCAATTTTGCGAAATATATATTTCAAGTAAAATGAAAATATTTGAATCGGATGTGAAAATCCCAACTACCTCCTCTTTATTTTGATGTTAAAACTATATCAGTCATCATCTAATCTTTGTCTATATAAAAGGTCTGTAAAATAGATGATTCTATAAATAAAAACATAAAAACAAGAAGGAGATAAAATACTGGAAGTGAAAATATTCAGCGAAGCTCTACTTCTCGAATTCGATGAAGAATATACATATGTTAAATTCTGAAGTCTATCTGTAGCCAATAGCGAGATGTTTTAAGCAAAATGGAATTTTTTTAAACCAGAAATAAAAAAGCTAGGGTAGAAATCCTTAGTGAACCCCACCTCCTCTTGAATTTGATGATGTAGCTCTCTCTATCAGTTATCATCTAACATCTGTCTAGAACGGATCTTTTAAAATTTACACATCAAAAATGATTTTAGTGAAAACAATAGTCTTACAAAATTATTACTACCAATAAAATAATATTGAATTTTTTTATAAAAAATATATTATTTAACAGTTTGTTTCATAGTATGCATGATTATAAAAGTGAACGTCCTAAGACTGCAGATTTAATACATTTAGGAAGAATACAAATACTTATCTATAATAACTAGATTTTCAAAATCATAACGATTAATAGTAACTCTGTTTTCAAATGATTCACACTGTATTTGAAAATTTCAATCTAAATAAATCCTCTTGTTATCTCGAATGCAGCCGAATTTTATTTGTTCCCAATGATTAATTGCTTGATCTGCTTCTACGTGCAACGAATTTGGGAATTGCAATTAAGCTGTGTATTTAAATGAAAAGATAATTCATGTTATCGCTTCGTTATAAATTATTCAAGACCAACTCGGTTGGTAATAAATGTGGTTTTAATCACTATATATAATTGTATAACGTCTCTAAAGTATTGTTGTCTTTTTAGAAACCCCAGTAGGCCGAAGAGCTACTTAGAAAGCTTAATATTTGCACAATTATAGTATCGAATTCGGTGCAGAACAAGATTTTCATTTATTCTCCAGGTGGTGGGGAGAAAAAGCTGAAATGTATTTCATAACTCTCCTTTGAGAAGGTTTTGAGAAATATTTTATAATCCCCCAAGAAGCACCTTTGTTAACCTTGAAGGCTCGGTCTTAGTCTACATATCATATCAACCAGCGGACAAAACATTATACAGCCGGATTTTCGATTTACACCACGGGAAAGGAAGTTGTTTTCCCCATGAATTCATTTTAAATTCCCTACAAGACCCCCCCCGGCGACATTGAAGGCTGAATCTTTGGACATTTAAAATTTCGACCATCGGACAAAACCTAACGAAGTTGAATTTATGATACCCCCAGAGCGGGTTATGGAATTATTTGAAAAGTGTTTTAGATCTTCAAGCAGCTCTCATGAGGCGAAACCTGAATCTTTGCACACTTATTCGAATAGTATCAACCACTAGATTGAACCTAAAGGAGACGGAATTTCGATTTTTTTTCTGGAGTGGACAGTGGGGAGGGTAGAAAAATCTTTCAGAACCCACCTGAAGCCGCACCAGGGACATAAAAAGTTCAAACTCGACTACAGGGCTGGACATAACTGAGCCAAATTGCAATTGAAATAATCCTTTCCCATGTTAAGATACTTCCATGATCATTTATTATTGAACAAATTAAATTTTATCAAAAACAAAGTTGTAACTAATTTTTAGGAGAGTCATTTTTTTTTACTTTGACAGGTTTAAATACTAGTATATAGACTACCCTTTGCTTATTAGTCCATACGAGAGTGAAGTCATTTCGCCAATGATGGTTGCTGTAGTTTCAAGTTATTAGAAACTAATCATTTATATACTCACTTAGGGGGGGCGATGTCGTATCAGTCACTAAATGTGACACCTATATATTAATAATTTTTTGAATATAAAAATAAACATCTGATATGGGCAGCACATGACTTTCCTTATACAGTCCAATGAATTTACTTCTTTAACAATGACAAAATGATGTATAAGATTGTAAAGAACCTTTTCCCAACGGGAAATAAAAGCTGGATCTACGAACTGGCCAAGCGACGTTCTATCGTTGAGCTACTGGGGACGAAACTGCAAGCTCTTATTGTCGAATTGGACGTATAAGATCCACTATGTACTGTATTTAAAATTGACGTGTACATTTATGACTTTTCCGGATGACAAGAAGCAAAACATTTTCGTACCCAATTAACTTATATTTATCGCAACTGTAAATTAATAATTATCAATATTCTTTTCATCCTCAATAAGTAATATAGTCCATATATTAAAATTGGTAATTAGTAAACTCAGCAATTAGGAGTTATTTTCGATAACTCCTAATTGCTTAATCATTTTTACAATTTTGATGATATGTTCTTCGATCTGATGCTAAATATTGATAAGTTGGCGATATGTTATTAGATTATTCATCAAATTCGCTAAATGTATCGCCAAGTGTTGCAGTCAAATGGGGAGAACAACTTTGTAATAGGAATATACTAGAAGGTACGAAGGTATGCCCGTCATATAACGGAATTAAAAATTTACAAAACATTGCCTCCCATTTAGTGGCGTCATTTTTATCAATTTGGCGATATTTTTATCAATTCTTTAGGCACTTTCCTTAATTTTGCAATAATCAAAACGTTGTCAAGTTGGTGACATCGCGCTAAAAATATCGAATTTTCATCATTTAGTCGTCAATTTTATCAATTAGCAGAAATTTTCGTTCATTTGACAGCATTAAAAAAAGTCACCAAGGTGCGATATTCCGTCAAATTTGTCGCTAAAATATCGATAAGTATTATGGACGAAGAAATAGGTTATACTTATAGTCGATAAATGACTACTGGCGTCCAAATACAAAACTATTACTCAAAATATATTTTCTCATCAATGGAATGAGCTAAATCCACGAGAATGATGTCAACAAATTTATCACATTATATTACATATGAAAAGTGAACATATTTCACATTAGTTAAGATTTTTTTTATTTCATGTGATTTTTTGGTAAATTTATTTGTAACATTTGCAATATCTCGGAAACGCGTTCTAAAATGTATGCCAATCGTTTTCTAATGAAAAATAACATAAGGAATGATAATTAGCTTAACTTTATTAAAGGTTTTGATTTTTTGAGGATTTTTACAAAATTTCACTTAAAAATGTTGGGAGCTTCTGAACATTCGATTGGGTTTAAAAACAATAGGCTTCCAGTATTCACTGATTGTAATGTTTGTACAAATTTCATTTGAATTGTTCCATTCGTTCGTGAGATATCGTCTCCACAGACTCACTGATACACACACGCACACACACACACAGACATCACCTCAAATATGTTTGATTCGTGTTCAGGGATGCTTGAAACGTGCTCTCGAATTCGAATTTTTGATCCCGTCATAATACTTTCCTTATACATTATACTATGTATATAAGGAAAGTAAAAATTTATTAATGCACAAAAATGTCGCACATTTTATAGTTGTGTTAACTTGGAAGTTGTGGTATTATATGTTATCGCAGATGTTGTCTTATTGACGGGGTCGAAAATTCGAGTTTTTGACGCGAGAGCACATGTCAAGCATCAGTGAATACGAATGGAACATTTTTGAGGTAATGTATGTATGTGTAGGTCAGTGAGTCTGTGGAGACGATATCTCTCGAAAGGATGACATTTGGTACAAAAATTACAATATGTGAATACTGGAAGCCTATCGTTTTCAACCTCAATCGAATGTCCAGAACTCCCTAAATTTTCGTATGAAATTTTGAAAAAATCCATTAGAAAAACAAAACCTTAATAAAGTTAAGCAGATAGACATTCATTATGTAAATTTTCCTTAGAAAACAATTGAGATAAGCTTTAGAATGATAGCACGAACAGTTCTCGAGATATTGCGCATTTTTCGCATAGATTTATCAAAAAATCACATAAATTAAAAAAAAATATTAACTATTGTGAAATATGTTTACTTTTCATATGTAATATCAAGCGATAAATTTGCTGACATCATTCTTGTGGATCTGGCCCGTTCCATTCACGAGAAAAGATACTTTGAGTAATAACTTTGTATTTGTACTTTAATAGTCATTAATCTGCTATAACAATAATTTATTTCTCCATCTAAAGCGCTTGGCAAGATTTTGCCGACGAATTTGGCGGAATGTCGCTAACTTGGCGACATTTTAAATGTTGCCAAATTAACGAAAATATCGCCAAACTGATAAAAATGTCGCTAAATGTATATAAATTACGACTAATTGACGAAAATTCAATATCTTGGAAATAATATAAATATCCACTATAAGTAAAAGCTTTTTTTCTATTCGTAACGTTTGGCAAAATTTTAGTGACGAATTTTTTCGGAATAACTCCAACTTGCTGACATTTTAAAAGTTGCCAAATTGACGAAAATGTCACCCAATTGATAGAATTGAAGCTAAATTGAGGAAACTGACGCTCAATCAATGAAATGACGACTAATTGATGAAAGTTTAATATCTTGGAGCGAACATAAGAGTAGACAATAAATATAATCTATTTATCCGCTTGTCTGTCCGTAACGTTTGGCGAGAATTTTAGCGGGATGTCGCCAACTACTTTAAATGTTGCCAAAGTGACAAAAATATTGAGAAATTGTTAAAAATGATGCCAAATGGGAAGCAATGTTTCGGAAATTCTGATTTTCTTCATATGACGGGCCTACCTTCTAGTATATCAGAAATGCACTTCCCTCCGTCTGTCTTCTTCATGTTCGACCCAGACCATCCGATCTACCAGAAAGGTATAAGGTATCTGTTTGGACAGCCGATAAGTGCTACCCAATTTAGACTTGAACCCCTTGAGGGAGGCATCCACAGCGACCGTACCCTCCTTCCCCTACCGCCAACCTCTCAGAAAATCTTACGGACCCACATGTTTAACGTGATCGTACTCCGCTTGAGCACGGCTGCAATGTTAGCAGTGTCGGCAATCGAAACCGGGCCCACCGTTTGTCTGTAACACTTGCTGATCCATTTGTCTCACTTGGCGAATAATTTATCAAAATATTGTCAACTGGGCGATATAACGAAAATATCGTTAAATTGCAAAAATAACCCTAAATTAATGAAAATGACGCCTAACTGATGAATTAATTATGAGAATATTTTAATATATGGACGATATCTCTTATTGAGGATGCTATCAATATTGATAATTTTTATTTAGAGTTTCGCCCACTATAAGTTAATTGGGTACTTTGAAATAGTTTTACATGTTGTCATCCGGAAAATTGCCAAATGCACATTTCAACGATGAAATCACAGTACCGTGGATCTTATACATTATTTTTTTTTTGCTGTAAAAGGAGAAAATTCGCTACATTGTATATGGAAAGTCATGTGCTGCCCACATTACATTTTTTTTAATGTTTTCAGGTATTTTAATATACAAATTATTACCATTAATAAAAAATAGTTTCAATATTTTTGTTAGATGAAATTGCAGTAGACGATTTCTTTATTTCAAGCTAAACTCTGATACCTTAGTTACAAGTGAAATCATAAACTACATAAAATAACTGGTGTGTGACTTCACTCGACTTTCTCATATCAGAATCCATTTTCAAGTACTTTGGAGATATTTTTTTTTTTGCAAATTTCACAAGAAAACTTATGAAAATCTTCGGAAGAAGCCGACAAAATGGCCGCCCGAATTGCCCCATGACGTCAGGAACACAAAAGTTGTATCTTGGTTAGTTTTTACTACAGTGATTGAAACTACAGTATTGTGGCAATTAATTGAGAAATGTCATTTTTTCGTTTTATCACAGGTAAACTTAGGAAGAAGCACTCCAAATTAGCTCAGAGTTCAAATTGCAGTTATTATCAAAGTAGCAGGTGTTCGTATGCACCTGGTAAGTAGCAGGTGTTCAAATTCCTCCGCCAGGTGGCAAGTGTTCCGCAGTGGTAGTTTCTCAGTTGTTGCGGGGCTCATTAGCGTCATGGATATCAGCGCGGAAACACGTGCTAAAGTGATTGCGCTTAGAGAACGCACTTCTAAGACGTTCGAGGAAATAGGTAAAATATGTGGAGTTTTAGCTTTTTCCTCCGCAGTCTGGGCGAGAGCATGTAAGCCATTAATGGGCGGAATTGTTGTTTTCGTGGTTCTCATGTTTTTTGCTGTTCGCCAGAGACTGTGATTCGTGGGTGAGAGTCCCTCAAGGTGAGTACGCCAGCGTTGCTGGGTGTGAGTTTGAATCATAGACTTGACCTCGCTATGGAGTTGACGGAGTTGCGCTTGGAATGGAGGATATCTACTGCGCTGCCAATCTCTCCGTAACCTGTTACGCTGCTTGATTTTGGCTTTGATATCACTCGGTAACGAGTGATAGTTTACACGTGAACGATTTGGTTTCGAGGCAGCAGCATAAGCCTCTAGCAGTAAGTGATTAAAATCTTGGACGCTATTATCAATATCGTCCGTGCTGGTAATTTTGAGAGGGGGGGCAGTACTTGAAATATTAAGGTGGTGACGAAAATCGTCCCAATTTGTATGTAGCTCCACCGGGTGATCTAAAGAGATTTTATCAAAATTAAGGGTCAGTATTACAGGAAGGTGATCAGACGTCAATTTATAATCGACTCTGATCGAGTGGTTGAAAGGAATGTTCCTGAAGAGAGCCAGATCAAGTAGCTCAAGGCTCAAGGCGGGGTGGGTTTAGTGAAGTGCCCAGGAGAGGATAGAAATCCCCCCTTTAAACTTCAGTGCCAGATCAAGTACTGAAGGGTTCCTTCCTGTACCATAGTGAGTGGGAGTGGGCGGAGCTACGATCTTGAAGTTGGCGCACTGGGCCAATCGTTTTAGATCTCTGCCTTTTCCATTCGAAGCTAAGTCCCAGGAAACATGGCGAGAATTTAGGTCACCAGCGATGATAATATTAGTGCTCAGTCCTAAAAGTGCTTCAAGATCCGAAGTAGGTAATCTAGAACCATTATCAGGAGGGATGTACACTGAAGCAAGTGCAATCGGGACAAAATTTGGAATAGTGACTTTGATAGCTGTGGCCTCAAGCTTCGTGAAGGCCGGGACACTTAACCTATGGTGAGGAATGTTGTTTTTAACGTAGAGTGTAGTGCCGCCTTTGACATTCCTCCTCGCCGCCGCCCCAGCTCTCGTTCTATACGAGAAGTAACCTGTATAATTACAGATTGCTGGGGAGGCGGGGGGAGTTAGGTGGGTCTCATTCACCATAAAAATATCGAAGTTTTCATCTATGACGTAATCACGCATCTCGGCAAGCTTTGGACGCACTCCATTGGCGTTCCAGAAGCCGACTTTGAGAGACTGCAAGGTGTGGGATGCCGAAAGAGAGAACATGGCGACAGCCAGGAAGGAAAGACAGTGTGTTCGGCTTATCTAGCCAGAGCATTATAGCTCCGGTAGACAGCCCAAATCATATCAATTTGCGTTGTCGCCAAACGCAGCTCAGGTAAAGAACGCTCAAAAGCGGCAAGGAGTAAGTCCTTGTCGTGAGTGTTTCGCATGGCCAAAAGGGAGAGGAGAAAGTCGGTATAGTTGACATCACCAGTGCTGTCAACTTGAGAATTCGAATTTTGGGTGGCGACTACTGGGACCGACTGAGTTTCAATTTGTCCGGAGTTTTTGACAGGGGGGGTATGTTGATTTTGAGGTACACCAGAAACTACATTAGAAAAGTTAAGATTAGGTACAATGCCAGCGGCACGAATAGGACGGCCTTGATTCCCAGGGTTTAATCCTGGGGGGGGCCCGGGTAGTAGTTGGATTTTTGAGGGGGAGCCCTATTGCTCCTGTTCACGGACGAGTTGCCCGGGTTTTTTGGGCAACCGCGCCAGTTGGCTGCGTGCTGTCCGCTGCAGTTGCAGCATTGGAGGAAATCAGCTTTGCAGTCTTTGGCGGCATGGGGACCGGCACACTTGACGCAGCGCTTCGGCAAGTTGCATGCTAGACTGCTATGGAAAAATCCATTGCATGAATAGCATTGGCTTGCGAAGCCCTTACGTCCGGTGTACGGCTCCAATTTCACTTCTGTGCCTAGGAGCCTACTAATAGAATATAAACTCTCCGGGTTAGTCCCGGGTGCTAACTGGAGGTAATAGAGAGGGAGGGGCTGTCTGCTCCCTCTTCTAGATAGCCGAAAATTATTAAGAACAGTATAGCCCTTAGCTTGCATAGCTTGGGAAATAATGGCTATGTCGGTGACCACTGGAAGGCCTCTGATTACAATCCTGACTGGTTGATCCTCCATCAGAGTGTAGGATTTGAATTGTACGCCAGTCTTTTTTAAGAAGTTTGTACAGTCTCTGAATTCATTATCCGTATGCACAAAAACTTTGAAAAATTGCCGGTCCAGGACCGGAGCAATTTTGGGTGCAATTCTGTTTAAGTTGTAAAGAATGGAAGGCCAGTCAGGTTTATTGGCACTGATAAGCAGGGGAGGTTTGGCTGGCAGCGCGGGGTTCGACTCATGCGTCGAGGGGCCGTCCTTTTCGTTGCCGGTCGATTTCTTATTGGCTGGCTCAGAATCCAGCGAATTCTCGCGGTTTTGATCATTTCTCATGGCCCTAGTGACCTTATGGACAAATCCATCTTCATCCGTGTAGGTGCGGGCAGTAAAAGTACCGCTGAGGGTACGCTTCTTTGATTGCTTAATACTGCCTTGATTAACAGAGCTATTAGCTGAGCTAGTAGGGTTATTTAGGTTGAGAAGTGCTATCTTCTTAGCAGCCTCGTGGGCATCATTATCAGTCTGGTCTCCTGTGTTACAGGGAGAGCTAGTAGTGTTGTCAATAGCGCTGTTGGCTAGAGCAGTTTGGTCGTTTGCATTAGTATTTGCATTAAGTGCCATGTTGGCATTTGAAATAGCATTAGAAGCGGCCTTGGCCGAAGAATCTACAGTGTGGGGGGAGGGGGGTATATATAAACTATACTTACCACAGCCCAGCGCTGCAGCCCACTTGTCCAGTTGGTTGTTCATTTCCGTCATGCGTTCCTTCATCTCCTCTACGACGAGTCTTTTGTCAGGGTCCAGGCTCTCCTCATCGTTTAGCACAACAAAAAGTTCCAAGTCCACAATTTGTTTTTTGAGATCGATCACATTATTTATAGATACCGGCACTGTTGCTTCCGCAATATTACTCGCGTTACACTCAGCCATTTCAACTTCACTAACGTCACTTTCCATCGCATGCCCAGGCGTTACCTGGGCTTCACTGTTTGTCGCGGGAGCGCTCATGATGTGCGTCCTACCACCTCGGAGTCTAGGCTCCGAATCTCCACAGGAACAGAAAATCGCTAAATCAATGAAAATGACGACTAATTGAAGAAAATTCAATATCTTGGAAAGAATATAAGTATATACTATAAGAATAACAATTTTTTTAACTGTAAAAGTAGTAAATTCATTGCATTATATAAGGAGAGTCATGTGTTGCTCATATCAGACTTTTTTTATCCGCATTCAGCTTCGCCGCTTTGAATGTCCACTTTGATCCTGTGGTTTTCCTTCCTTTGGATAAATCTACTAATTTCCATGTGTCATTTTCTTCTCGAGAATTTATTTCTTCTTTAGTTACTTCAATCCATTTCATTTTTTCTTCTGTATCCAAATTTTGCATTTCTTCCCAGTCTTTAGATTCAATGACTTTTGTTCCTTCAGTATAGTAATCGAATCTGGAGGTTGTTCTTTATGTGCTCTTTCTGATCTCCTTTGTTCTTTAGTTTCATATTCATGAATTTATATAATGAATGAGAGATATGGATCCTCTGAATCTTACTGCTCTGCTAATTATAATGCTATTTTACTCTACTTTAATTCGGCAACCTTTGATTCTATTGTCATATCCAACAATATTCCATCGATGACATTGTCACCGAGCTTTACTCGCTTTGTTTTGTCTGCCTAAGAGAATTCTGTTCAGCCAAATTATTTAATATGGGACAAATCAGGTTTTCTTCCCGTCCACAGTTCATGCAGTGTTTTCTTATTCGGTTTTGTGGGCAGGCGATTCTGTAAATAGTTTGCAGTCTTAAATGCTTCAACCCAAAATTTGTATGATAATCCTGCTTCCAAAGCATGCATCTAGCCATTTTTACTAAACTTCGGTTTTTTCTTTCACTAATTCCGTTTTGTGGTGAGTGATTTACGATGGTGAGTAATGTACGGTGACCTGATGATGGATCTAGTGATCCTTTAGGTAGTCTTCAATTTTCTTACTAATGTATTCATCCCCCATTGTCAGATCTTACTGTGTTTATTTCTCTTCCAAAATTATTTCTAGTCGTTGCTATGTATTAAATTTGGTGCATACTTCACTTTTCTTTGAAATGTGATAGATCATAGTAAAACGACTGTAATCATCTACAAAGTTAAGAAAATATAATTTCCCTCTGAAAGTAGGAGTGCGCATAGGGCCGCAAACATCTGAATGTAATAATTCAAGCACTTTGGTTACTCTGTGTTTACTTTCTTTAGGGTATGGCAATTGAGATAATTATCCTTTGTTATTGTTGTCACATATATTCTCATGTTGACACTTATCAATCTGTATACCGTCAGCTAGTTTTTCGAAAATTAACTGTTTTATGGCATCGTGATTTCTATGGCCAAGTCTTTTGTGCCATGTTTCTATGCAATTTTTATTTCTGCATTGTAAGGCAAAATGTGTTGAAGTACTCTCATTAATATCCCTTTCTGCCACCACTTCGTATAAACTAAAACTATCATGCGCCCTAGCCTCTAAACTTGCATTCCATTTTTCATAATTGTACATTTGGTTTCCTCAAATATAACTGTACAATCATTTAAAATTGACATATTAACTGACATTAGATTATTCCTGATTCAGGAACATATAAAACATTTTGTGGTCTTAGTTTATTCATCGAATTATCAGGTTTTTAGGTTAAAATTAAATATTCACCAGATCCTTTAGCTTGTAATTTATTGTCATTCATAACTGTAATCGTGCTTCGAGCTTCATAGTTTATATCCGTAAAGAAATCTGGGTCATTACACATATACGATGACGCCCCCGAATCTATGAGCCAAGTACAGCTGAAATTGTTGACATTTGTTGCACCGAACGTGAAATCGTCTGAAGAGAGAGATTTTGGTTATGATTTTTGACACATCGGAGCGGACATTTGAGCAGAATTGTTGGATGATTTTCGAGAGGAAACATATGTTTTTGGAGAGTCATCTTTTGATTCACCTTTCGTTTCAACATAGAAAGATGACTTTTGCTTGGGTTTAATAGAACACTTTGAGGGGTGTTTGTGGAAGTTGGAATTCATATTTTTAAGATGTCAGCATTCGGATTTAAAATTACTTTATTTTTGTAAATATTTACACAATTTATTTTCTGGATTTTTATTTCTGTTGAAAGTTCTGTAAGCTTTAAATGGTACATTTATCGAGTTTCCCTCATCTATTATTTTTCCTCTAATGAAATCTTGAGTTAGTTCATCTTCCGGTCTGGCCTCCAGAACGATAATAAATCCGTTGTAACTCCGTTTCAACGGGGTTTTCCGCGTAATAAATCCGTTTTCAACCCGAGTTCAATCCAGAACTAATTGGGTGATAATATTGATTTATATTCCCATAGATCTCACAGACCGTCTGAACAACATACTAAACTTTCATTTTGATAAAGTACTTTTTACGGCAGTTATCGTGCAACTGAACAGACACACAAAATGAAGAAAGTCATAAACACTTTTCATCTATGTTGTAAAGTGTTAATTAACAGAGAAGGAGAAATGGAAAATGCAGAAAAGAAAGAATGAAATAAAATAGAGAAACAGAGAAAGAAAAATGAGAGAAAGAGACATAGAAAGAGGCAGAAAAAAATGATGAAATGAAAAAAGTAGAAATAGAGAAAGAAATGGAAATAAGGAAAAAAAAAGAATGAGATAAAGAGAAAGTGTGTAAAAGATAAATGTTGAAAATTTGGTGTAAAGGTATCATATAAACAATTTTTCCAAAAATATTTTCTGATATTTTAACTACGTGTCTTCAGAAACGGACATTTCATAAAAGGCTTTATGTTGTCACTTGGCATATGAAAGATATATTTTAATAATTTAAAAATATATCAGAAGACAGTTTAAAAATTTTCAAATTTGATGAAACGACTTTCATTTCAAAGAAAATTCAATTATTTTTCTTTAATATCTCTTTATATTCCTCTGACCAAACCTTTTTAAATAAAATATATTTTCCGTCAAGGCTAATGCCGAACTTATCGTATCAAATGATCTGCAATCTGGCATGATGTTTTAAAATACATTGTCATGTGTCGCCTCCTATTTTGGTTACAATCGGATAAAAATTTCTATTTTTATATAACTAGAAGCCCGCCCCCTGCTTCCCGACGCTCACCAACCGCCGTAACTCGCTTCGCGAGTCGGGAAGCTTTGTCTCCAACTCTTCGCGAGCTCTTTCTTGACGCCTGATACACAGACGTAATACATTCATTCGTCGGGGATTCCTTGTTCGGTGTGCTACTAACCCTTCTTGTGCTACCAACCCTGGAGATCAATTCGAGATCTTTTTAAATCTGACCAATGTATACGACCGCCTTAATATTCCCTTGTCAAATATGCTCGCCAGCTCCTGTCGCTTGGGGTTACAATCCCGGTTTATCGCAGATCATTAATAGCCGGATCATTAATAGCTTAGCAGGCTCAAAATACTGACGAAAAGGGTTTCAAAAACAGTGGCTACTATTTTCAAAATATCCTAGACTAATCTCCTAGACTAATCGTTATTTCGTGAAGTGCCTGGAACATTCCGGAAGTCGTCAAATCTGGCAACTCTTCTTCTAACTGGGAAATCCTGGAAATCCTTAGAACACAGCCCGTTCAGCTCACTCGAAAAGCTGGAACATTTGAATGAACTGCCCGGAAGGTTCCTAGAAACCCTGAACTCACGTCATTCGCCGGTCATACTGACGTCACGGAATGTGTTTTCTTCGCCTGACCTTAGAGGCAGGCAAAATAGGTAGGGCCTGAGAGAATATTGCACGTTCGCAACAATACCCAGCAAAGTGTACCAGCAGGTTTTATTTTCCTGATAATCATACACTGTCCACTCCATACACACATATTATCCACTCCATACACACATATTATCCACTCCATACACACGTCATACCATACACACATATTTGTTTCTCTTTTATGAGTCATGAACAGGAAGGAATGGGTAAGCGTTGCCAGCTAAATGGTAATAAAGCATTTTCTCATTTTGATGGATTTCTTGGTTTCTCTGTATCTCCCAGTAGAATGTTTATTTTGAAGTTCAGGTTCAAACAGAACAGAAAATCAATGTTTGAAAAAATATAAATATATGATGCAATTTTTTTTTCGATGATATATTAAATTCACAAAATGAGATATTATATTAATTTTATTTACATGTCAAAACCACACAAATATTTCAACTTTGGAGTGGCAGTTTGGAACATTGGAGGACGGTTGTCCCGTCAAGCCCTCTGAATCTCGCCTGCAATTCTTCTTTCGCTTTTGCAAAATTTGGTGTTCACATTGAAGATTTTGAAAGAGAACAACCGAACAAATGTTAATGGTAATAATGCGAAAACTTGCTGTGTTTAGGAAGCAACTTTCAAACGGTCTTTGACGTCGCTAATAACGCAACGCTATGCCCCCCCTGAGCTGACAAATTTTTGATTTGTTGCTGGACACCAACTTTACATTAAGAAGCATTGGCCCATATTTGTCTGGTGTAAATACAGATGTCGTATTTATTCTGCTTCAGATGCATCACTTAATTTAATTTTTAATATTATAATGTATATTTTATTGTTTCTGGAAGCAATTTTAAATCCATTTAAAAGTATCCATTTTAAATTATAAGTATATACAAAACTATATAATATATAACTATAACTATATGATATACTACAAATATATTTTAATTAGCTTTATTTATTAAATATTTTCTTGAATATTGAAAAATAACATAACTATTTTAAATGGTCGTTTTTAAAAGAATCGCAATTATATAATTTTTTTAATCTGTTCAATATTGTTTTGCGCGAAGTTAAATTTTGTATCATCTGAATACATATATATTTTTTAATGAAAAATAATAGTAAGTAACTATGTTACATTTTACAGATTGTTCACGCATGATAACATCACCCATATCGTATGTTTTTAGTTCTAATGGAAAACGGTTGATGGACAATGAATGTGGTTGATAATGAATAGTACAATGTGCCCAGTATGTATTCTAATATTTTGTATATCCTATATAACACAGTTTTGATAGGTTAATGGACTGCCGTTTATTTCATCCGAGTCAGATCACACACGACGAAGTTATTGACGAAGAAACGTTGGACTGTAACGTAAGTCGTCACTCCATATGCCAAGAATGCGGTCGGCGCAAGCCATACGCGAATACTCGCCGTATGGGGTAGATGTTGTAGGACATATGTCGCTGATCTAAATTTGAAATTTTTTACATGTTTTACCAGTATTGTTGTATAATACAGTTCGAAGGTTATATATAATCAGATGAAAAATTATACACTGGGTTACTAGGGCCAACGGCCGTACCGTGCTGAAAACACCGGTTCTCGTTAGATCACCGAAGTCAAGCAGCATCGGGCGCGGTTAGTACTTGGTGGGTGACCACCTCGGAACACCGCGTGCTGTTGGCCATCTCGGGTGCGGTATCCCCGTGGTTTGCGCGCTAGATTTGCACGCTACCACAAATGCCGCCGTATTCATGCGGAGTACGATCACGTTAAACATGTGGGTCCGTAAGTCCTTCCGAGAGGTTGGTGGTAGGGGAAGGAGGGTACGGTCCCTGTGGATGCCTCCCCCACTGGGTTCCGGTCTAAATTGGGTGGCACTTCCCGGCCGTCCATACAGTTACCTTACACCTTTCTGGTATGTCGGACGGTCTGGGTCTCAACAACAACAACACTGGGTTACTACTCCAAGTCCTCTGGACGAGTCGGACGGCCTGGGGCTTTCACACTGGGTTTACTATTGAATTCCACAGATACTTGTACTCGTATTACGTCAACAATCCAACTGAAATATGGGGAGCTTATATACCACCCTCTGTGCAATGTTAAGGGAAAAGCACGTGTCTCGCGAAGGTTTTAAACATTCAGCAGAATTCAAAAAGTTTCTGGAACTCGCCAGAGACACACCGTTGGCGATATTTCGCCAAAACGGTCTCTCGGGTGAACGAGTTTATCGCCGAGCTCAAACGATCCAGGCCTTAAAAATTATATCAATGATATTCTGTTATGTATTCGTAACAATGTGATACATCAATTTCAACTGTGTATTCTGCAAAACAATATGTATGGGGCAGAATATGTGATTTGTGTTGCTAATGTGACATGCTTTTTGAATGTAATTGCTAATGTGACATGCTTTTTGAATGTAATGCAATGCATGTGTGTGAGGGAGGAGGCGGTCCTTCAGAGCACCACATGTTCAATTTAATTTTTAATATAACAATATATATTTTATTCTTTCTGATAGTAATTTTAAATTCATTTAAATATATCCACTTTAAATTATAATACAAGTATATACTATACCTATATAACTATAGGGTGATCCAAAAGTCCTTGACACATTTAAAAATTGAATATAAACTTAAGTAATTGCCGTACGATAGTGAGGTTTGGACTAAAATGCTTTTTACGTTAAAGTTTTGGCTAAGCAAATAAAAAAAATTAGTTCCAAACTTTGCCTATAGATGGCGCTGTACGTTAAAAATACCAAAAAAGCATAAAAACTGAAGACGAGTAGTTACACAGTATATTTTTTTATGGGCTATCACATTTCAATATGCGGACCCTTTGTAGCTCGAACCACATCCAAACGGTACTCCATTTCCAATGCAGACATACAAACATTTGAACAAGTAGCGCCGTCTATGGGCGAAGTTTGGAACAAAATTTTTTATTTGCTTAACCAAAACTTTTCAACGTGAAAAGGATTTTACTCCAAACCTCACTATCGTGCATCAATTATTTGAGTTTATATTCAATTTTAAAATTTATCAAGGACTATTGGATCACCCTGTATATACTATATAACTGTATACTACTATATACTACAAATATACTATATTTTAATTAGATTAATTTTTGCTGCATTTTCCTGAATACTGAAAAATAACGTAATTATTTTAAATGATCGTTTTTTCAATAATCATAAATATTTCATTTGTGTTATTTGTTCAATCTGCTTAATATTGTTTTGCTTCAAGGCAGATGTTGCATCATCTGAATACTATGTTTTAATGAAAATTAATAGTAAATATATTTTATTATTCGTTGTAGATTGTTCACACATGATAACATCACCCCTTTCGTATATTTCTAAAGCGAAACATTTGATGTGTGTTGCAGTTGACAACGGTACAAGGTGCCTAAGAATATATTCTAATATATTGTTTGAATTTTCATTTTTTCGAAAATCATACAGTTTTGATAGGTTAATGGAGTGTAGTTTATTTCATCCAAATCAAACCACAGAGGAAATAAATATAGACGACGAAACGTTGGGCTCTAATGTATGTAGTCACTGTACCGAGAGAGCGTGCGGTGGATTAGCGGACGTGATAATCGCATACTGACGTACAGTTCAAATGTTGCTGCACATATGTCCCAGATTAAAATTCGAAATTTTGTGTACTTTTCTACCACTGATGTTTTATAGTACAACCTAAATGATATATATATATATATATATATATATAATCAAAAGAATAATTATACGCTGGGTTCTGCACTGAGTTTGACAAACACTTGTGGTTGTACCACGTATCAATAACCCAACTGAATGATGGCAAGCTTAAATGCCTCACCCTTTGTTAATTGTTTTCAAAAATCGTCTCTTGAAATTTTAAGACAAGCAACATTATTTAAGACATTTCCAGAAGTCGATAGAGACACACTGTTGGCGATATTTCACCAAAATAGTCTCTGAAGCCAACGGATAAGTCGCCGAGCTCAAGTGATCCAAAGCTTCAAATTATAACATTTTTTTTCTGTTATGTTAGTAAGTGCTGTTGTTAGTAAGTAACAATGTTTTCTCTCACTATATTTCGGTAATGTAAATGTAAGAGTATGTTACTGAAAAGCATAGACGTCCTGGAGAAAAACTAATAGCATATTTAAAATCTGGGTCTAAATATACCCAACATTTTATATCAGTGTATTTGATGAATTTTGCTTGTAGAGCAGTGTAATTATAGATGCATTTTTATTCACGCATGTATACGACAAAAGTACTTAAACATTTTGAAGTTTTGGCGCGTTAACAACGTGGTTGACGATTGTTGGACATTGACGATGACAACGTCATTTGACGTGGTTGACGATGACAACGTGGTTGACGATTGGTCCGTTCTTCGTTCTGCTTTCTGATTGGTTCAGTCATATGGACTGGCTTGGGTATATATACCTCTATGTTTCTTCTATATGTGAGATTATATTTTTTTACTTTGTGTTTGTTGGATTTCTAGATATAACGAAGGGCTTTAATGTATTCTCGCCAGTTCTGTTCTGTATTGTTATTCTAATTGTTCTTAAATGGCGTGCTCAAGTTTTCCTTTTAAGTAAGCATTTAGCAGCTGAATAATAATATTTCAAATTATGGCTCAACCGATGAAAATATTTTGCTCAACCAATCATATTTAATTCCAGATCTTGCAGGATCAAGAATAAATGCTTCGAAGAGCGGTGAACATTGTTTATTTTCCCCATGTTTAAGAATAATTTCATCTTCCCTTGTTACGCATTCACTAACGATGGATAACGAAAGATTTGCGTTGAATAATATATAAGTTTTCCATTTGAACGAAATTTAACAGGATAACATTTCATGACTGTGAAGTTTTCAACCAGACAACCACATATGTATCGTTTTCATTCTTCTAGATATATTACTCGTGTGAACAAATTTTCTAATGTTTTATACATGATCTTTTTTATAACTTTTTCCTGTACACATTGTACAGTGCATGTATAGCGAAAGAGGAAGAACATGTAATGAAACATACATTTCTCACGATATGCTGCAGATAGTGCTCATATGACGATTGATTTGGATTTTGTATCGAATCTTGAAGGAAACGGTGGTTCATTAAGGATTTCCCCTGCCGATTCTTTCTCCATTTCTAGTTCAAAATATTTTATTTTAGCCCAAAACACTTACTTCACAATATTGGTTATAGATAGAACGTAGATCATAACTAATACGGATTCAGCATCACGCTATGGATGAGGTAGAATGGTTTAATATTTTTTTTCTATTCCAGTGCTTTTCTGCTGCCAGTTCAAAGAGTCTATATAAAAATATATTTAGCATGATCTGTTTTGAAATAGATTTGACGTTTACTAACACAGATGTAGCCTCAAATTCCGAAAGATAGTAAGCGGTTCAATGAGGATTTCCACATCTTAAAACATCTATTTATAAAATATCAATTTCTTATAAAAAATTATAGATACAGGGTGAGTTATAATTAACCTACAAGTTTAAACTGAAATAACTCTTCAGTCGTTGCAGAAAGCACTGCAAACATTTTTTATTGAAAAAAAACATGAATAAGAATTTTAATGGTTAAGGTTTTTAAAGTGAAAACCTCCAGAGGTGAAACAATATCGCAACATAGTCACAAAGTTGTCAGTTACAAATTCAAGTGTTTCTTTTTTCATGCTTGAAAGAGAGTCAGTTATGGAACTTTTGAGGCTAATAAGGTCTGTCCGCTTCTTCATGTAAACCAAATCTTTTGTATGACCCCAAAGATAGAAATCACATGGATTAATATCTAGTGAATAAGGTGGCCAAATCAATGCACCAGGATAGCGATCTGTGTATTAATATCTGTGTATTATTAATCTGTGTGTCAAAAACACTGTCTGTTTGTTCTACGCGGAGGGGCACCGTTCTGCATGAACGAATATTCACCGGTGTTCATAAAAATTATAGGTTAATTAAAACTCACACTGTAGATCTTAGATGATAGTAGATATGTATTTAACATTAAATTCAGGAGGAAGTAGGGCCTTCATTGAGGATTTCCAATTTTTTTTTAGGACTCGGGTTCCAAAACATTCCTTGAAATGTTTATTTCTCAATATTGGCTATTGATAGAGCTTAGATGATGACTGATATGGATTCAGAATCAAATTCTAGAGTGTATAGGGGTTAAATGATAATTTGCATTTCAGCTCAAGAGGTTCTATTTTTCACGATATTCGCATATTTCAAAATGACACAGTTTCAAGTATTTATTTTACATGTTTACTATATCGTTATATACAGGGTGATTAAAATTAAAGTTCCCGGTTTGAAAATGGTCTCAAATAAAACGCACTGGTCAGAATGATTTGAAATTTTGCATGAACACTCGTGGAGCAATGGAATTTGGTTTGGTTAAGAAAAAAATAGTAGTTCAAAAAGTCGCCGCTAGGAGAAGAATTGGAGCTTTACTACACTAGAATGCAATACAAAAGTAGTAAACGTTGATTTACTCATTGGCTAATGACGTAATAAATGTTCAATTTGCTGTCCTCCGAATACTGAATTAAAAGTCGATCTTTCATCATCATATGCATGCAAGTAATGAAAAAAAAAAGTCATCCATTGAAACAAAGTTAAATTCTAAACAAACGTAATCCGTATCTTTTTTCACAAAAAGTGGATTTAACTTGTTTTGCATAATTGCTCTTCAAATGCTGCTGAAAATTTGCATAAGACAGTGACGTTGCAATAAACGTTTGCTATAAAAAAAGAAGAGAGGAACTTGTTTCTCATAACTTAATGAAAAATTTCTATTGTTCTGTCGCAATGACTCTATCATTAAAAGATCGTGCTCTTATTGTCAAATTATTTTATGAGAATAACAGCTCTTGTTCAGTAGCTCTTAGAATGTTCAGAACGTTGAAAAAGTTAAAATCTGGTCCTCTGTGTGGCAAAAGCTTGCGCAAAATGATTTTAAAATTTAAAGAGACTGGCTCTTTGGACATCAAACCTGGCAGGGGACGGAAAGCAGTCGATGGAGAAATAGTGGAAGACGTAGCTACAGCGTTAGAAGGAGAGCGTAACGTTAATGCATCTACGAGTGCACGTGGAATTGCCCGATCATTAGACGTACCCTCCAGTACGGTGCAACAGATTTTGAAACACATTTTGAAATGTTATCCTTACAAACTGACCCATGTTCAGCAGTTGCTACCTGCGGACAATGTTGCACGTGAAATTTTCGCGCTTCAATTTCTGGCTCGGATACAAGTGGACGATGAATGGCCCTGGAACTTTTTGTGGACTGACGAAGCACACTTCCATCTCCACGGAACTGTTAATATGCAAAATTGCAGAATCAAGGCAAACAAAAATTCACAGAAATTATGCCAGGTGCCTCTTCATTTCCCCAAAGTCACTGTGTGGTGCGGATTATCGGGTCTTTCTTTTTTGAGGAAGTTGGTCCTCGTGGCCCAGTTACCTATTCTGTCAGTGGCCATCTATATGAACGTCTTTTGAAAAGTCACGTTATACCCACACAGCAAGAGCGTCAGTACATCGATAAAACTATTTTCCTGCAGAATGGAACTCCACCACATATCGCAAAACCAGTGAAGCGGCTACTTCGCAGTCATTTTCAAGATGACAGAATCATCAGCCGCCATTTTCCTGTAAGATGACCAGGATGTTTCCCTGACCTCAATCCGTGTGATTTTTGGCTTTGGGGGCCTTTGAAGAATATGGTGTTTAATGGACACATTACCAATTTAGCGGAACCTAAAGCTACCATCACGCATCGCATCCAAAATATCTCTACAGAAACACTCAAATTTGTTGTTGAACACGTTATTTTGCGCTTTCAGCTTGTTTCAGATTGCGAAGGACAGCATATTGAACATTTATTACGTCATTTACCAATGAGTAAGTCAACGTTTATTACTTTTGTATTGCATTCTAGTGTAGTAAACCCCAAATATTCCCCTAGCGGCGATAATTTGAACTACTGTTTTTTCTTCACCAAACAAAATTCCATTGCTCCACGAGTGTTCACGCAAAATTTCAAATCATTCTAACCAGTGCCTTTTATTTTAGACCATTATCAAACCGGGAACTTTAATTATAATCACCCTGTATATATATATATATATATATATATATATATATATTCTCAGTTTCTGCTTGATGAAAATGTGGCATATATTTTATGGCTTTTAGTCAGAGTAGTTGCAATGATAATGTAATAATCAAATATTTGAATGTTAGCTATCTCGTAATTTTAATATTTATACTGAGCGAAGATCTCATTTATGAGTTCCATTTCATGTCAAATCACTGTTAAATAGTGGAGACAAACAATATATGCAGGGATATGAGGATCAAACGTTTAAATGCATCAAATATATTCATTTTAAAATAAAATTAGTTTACAAATGTATGCAATATATAATGTATGTATGCTTAGTTCTTATTTAAAATGTTTAAATGAAACATCCTGTTCCCAAAGTATTTTAACTTTAATTATATGCAGTACTTATTACAATTTAATTCAAATGCATATTACCTGTATATAACTTGTAAAAAATACACAAAACATATGTTTCGTCTTAAACTGATCTAGTTCACGAATTATATAGGACAGAATTGTTTTTATGCGTGGAATAAGAATTTCTGTTTACCTCTTGTCATATTACTAAAGGTTTCTTTCCATCTAGCTGTGAGTGGTTGTGGTCTTATCATATTAGGACAAAAAGTTAAAAATGAAATGGACTAGTTCTTAAAGACAGTGGCGAAACCCTTGTAGAGTTTGTATATACAAGGGAAAAAATAAGATATAGTTGATAGGTTTTTATCAGTTTGATGTAACATACATTTAGCATTTGGTGTTTTCCATTGCTCTCTGGATTTTGAAAGCTTCTTTGGTGTTAAATACTAGATGGTTTGATTTGGGGACTGTATATCACATTACATTTAAATCTGACATGTCAGTAGTTTGTGAAGGAAAGAATCGATAATTAAAGTGCATATATAGATCAAATAAAACAATACCAGCATGTGCATATATATTAAACATTTTAATAGTAATAAATATCCTTTATAGTATTTGATTTTTCTTAAATAGTCTAAAAATGGATATCCAAACATGTGCAAAGATTTTATAATTTATAATTTTTTAATATAATTTAAATATTATGATTCAGAGAAAAAAACTAAACATTATCGGATACTCCTTAAGATAGCAAGCAAGTGGTGTACACTTCATCTTTTACGAAACTATTCAGCATTTTTATTTTCATTTGGGCACGCATTTTGTAGTCATGCGAATTTTCGTAAAAATTCTGAAGTGGCATCACCAAAACCGGAAATATAAATCTTTAATGGACATATCAACTCCTTCTGAAATTTGATAATGATTCTATGTCAGTCACCATCTAATCTTTATCTATAGTCAGTCATGAAAAATAGATGTGTATCAAGAAACCAATTGAACTCCAAGGGGAAAAACATAATTTAAAATCATAGTGAACTCATCGGTTCTCTCCAGAATTTTATACTGAATCCATATCTGACATCATCTAAGCTCTAGATCTAAGCTGTAATCAGTCATCATCTAAGCCGATACTGAGATATAGATGTTGCAAAGGAAATGTAATTTTTTCTTTAATCGGAAGTGACATCTCTAGAATTGGATGTGGATATCACTAAGAACAACCCACTATTCCGGAATTTGATACTGGATCCATATCTGTCCACAGCCATGCTCTATCTCTGCCATATCAGTCATCAGCTATGCAGCCGATTTTTTTTAACCGGGAATGGATAAGGGATTCGAAATGGAACTATTTATTAAATTATCTTACCTATCCAGAATTTGATGCTGAATTCATTTCAGTTCTCATTTAAAATCTACGTATAGTCGATCATGAGAAAAGACTATTTCAATCAAAATGAAAATTTTTGAACCGAAAATAGAAAAAGAAATGGAATTTGAACCGAAAGCAGAAAGTCTTAAATAATCCTACCTAATCCAGAATATGATGTGTAATCCATATCAGTTGTTATGTAAGCGATATCTACAGTCAATTTTGCGAAATATATATTTCAAGTAAAATGAAAATATTTGAATCGGATGTGAAAATCCCAACTACCTCCTCTTTATTTTGATGTTAAAACTATATCAGTCATCATCTAATCTTTGTCTATATAAAAGGTCTGTAAAATAGATGATTCTATAAATAAAAACATAAAAACAAGAAGGAGATAAAATACTGGAAGTGAAAATATTCAGCGAAGCTCTACTTCTCGAATTCGATGAAGAATATACATATGTTAAATTCTGAAGTCTATCTGTAGCCAATAGCGAGATGTTTTAAGCAAAATGGAATTTTTTTAAACCAGAAATAAAAAAGCTAGGGTAGAAATCCTTAGTGAACCCCACCTCCTCTTGAATTTGATGATGTAGCTCTCTCTATCAGTTATCATCTAACATCTGTCTAGAACGGATCTTTTAAAATTTACACATCAAAAATGATTTTAGTGAAAACAATAGTCTTACAAAATTATTACTACCAATAAAATAATATTGAATTTTTTTATAAAAAATATATTATTTAACAGTTTGTTTCATAGTATGCATGATTATAAAAGTGAACGTCCTAAGACTGCAGATTTAATACATTTAGGAAGAATACAAATACTTATCTATAATAACTAGATTTTCAAAATCATAACGATTAATAGTAACTCTGTTTTCAAATGATTCACACTGTATTTGAAAATTTCAATCTAAATAAATCCTCTTGTTATCTCGAATGCAGCCGAATTTTATTTGTTCCCAATGATTAATTGCTTGATCTGCTTCTACGTGCAACGAATTTGGGAATTGCAATTAAGCTGTGTATTTAAATGAAAAGATAATTCATGTTATCGCTTCGTTATAAATTATTCAAGACCAACTCGGTTGGTAATAAATGTGGTTTTAATCACTATATATAATTGTATAACGTCTCTAAAGTATTGTTGTCTTTTTAGAAACCCCAGTAGGCCGAAGAGCTACTTAGAAAGCTTAATATTTGCACAATTATAGTATCGAATTCGGTGCAGAACAAGATTTTCATTTATTCTCCAGGTGGTGGGGAGAAAAAGCTGAAATGTATTTCATAACTCTCCTTTGAGAAGGTTTTGAGAAATATTTTATAATCCCCCAAGAAGCACCTTTGTTAACCTTGAAGGCTCGGTCTTAGTCTACATATCATATCAACCAGCGGACAAAACATTATACAGCCGGATTTTCGATTTACACCACGGGAAAGGAAGTTGTTTTCCCCATGAATTCATTTTAAATTCCCTACAAGACCCCCCCCGGCGACATTGAAGGCTGAATCTTTGGACATTTAAAATTTCGACCATCGGACAAAACCTAACGAAGTTGAATTTATGATACCCCCAGAGCGGGTTATGGAATTATTTGAAAAGTGTTTTAGATCTTCAAGCAGCTCTCATGAGGCGAAACCTGAATCTTTGCACACTTATTCGAATAGTATCAACCACTAGATTGAACCTAAAGGAGACGGAATTTCGATTTTTTTTCTGGAGTGGACAGTGGGGAGGGTGGAAAAATCTTTCAGAACCCACCTGAAGCCGCACCAGGGACATAAAAAGTTCAAACTCGACTACAGGGCTGGACATAACTGAGCCAAATTGCAATTGAAATAATCCTTTCCCATGTTAAGATACTTCCATGATCATTTATTATTGAACAAATTAAATTTTATCAAAAACAAAGTTGTAACTAATTTTTAGGAGAGTCATTTTTTTTTACTTTGACAGGTTTAAATACTAGTATATAGACTACCCTTTGCTTATTAGTCCATACGAGAGTGAAGTCATTTCGCCAATGATGGTTGCTGTAGTTTCAAGTTATTAGAAACTAATCATTTATATACTCACTTAGGGGGGGCGATGTCGTATCAGTCACTAAATGTGACACCTATATATTAATAATTTTTTGAATATAAAAATAAACATCTGATATGGGCAGCACATGACTTTCCTTATACAGTCCAATGAATTTACTTCTTTAACAATGACAAAATGATGTATAAGATTGTAAAGAACCTTTTCCCAACGGGAAATAAAAGCTGGATCTACGAACTGGCCAAGCGACGTTCTATCGTTGAGCTACTGGGGACGAAACTGCAAGCTCTTATTGTCGAATTGGACGTATAAGATCCACTATGTACTGTATTTAAAATTGACGTGTACATTTATGACTTTTCCGGATGACAAGAAGCAAAACATTTTCGTACCCAATTAACTTATATTTATCGCAACTGTAAATTAATAATTATCAATATTCTTTTCATCCTCAATAAGTAATATAGTCCATATATTAAAATTGGTAATTAGTAAACTCAGCAATTAGGAGTTATTTTCGATAACTCCTAATTGCTTAATCATTTTTACAATTTTGATGATATGTTCTTCGATCTGATGCTAAATATTGATAAGTTGGCGATATGTTATTAGATTATTCATCAAATTCGCTAAATGTATCGCCAAGTGTTGCAGTCAAATGGGGAGAACAACTTTGTAATAGGAATATACTAGAAGGTACGAAGGTATGCCCGTCATATAACGGAATTAAAAATTTACAAAACATTGCCTCCCATTTAGTGGCGTCATTTTTATCAATTTGGCGATATTTTTATCAATTCTTTAGGCACTTTCCTTAATTTTGCAATAATCAAAACGTTGTCAAGTTGGTGACATCGCGCTAAAAATATCGAATTTTCATCATTTAGTCGTCAATTTTATCAATTAGCAGAAATTTTCGTTCATTTGACAGCATTAAAAAAAGTCACCAAGGTGCGATATTCCGTCAAATTTGTCGCTAAAATATCGATAAGTATTATGGACGAAGAAATAGGTTATACTTATAGTCGATAAATGACTACTGGCGTCCAAATACAAAACTATTACTCAAAATATATTTTCTCATCAATGGAATGAGCTAAATCCACGAGAATGATGTCAACAAATTTATCACATTATATTACATATGAAAAGTGAACATATTTCACATTAGTTAAGATTTTTTTTATTTCATGTGATTTTTTGGTAAATTTATTTGTAACATTTGCAATATCTCGGAAACGCGTTCTAAAATGTATGCCAATCGTTTTCTAATGAAAAATAACATAAGGAATGATAATTAGCTTAACTTTATTAAAGGTTTTGATTTTTTGAGGATTTTTACAAAATTTCACTTAAAAATGTTGGGAGCTTCTGAACATTCGATTGGGTTTAAAAACAATAGGCTTCCAGTATTCACTGATTGTAATGTTTGTACAAATTTCATTTGAATTGTTCCATTCGTTCGTGAGATATCGTCTCCACAGACTCACTGATACACACACGCACACACACACACAGACATCACCTCAAATATGTTTGATTCGTGTTCAGGGATGCTTGAAACGTGCTCTCGAATTCGAATTTTTGATCCCGTCATAATACTTTCCTTATACATTATACTATGTATATAAGGAAAGTAAAAATTTATTAATGCACAAAAATGTCGCACATTTTATAGTTGTGTTAACTTGGAAGTTGTGGTATTATATGTTATCGCAGATGTTGTCTTATTGACGGGGTCGAAAATTCGAGTTTTTGACGCGAGAGCACATGTCAAGCATCAGTGAATACGAATGGAACATTTTTGAGGTAATGTATGTATGTGTAGGTCAGTGAGTCTGTGGAGACGATATCTCTCGAAAGGATGACATTTGGTACAAAAATTACAATATGTGAATACTGGAAGCCTATCGTTTTCAACCTCAATCGAATGTCCAGAACTCCCTAAATTTTCGTATGAAATTTTGAAAAAATCCATTAGAAAAACAAAACCTTAATAAAGTTAAGCAGATAGACATTCATTATGTAAATTTTCCTTAGAAAACAATTGAGATAAGCTTTAGAATGATAGCACGAACAGTTCTCGAGATATTGCGCATTTTTCGCATAGATTTATCAAAAAATCACATAAATTAAAAAAAAATATTAACTATTGTGAAATATGTTTACTTTTCATATGTAATATCAAGCGATAAATTTGCTGACATCATTCTTGTGGATCTGGCCCGTTCCATTCACGAGAAAAGATACTTTGAGTAATAACTTTGTATTTGTACTTTAATAGTCATTAATCTGCTATAACAATAATTTATTTCTCCATCTAAAGCGCTTGGCAAGATTTTGCCGACGAATTTGGCGGAATGTCGCTAACTTGGCGACATTTTAAATGTTGCCAAATTAACGAAAATATCGCCAAACTGATAAAAATGTCGCTAAATGTATATAAATTACGACTAATTGACGAAAATTCAATATCTTGGAAATAATATAAATATCCACTATAAGTAAAAGCTTTTTTTCTATTCGTAACGTTTGGCAAAATTTTATTGACGAATTTTTTCGGAATAACTCCAACTTGCTGACATTTTAAAAGTTGCCAAATTGACGAAAATGTCACCCTATTGATAGAATTGAAGCTAAATTGAGGAAACTGACGCTGAATCAATGAAATGACGACTAATGGATGAAAGTTTAATATCTTGGAGCGAACATAAGAGTAGACAATAAATATAATCTATTTATCCGCTTGTCTGTCCGTAACGTTTGGCGAGAATTTTAGCGGGATGTCGCCAACTACTTTAAATGTTGCCAAAGTGACAAAAATATTGAGAAATTGTTAAAAATGATGCCAAATGGGAAGCAATGTTTCGGAAATTCTGATTTTCTTCATATGACGGGCCTACCTTCCAGTATATCAGAAATGCACTTCCCTCCGTCTGTCTTCTTCATGTTCGACCCAGACCATCCGATCTACCAGAAACGTATAAGGTATCTGTTTGGACAGCCGATAAGTGCTACCCAATTTAGACTTGAACCCCTTGAGGGAGGCATCCACAGCGACCGTACCCTCCTTCCCCTACCGCCAACCTCTCAGAAAATCTTACGGACCCACATGTTTAACGTGATCGTACTCCGCTTGAGCACGGCTGCAATGTTAGCAGTGTCGGCAATCGAAACCGGGCCCTCCGTTTGTCTGTAACACTTGCTGATCCATTTGTCTCACTTTGCGAATAATTTATCAAAATATTGTCAACTGGGCGATATAACGAAAATATCGTTAAATTGCAAAAATAACCCTAAATTAATGAAAATGACGCCTAACTGATGAATTAATTATGAGAATATTTTAATATATGGACGATATCTCTTATTGAGGATGCTATCAATATTGATAATTTTTATTTAGAGTTTCGCCCACTATAAGTTAATTGGGTACTTTGAAATAGTTTTACATGTTGTCATCCGGAAAATTGCCAAATGCACATTTCAACGATGAAATCACAGTACCGTGGATCTTATACATTATTTTTTTTTTGCTGTAAAAGGAGAAAATTCGCTACATTGTATATGGAAAGTCATGTGCTGCCCACATTACATTTTTTTTAATGTTTTCAGGTATTTTAATATACAAATTATTACCATTAATAAAAAATAGTTTCAATATTTTTGTTAGATGAAATTGCAGTAGACGATTTCTTTATTTCAAGCTAAACTCTGATACCTTAGTTACAAGTGAAATCATAAACTACATAAAATAACTGGTGTGTGACTTCACTCGACTTTCTCATATCAGAATCCATTTTCAAGTACTTTGGAGATATTTTTTTTTTTGCAAATTTCACAAGAAAACTTATGAAAATCTTCGGAAGAAGCCGACAAAATGGCCGCCCGAATTGCCCCATGACGTCAGGAACACAAAAGTTGTATCTTGGTTAGTTTTTACTACAGTGATTGAAACTATAAGCTTTATGATCATTAAGCCAAATGTAACTTCTTTCATGCATGATTATGTCAAATTTTGTTCTATGCTGCCATGTTAAGTAAATATAAAATTTCGAATGCATTTCAAGTTTCCTGTCAAAAAATTCTATCATTTTCGTGAAAGCAATACTTTCTCTATATTTAGCATGGGAAAATATACATTGAATTATGAAATATAAAGTATCATTTTTTATAACTATGAATCCCAAGAACTAACTACTTATTGTACACAAAGACCGTTAATTAAGAACATTTAGGATATTTTGTTGCGTATGATGGTATAAAAACTAATTTTGTCAGTTTTCCCATTCTCCCGCAACATCTGGAATAGTGTTGGCACACAAAATTCCGATATTTATAACAAACAATGTACCAAAATTTTTGATGTTTTTTTGTAATGAGAATCTCTGTATTTTGCAATGAAACTCGCTACATTTTGCATCGAGAACATTACTATAAGAAGTCCCAGAAGACGAGGATTCTTGTGATGCCAGAAAATGTATGAATTTCAAATATGAACATAAAAATGTAAAAAATGCTTGTGCTATTTTACCCATTGTAGTCAACCGTGAACTTGCCCAGCAAAAAATACATTGGTAGTGACGGTCTGATTACATAGAATGGCACATTAGCATTTAACATAGCAGCAACATAATGAGAATCGAGCGAAACTACTGCGTTAATCAAAATTCCTGAAGACAGTTTCTACGCCATACTACGTGATATCCTCACGAGTCAACCAGTGTCGAAAGTCGGACTTGTTCATAATCAACTCTAAGGTTCATGTATACACTGTAAAACATTCTGCAACCTTTGCTGCAATTTTTTTTCAGCTACTTCGTTGATAATTTCGACCAACTATAAGAAAAACCGGAATTACAGGTAGGTGTTCATGAATATTCCAGCCTCATTTCTTATATATTCAGCTACTTACCGTCTTCCGAACCATTATTTTTGAATATATATATATACATATATATATATATATAGTTATAATATATATATATATATACAGGGTCTTTCAAAAGTCTGTATAAATTTTAAAAATTCATTAAAAATCAAAAAATCATCGCATTGAGGTACGGTTTATACCATAAGTATTGCCAGGACGGGTTTTATTTCTTTGACGTGAAAAAATTTTGTAGTTTAAAAAATCAGCTATAGGTGGCGCTTACCCGAATACATCTTCCAGTAGTATACAAATGAGACTGTTATAAAAGAGCTATAGTGCTCTGTAGATTCTTCATTTGATTCATTAGTAAACGGTGCAAAGAAGACGTTTTGCGAGAATGTTAACTATGACCGAGAAAGCCTTGTTAGTGAAGCTGTATTACATGGGCGGAGAATTAGCATCAGATGCTTTGCAAACATTTCGATTTAGGAAAAATCTAAAGAAAGAAAAAGGTCCTATCATCTGTTCAAAATTACTTAAGCTTGTCACACGATATGACACGTAAAGTAAGTTATTTTCTTTGTCTTTCTAATGCGTTCAGCGCCGCCTATAGCTGACTTTTTAAACTAGAAAATTTTTTCACGTCAAAAAAAACCCCGTCCAAGCAATACTTATGGTACAAACCGTACCTCAATCCGATGATTTTTCGATTTTTAATGAATTTTTAAAGTTTATACGGACTTTTGAAAGACCCTGTATATATATATATATTATTATAACTATCAGGAACCTTAATCTCCATTATGGACAGCTGATTGCCCTGAAACTTTAAATAACATGTTTGAAAATGTTTTATAGTCTAGAGAGCAGACGCATTTTCCATTTTGTATCATACTTGCCCATTGATTCTATTGCGCAGTGACTCGATATGTTGCATTGTTGTATAAATTTGCATCAAAATAGGTTGATGTTCGGCTATAAAATGTTCTAATAATTTCCGAAAAGGAATACGAATGTTTAGATTTCCCAAAGAACAAGAAATGAGAAAAAATTGACACATTATCAAAGAGATGAAACCAAAAATAGTATATATATATATATATATTTTGCTGCTACTGGCGAAAAGTGCGCGAAAACAGCATTTTCCATTGAGGTCAACAAGGAAATTACGGAGATCATTGGTGCTGGTCCACAGTCCTTGTTACCAAAACGTTTTTCACTATAATACAGTATAGCGCCCATAGGTCAGTCTTAGTTAAAGAAGCTCTAGCCAGTCCTTGCTCTGCGACAAATTGGGCAAAGATGATTCTCCTAAAATAACTGAAGATGAAGAAGAGATGAGCAGACGAACAGATGCTTTGGAAATTTGCAATAACAGAAAAAATATAAGAAATAGTTCAAAAATTCAATTCAATACCCGATACATCAGTGAATAAAGACAGGCCAAGAATGATAGCCACGATGGGGAGTAATATAATCACTTATTAGTTAATTGTAATGCTATATTGAAGATAAAATTAGGTGATTAGTTAATTCAATAATCACTGTGGTTTAGCATCACATATTTCTAAATCTCCGAAGATACTTCGATTGTAATTGCTCTTCACTATAATTGCAACTCACTATAACTGTATTATGATATAAAATTTCAGAATTAAAAATACATAAATTTAATTTAATTATGAGCAAGTACTATCCCGTCCACAAAGAAATTATATTACATTGGATAGTAAATATTTATGGTGTTCTGTATGCAGCAGCTGAATATTCGTGGGATTAATTCTTTGATACAGCGCAATGAGAAGTGAATATTACATTAATTTAGCAAGTAATCTCAAAATTAATAAATTCCCTACCAATTAATTATAATTACAATACATAATCAATCCAACCACTATTGTCACCACAATTATCAATGAAATTAAATTTAGCATATAAATATATTTAATTAGTGATCTGATTCTGGCGAGAATTCCCAAAAGCACCAAAATCCTGGATATTGCAACGAAATAGTCATTAATGTTGCAAACTAGGTAGGCATGGCCGCCAAGCAAATTCAATTGGCTCCCAAGTATAACAGACAAATAGACATATAGATACTTTTCTTATACGGTGTTTGAGAACAACTAGACCAAAAGATTTTATGCTCCATAATGTAAAGTATGCAAATGAGTACATTTTCATTAAATACTCAACAATTTCTTCACTTTAAAACCTAATAAAATGCATTATTCTCTGATTTGAACGAAGCACACGCACTGATTTTAATTGTAGTGAAATTCGATTAAATCAATCTGCATGCTAGAAAGTACGTTGTAACTGATAATGACATTGTGTCTTGCATTCTCAATTGGAATTATTTGATTTAATTAAATAGCAAAAAACATTTAACTGTGTGTTTGTTGATTTTATGTTTGCAGCGCATTTGCCGAAAGAAATTAACTGAAAAATGCATTCGTTTTTTCATTCTTTTATATTTTCTATTCAATTTTAAGGATTTAAAGAGAGGTTTACAGATGTGAAAAACACGACTAAATGTAAGACAGGAATACAATTAACTTGGGCTAGAACAGCTCAATTAAACATTATGCAAACGCCTTCATCCGATTTTTATTTTTTTTGTATAAATTATTTAGACAGGATAAATGTTTAAAAACATCTTAACAAGACATCTGATTTGAAATGCTTATTTTTAAGTGTCCACGCTCCGGCTTTTTGTCTGATATCGTATGGAGGATAGTGGGTGGTCTCGGAAAGGAAGCTCATTACATAGCCAAATAAAATGATGTAAACAGCACTCTTTTTCTACGTAAAACAATTATTTCACATTTTTCACAGCGAAACACTGGTGTACAAAATTCACAGAACAATGCTTTTGGAATTTAATTAACAGCACTTATATTAAAATTGGGAAACTTTTGTAACCTCGAAGTCCAAAAAGACTAACGTATTCATACTCACGTGCAAAATTTGCTTTAGAAATTATGGTAGCTGCAAATGACTTTCGCTAATTAAAGCAATGACTTCACATTTTTCACAGCGAAACATTAGTGTACCAAATTCACGGCACAATACTTTTAGAATTTAATTAATGTCGTTTATATTAAAATTAATCATACCTTTTAACCCTTAAATCTAAAAAGAATAACGGATTCTTACTCGTGTGCAAAATCTGCTTTAAAAATTACGGGAGCAGCAAATGACTTTCACTACATAAAGCAATAACTTCATTTTCACAGCGAAACAGTGGTGTGCAAAATTCACAACACAATGCTTTTGGAATTTAATTCATATCAATTAAATTGAAATTGGTAAATTTTGGCAACCATCATATTAAAAAAAAATAACGTATTCATACTCACGTGCAAAATCTGCTTTAAAAATTATGGTAGCCGCAAATGACTTTCGCTACGTAAAGCAATGACTTCACATTTTTCACAGCGAAACAATAGTGTACAAAATTCACAGAACAATGATTTTGGAATTTAATTAATATCGCTTAAATTGAAATTAGTCATATTTTTTAACCCTTAAGTCTATAAGGAATAACGTATTTATACTCACGTTCAAAATCAGCTTTAAAGTGCAATTGACATTTTATTATTATTTTGTGAAAGGCTATTGGTGAATTCTTCAGCGCCAAAATGCAAAACTATTGCAAAAATATATTCGCTTGGAAATAGAACTAATCTTATCTGAGAATTATTTCCTATCAATTTAATTTCAAAAACGTGCAATGTTGCGAGCATAGTTCATGCTATGTCATTCATTTCTCATTGAAAATGTAAGCATAAAATGATTATTTATGCAAGAGTATTGAGAGTTTTAATATTTTAATGACATTTTTTTAAAAACTCCATTCGAAAATCAAGCAATGGTTTGGAACGTTTTTTTCTACTTTTCTAAGATTTGTAACATTCGTTTTCTATTGAAAAATTTGTAGAACGTATTTTTTAATCTCAATTATTAAAAGTACTGATTTTCTATGATGTTTCCAAATTCATTGAAAAATTGGGACTCAATTAATCCCTGCTTTAAATTCTTGGCAACAACTGGCACAATTTCAAGTTCATTAATACAGAAAGCAAGACGATACATACAAAGGAAAAACGGACGCCAAAATTTAACATAAACATAGAGCACAATAACAAATTTTTACCATGGGACCTAGGAACTACTAAGACCGTTCAGCTAGCTAAGTTAAGCCATTAAATAGCTATCAGCATCAGTAGAAATGCCACCATTTTTAAAAGCGCTATTTAAAATAATAGAATAGCATTTCTATATCCTTATAGAAACAAATATAATCCGTCAACTTAATTTTCAAACAACCAAGTGACTTTTCAGATTTAAGCTAATTAAGTAAAGCATTAACACTTTTAGGAGCCACCCACAAAATACTTCTATGTAAAATTTCATAATGAGCTTTTGGAAAATCACAAGTATAAATAGGAGTTTTTTTTATGTTTTGGCATGTTTTTTCTTGAGGTAAACACAAATCAGTTTTAACCAATCTTAACACAACAAATCTTTACACAAAGCATGTGATCTGTATAATGATATTTTTATATAACTCATGCTGCATATTTCTGGGTTTAGTGTATGCAATTGCATATATCGGTATAATGTATTGGAAAAGCATTTAAATCGTGTCGAAAATCGCAACTCAAGTTTTCGACCCCGAAAAATATGCTTTTAACGTGATGTCTGTGCGTCTGTAAGTGTATGTGTGCCAATGTGTCTGAGTCTGTTCAATGTAGGTATCTACTCTAGTTTAGAGAACAAACTAATCGTCCAAATTTCACAAAATTTTGTTAATAACTATCTTGTGGGTTACCCTTGATGGCTCGGCTGCCAGATTGCGGGTTCGAGTCCAACCTGCGGGCATGGATGTCGTAATGTCTTATTGGGGCAGAAATCAGACTTCTACCTTCGGGTGCCCCGGGTTTTTGACTAAACAGAAGCAGTCCACACATTCTTCCTTAATAAACATGTTAGGGACACGACACCAACCGAAAGACCAACCATGGGTTACCCTGGTTCTGATTAGATTTCATCAGCATTAGATTTGATCATGTTTTGCGAAATTACCTACAAAAATCAATAAAATTTAAAATGATAAGTCTTTATATACGCAATGAAACAGTAGTGTCTTATGCACAATTACAGAAACGCATGGTACAAAATTTACGACTTCACAGCAAAGCTGTAAATTTGACAAATACATCTGCATAATTTTTTGCAAAAAAAAAAAAAAAAAAAAAAAAATAGCTGTAATGTCAAGATTTCCATTTATGTGACAGTCTTAATGGGGTGATTAGTTCTAGAAATAAAAATTTAATACCGGTCATGATGACATACGGTTATTCATAGATCAATTGATTGATTGAAAGCTCAATATTTTTTTCTATCGATCGTATCTGGAACTGCAGTGACGGTTATTGCCTATGGTTACTTTTTGAAAGAAAAATAAGAGTTTTCTAAATTACTCATTGATAACGACAAATCTTTATAAGCAAGTTTTACATGTAGAGCTTTTGGTGTTATTTTATAAATTTAAAATAAATAAAAATGAATAATTGGCAACTTTAAATAAATTATTAGTTTTACTTACCTTTTGAGACCTTTTTGTTATATTTCATGATCTCACTGACAAAAACGTTACCTATTGCAGTAGTAGCGGATACGCTGTCTTATTGTTCTGAAGAAATGAGTTGTTTTTTACTCCATAACCTGTGTATAGTTTTAATAAGTTATATGTCACAGTAATAAAGTTTTTAACTTTTCTGTTTTTAAATTCAGCAGTTTGATTGAAATTCTTTATATATATATATATATATATATATTTGAAATGTAATAATAAGAATTATGTAAAAATTAAAAAAAAAAAAATTAAAATACAATTCAAGTAATATTAACATCACCATAGAAGCAAATTCACGGCCATAATGCCGATAAGAGAAAAGAACAGAACCTTCCCAAATTCGTTGATTAATCAGAATTAAATTCATCTTCAGGTCTGAGTATTTAATTCTAATTAAACCAAACAAATGCCTGTTTCAGATTAAGCAATAGTACATTACTATAAATGCTTAAACTCAGACTACAGGCATCAAAAAATGAAAAAATGAAAAAAGGATACATTAAGAAAATTGTATTACCATGCGGCATGAACCCTTCTTTTTCTACCACGCGTATACACGATCAACCTCAACAGCTTAATCTAGAAGCACCGGAATGAACAAGTCGAAATTCTACCAGGGAGGCAGTACGAACGTTCACGGAAATACTCCCAAACCCGTCCAGTGAGTCTAAGCTGGAGACTGGACAAGCAATTCAGAATACAACTTCCCAAACATGCAGAACTGAATATGAATATGAATCAAAGATGAAAATTCCTACTAAACAAGTAATTCATAGGAAAACTGGATAATCGAGAATGCCACTATACACCATTATCAGGGCGCTCAAAACGTAGTTTCAATACTGACAAAAGTTACATTTTTTTGCGAAAATAAAATTCAAAACATTAATGTTAATGCATCTTATTTCCCGATTTTTTGATTTTTCTAATGTTTTTGACTTAGTTTATTATTTTTCATTTTTATTTATTTATATAATTAATAAATAATTATATATAATATACACATATACACATATATATACATACATATATATATATATACATACATATACATATATATATATATATATATATATATATATTTTTTTTTTTTTTTGCATGTTAGTCACTATAATTGGGAATGTTTTCTAGTTTTCTAGGATGTTATCGAGTGAAATTTGATACACTGAGTTGATAATTTTAATAACAAAATTGGGGGGATATGCATTATTAGTCGCTGTACTCAATAATTCCATAAAGTGCGCTAATTTATAATATTCATCACAAATTTTATTGATTCTAAGAGCCTGGTTTATTATAATATTTCTAAATACAGATACATGCAGACAAGAGTCAAAATGTTGAATTTTTGATGTATTAAATTTAAAATCCTGTCTTTTATCATACAAGATATATATATATATATATATATATATATATTATATATATATATATATATATATATATATATATATATACATATATATATATATATAATATATATATATACATATATATATATATATATATATATATATATATATATATATATATATATATATATATATATATATATATATATAAATATAAATTATTAAATCCAAAGTTAGAATATATGTAGTAACTCATAATACACTATTCCAAAATTTTCTACAAATACAAAGAAATAAAAGAAATTAAGACAAAAAGAGGAAATAATAAAGCATAATGCAAGTCATAAGGACAAAGACAATCAACAAATTTCAAAAATGAGGAATGCAAATAAGAAAACAAAAAAAAATCAAGCAAAAAAGCTTGCACATGGAGGAGATTTAGGCTTACGAGATTAGGCTTACGAAAAGTTCATTTCGAAAAAATTCTCGTCGGGTCCATATATCCTTTCGAAATGAACACAAAAATGCTTGTTTCTGAAACACAAGATAGATTTTATCTATAAACTTGTGTTATATGGACGACAAGCATATAGATTGATACAATAAAGGAAACATAAATACCTCAAAACTCACCTCTTCAGCGCAACCATGACGAGCAATATATGACTGGATCAATGTTGCCATATGCCAAAATGAAAAGATGTGATTTGCTGTTGCCAAAGAGAGTAATAAAAACTGTACTGCGCAAAAGCAATAAAATGAGTTATTCAACTGTTAAAGCTTCGAGATAAAAAGATGAAAATATAATTGCAGGAGAATGAAGAAGTACGGCTAAAATAAGATAATAAGGGGAGAATATGAGAATTTTAGGCTAATCGAAACTTATTAACTATACTATTGACTAAATATGCAGGATATTGATACATTTTACTGGTAATTTTGAGGTTATTAATGTGCAAAGCATGAAATTTTTTATCTGATAATCTATAAATTCTAAAAAGTTGATTAAGTATAATATTTCTAAACAATTGAATCGAGTTGCAGGAATTAAAAGGTAATAATTTATTAATATTAAATTTAAAAAAATCTTTTTTATCATATAATTTAGTAACTATCCCATGAGCAGGTTCTATAATTAGACTTAAATCCAAATAATAAACATTATTACTAATAGAAGTTTCATTAGGTATTAATTCCAAATTATCCGGATAGAAATCTATATCTATGACATAGTTATCAGTAAATACAAGACAAATCAGATCATCTACATATCTATAAATTTTATAATCAGTTGAAGTAAAGAATTTTTCATAATGATATAGGTATAAATTAGCTAACATACTGCTACTACAGCCACCTTGTGGAACACCTGAGACTTGTAAGTATAATTTATTACCTTGAAAGATATAATTATTAAAAAGAACAAAATGGAGAAGCTTAGGAAAATTGGTAAATTTTGTAAGATTAGAATGTTTAGTAATATAAGCATTATATAAAGCTAAAATGACATCATATAGATCAGTGATCTTAATATTATTAAATAGATCTTTAAAATCAAAAGTTTGAAATCCTATTACTTTACCTAGTTATGCTAATTTATTTTTTAATTCTTTTTACTGTTATTTAGAATAATGTAGTTATCACTAGAATCGTGTAAATTACAATTTAGTACATTTAAATAATTCAGTAATAATTTACTAGCAGTAGTAGAGTATGAATTATGACCACTAGTAACAGTTCTAAATTTAATAGGATTTTTATGAAATTTAGGTATAAGCACAATATATGGAAATGTCAAAAATTTATTATTAATATCTAAATCACTATACATATTGATAATTTTCAATTTGATACTATTAAGAGAGTGTGAATCAATTTTAAATAGACTATTATTTTTTAAATAATCTAGCAGATATTGAATATAGACTTTTTTACAAATAATAGCATAATTATTAGAGGCTTTATCTACATAAGTAATAACAAAAGATCTATGTAAATCATTAACAGAATGCTTTATATTATCCATATTATATATAGATCTAGATAAATTAATACTACAAATGGTATTTTTAATAGATCTTAAAATAGTAAATTTCCACATATTAAATGCCTCTAAAGGCTGAGCATATTTAGAAGCTAATCCATAAATAAATTTATCAAGGTCCAGATTGATTGACTTTAACACTTGTTTAGACTTATTACATGAAGGTAACCTGAATTTAGTGCCAAATGACATTATAGTTCTTAAAGATTTATCTTTTACAATGGCTAAGTCTCTAGTAACTATATGACCCAAGTGTGGATTTATAAATTCAGCATAATTATCAACACTACAAATACATTCACCATCTAAATTTGTTGAGGAATCTATGTCGACTGAGAGAAATTTTGAAATTGCATTGTAATTAAAAATGGTTCTTCCAATAGGCTTGTTATATTTAAAAGTTTTAGTAACATTCAAATCCTTTACAGGCAATAAATGATGAAATTGATTAAATAAATTCTTAATGTTAATGGAATTATAAATAGGATGCTTAAATGATATTACACAATAAGAATTAGAACAGTTATTATTATGAAATTGATTAAGTTTTATTTTTAAATATTTTGCTCTAGTAATGAGCAAATCATAGAAAATATGATTAAAATGTTCATTAGTAAGATTTAACTTTAAGAAAATAGCATAAACTGTGTTTAATTGTTTTTTCTTAACTGCAAACACCCATGATTTAATAAATTGCTCACGGTACCTATGCAATACAATGGTCGGTCACCCTAATGTGCTAAGGCAAAAGTACCCAGACAACAGGAAAAGCAATAACTACGACCATGAAACGATGGAGACAATGGAATTCAACGTACAAAACATAAGTTAAGTAAGGCTTTTTGCGCAAGCGTGTATTGACAATAGTCTCGCACAATCAAGCAGTCCTGCATAATCAATCAGCACTCATCAATATCCCTATTGAATGAATCAACGTCTTTTTTTTCGTTGTAAAATGAATTATAATAACTTCTTAAAAAATAAATGGGATAATGCTTTTTTATAGCTTCTTTGATAATTATTTGGTTGCACTTAATGCAATCCTTTTTTAATGTATTATAGATTTAGTTTCTTTTAAAATGTCCGACAATAATATTCCTGAATATATTCTTAGTAAGATTTGTCTTCCAATCAATGGTATGGTTGATCTTGATTTTATATAAATCGCGTTTGTCATATAAAGTCGTATATAATCCATATTGCCTATGTTTTATGATTGATAAGTCCAAAAAGTTTACTGTGTCTTCATCAGTATCTTGATTAACTATTAATTCCATTTCCTTTGGATAAAATGAGAAATCGAATTTAGGAGCGTTTTTAAAACACCCCATAAGCACATCATCAACGTAACGGAAGTACGGCGTTTCAGACAATATATGTGTACCTTTTTCAAAAGTTGATAAATATATGTCTGCCATTATGGATGAACAGCCACCTCCCATGGGAATACCTTTAATTTGTTGGTAATAATTATTCCGTCATGTAGTATGTTTTCCTTCAGGACCAATTCCACAAGATCTAAATATCTGCGATAGGTTATATATTTCTTTAAATCATGTTCTTCATGCAGTTCTTTTAAAATTAAATACAACTGTGTTAAGTCTATATTGTTAAATAAGTCACAAAAATCATAGCTTTTAAAACAATTATCTCTATGACAAAATTTAAGTCTGTTAATAATTTCTTGCCCGTTCTTAATCATAATGGCATTTTGTTTATGTATATTAGTCATAACGTGTTTAAGAATGTTTAAAGGTTTCTGGTTGGCTTGTGCTAAGTAAGATCCAGATCCTACAGTTACAGTGCGAAATTTCACAGGATTTTTGTGTCATTTCGGAATAAGAGCAATATATGGAAATTTTACTGATTTTAAATCTATATCTATACGATTGTATAGTGCCTTATTTCTTTTAGTCAAACCAAACCATTATTGGGTATAGAAGCATACATAGTACGTTCTTGGTAAACTTGATTTAAAGTATCCACATAGAATTTTCTACATGTAAAGGCATAGTTTGAAACAATTTTATCTATGTACGTTAAAACATATTTTTCTTGAAAAAGTTTGAGTGAGGGTGGAATTGTAGATCCCTTATTTCTTGGCCTACTCTATTGGTAGTGTAGACTGAATGCATTGGATAGGTGATATTTCCATTCATAAAAAATACGGATTGGCAAACTATATTTCACAGCCATTTTGTAAGTGAATGCTTCCAGATCGTTGTTAAATTCGTTAATCACAGTCTTGAATTCTTGTATTCGATACTTCGTGCCCAGTTGAAACATACGTTCTAATTGGTGATTATTGATTACTGCCAAATTCCCAGTAATGACGTGATTGTGAAATGGATCTTTATAAATATTTTCTTGACATTTACAGTCATCTACTTTATATTTTATTGCATTTTTACATATTTGGTTGTAATTAAAATTTTTCCTCCATTTGTTTGAACATAACGATAAGTTAACTTGATCTTAAGATTTGGTATTGGTAAAAGAGTATCTATATTTGACAGTATGGAGTTAAATGGGATTTCTTCATAATTTTTGTTCTTGAAGATGGTGATAAAGTATTCCTCAGAAATTTCCTTTTTTTTTTTGTGTCTAATTTAATTTGAAATCTTCCGGCTCTTAACTTGATCAAATCCAGCATTATATCCATTCTATTATTCAATTCTTCTGTATTTATGTTGAATTTATTTAAATCAAAGTTTATTATATATGTCCATATTCGTGGTAGATATTTAAGTTTAATGCCATTAATAATATTTTTGATCCAACTTATTTTATACGTTGTATTAGTATTAACATTTTTTATAAGATTCAGTATCTTTTCCTCTGTAATATTATAGCTTGTATGATACTGTTTTTTTCCTCTGTGTCATCTGTAGGTTTTCGTATATTGCATTATTCTTGACAAAGGGTTTGTACTATTATTTCTGCATTTTTCCTTATTATAGTTATCTTTGAATAGAGTTAAGTCCGTATGGGTATGCCGTATTGTACTGTCAAATGTGGGTGCTTTCGCACCACAAACGTTCTGACTGGTTTTTCGTTAATTTGGCAACATTTAAAAAGTCTCCAAGTTAGCGACATTCCGTCCAATTCGTCGCCAAAATCTTGCGCCAAGCGTTATAGATGTAGAGAATAAGTTATTCTTATAGCAGATAAATGACTATTGGCGTTCAAATATAAAAGTACTACTCAAAGTATATTTTCTCATGAATGGAATGAGCTAGATCCACGAGAATGATATCGCCGTATAAAACTCCCCCGTATAAAACTCGAATTCAATTTTCGACTCCGTCAAAATACTTTCCTTATACATTATACTATGTATATAAGGAAAGTAAAAATATCTGACTTTTATAATGTTTCTTTTGTGCTCGTCAATATGAGATATCGGCTTGTTTCAATAAAGGCTCGTCAATAAGGGATTTCGGCTAAGGGATGATTTAAACATATATCATATTAAATACATACTCAAATATAGGTAATATTTGCATTATTTTATTTAATATTTTGCTTTACGTTTATATTTATTTTTTATAGACATTGTGAAATAACAAACCTTGAGAAATCGATGACGGCAACAGATGGCATGAAGATATTCTTTTGCTAAAGATTTTCAATAAGAGATGAGAATAATACCAGCAAGACCTGGAATTACTTTGAAAACTTCGTCAGAGGAATATGTGTTCCACGAAAGTTGTAAATAATAATATTTGTTTCATGTTGAAAATATCAAACCAGATTAAAGATATGCCTGTAATTCAGCAAACGAAACGTTATTTAATTATAAGAAATTACTGAACTGCTAAATGAACTTTTGCAGATGTTAAAAGACTAGGATTATTAAGTGTTTCATAACTGTATTCTCTTTAATGTTTATTGTTAAATTTCAAAATCGTGATTCAGTGTATTTTTAGCAATATGCAAAATGACATTGAGCAGTGATCAGAATGCATAAATCAATTCCTCGAATGATAGTGATATCAAGGTTAGTAGAGATCTATTTACGTGACGCTGAGTTATAGATGCTGTCTAAGCTCAATTTTCTCAAAATTCGATGTTGTCTTTGAGATATTAGTGTAGTGTACGTAATTTTAAACGGCACACTAAATGTTGTTGTTGTTGAGACCCAGACCGTCCGACCTACCAGAAAGGTGTAAGGTAACTGTATGGACGGCCGGGAAGTGCCACCCAATTTAGACCGGAACCCAGTGGGGGAGGCATCCACAGGGACCGTACCCTCCTTCCCCTACCACCAACCTCTCGGAAGGACTTACGGACCCACATGTTTAACGTCATCGTACTCCGCATGAACACGGCGGCATTTGTGGCAGTTTGCAAATCTTAGCGCGCAAACCACGGGAATACCGCACCCGAGATGGCCAACAGCACGCGGTGTTCCGAGGTGGTCACCCACCAAGTACTAACCGCGCCCGATGCTGCTTGACTTCGGTGATCTAACGAGAACCGGTGTTTTCAGCACGGTACGGCCGTTGGCCTGGCACACTAAATGTGGCGTAATTTTATATAAGGTGATAGTTAATTAAATAAAATACTCATTATTTAATATTTAGATTTTAAAAAAATATATTATTTATTGCGTCCGTATAGTACGTATAGTATATTGCATGTATTTACAAAACCCCACCAAATTTACCTTACAAGTAGGAGATCACTTACCGTAGCTTAAAACTAGCACATTGATCATTAAATCTTTTAAATTGTATTTATTTATGTTCACTCAATTAGTAAAATACATTTTCACAACAATCGTTAATAGTTAATTAATTTACGATGATCGATTATTCGGTTTCTTTTAGAAATGACCCAAGAGCTTATGCGAGACCTTAATTGTAACTGAACATTGACGGAATTTGCGCTTGATTTTTGCAAATATATTTTGTTGGTACATACCTATTTTTATGCAGTTACATTACAATAATGAGCATGACTTGGCTTTTGAATCTGGCACTAACATCGCGTTAATATGCACAGTCAGCAAACATTATAATATTCTCCTTCTTAGGAGCCTTTCATTTTTGTGTCACAACCAACATTTTTGCACTGTTGCGGCCGTCTTTATACGATAACGTATCGCCAACTCTTGTCACCATCTTCCTTGGCATTGTTAATTTTATTTAATTTTGTTTCAGTGAACCACGCCTCCTTCGACTTTCATTGGCCTTGCTTTTTATGACATTTAGGGATGTGTCATGAGAATGGAGCCACCTTTCCGATAGAAATTGTATGAGTCTAACTTGGAAGCATCACTTACGCCCAATGACGCCATCATAACCTTCCAACTAATGATGCCATCTCTAAATATGGAATTTATGGGTTGCAAACCTCTCCGAGAAAAACTCCCGACCCCGGTGTCACTTGTTTGAAATTTTTATCATCATATTAATGGTCCATTCGATGATGAAGAATGCTAGAATTCTACGAAACTGCTCTACAAAATTTGGTCATCGGATTTGGTACGTGTTTTCAAATTTAGGAATCGGTGTTGTTTGGTGACTAAAGTATTATAATTGCGACATTTAAACTTAATTATTAAAAATTAACTTTCAATTTCAGATCAATTTCTATCAGAAATCATTCGAAATGTTATTAAACATATATATGCTGTAACGTCCATTGGTGTAAGTTGTTTAAGTATACTTTATATTCTACGTACATTAAAATTAAGATAGCGTTCTTTGTTATATTTCTTTTTACATTGAGCTTAACAGTGCAGAAGGTAAATAAGAACGGCAATCTTAAGTGCGGGGGATATACATTATGATATAATATCGTCCATATAATATATTGTCAAAACGCACGAAACAGTTTAAAGGTGAAATTGGTTTAAAATGACAAAGAAATCATAAATTTCATGTCGGAAGGAATTGCTGAAGTCTGAAGATGAAAAAATAATAATAGAACTTTTAACAAATTACAGATAACTTTGGGATGTAAAAGGTTCATATTATACGAAAAACACACCAAAGAATGCTTTCTGGAATGAAATCGGCGGTATTAGAGAGAATGGGTCTGTTAAAGAGGAGGGGCCTAAAGTATGATTGACGGGCGGAATTGCCGAAGTTTGGCAATAAAAATTGCCCTGTGCAATAACACCATAACTCACACACACATAAATAAAGGCCTATTGGGTATTTAAATGGATGTCTTAGATGCATTCCACAAAACCAAAATATTTGTCCACAAGTATAGAAAATGCTTTAATACAATAAAATAAGATATAAAATTTGATATGTAATGGCCCAATACTGTCTTACCCTAAATTAACATTTTTTTATGAACTCATTGTGATCCCAATATAAAATTTATAGGATATGTACAGCAATTAAGCATGGGGGGTGAAAAAAAAGTTTCAAGATATTTTTTAAAATATGCGTTTTTTTTTGCAGTTCAAGGTCGAAGGTCAAAAGATACATTTTAATTTGCTTCTGTTATACGTCCGAATGTCTTAAGAGATTTTAATATATATTGACTCAATATATTGAAAATAATTTAAATTGAGGATGTTAAAATTCAGTATTTCTAATTTTAGCTCATACGACGAAAGTACTTTGTTCAATCAATCAAATATTTAATCGATCTATATTGTTTCAAAAATGCAGCTAGACCTAGAACAAATGCTCGAAAGATCCTCAAACATTATTTCCTTCCATGTTTCCATCTTTACTTATTACGGATTCGCTAATGATGAATAAGGAATGATTCGCACTCATAGTGATATATGGATCTTCCATTTGTTCCCATGATTTGGGTCAGAAATCCACATTGAATTTCAAGAGTTTTCATCCAGCTTTTCACATGTGCATATCATTACTTTCTTTCAAATTTGTTGTTAGAAGTTCAGTATTTTTCTATAAATATGTAATATATTTAAAATGAGAATTTTATTATAATCTAATATATAGCCTTAATAATCTGAACGGTACATTTATTAGTAAATACTGTAAAACAAATATTTGCTTTCGATGGTACTATAAATTTAGTCTAATTCCATATTTCAAATCATTCTCAATACTTCGGTATATATCAGCATAGTTGTAAACAGATACTTAAATACAATGTTTCACGAATATTTGTTTGCATTATCCAAGATTACTTTTACCGGTTCCATGATTCACTAATGAATCTGATTAGGAAGCTGCGGATAAATAATGATATACGCGTCTGATATTTGAATATTCCATTTGTGGATAATCACATACGAGACGTTTAGAATTGGATTCCATTTCAGTTGCCAGAGTTTTCACTACGTTTAACCCTCAATATATGGTTGTCATTCAATTATTGGGATATATTGCTCTGTTGGATAAATTATTTTTAAGATTATGCAAACATATTGTATTTAAAATTGTTCTGACTATTTAAGTTTATATTTAGGACACTATATTTAGGCCGAGATTAATACTGTCTGGTTGTAGTATTTAAATTGCATATAGTAGAAAGTTTAATTTAAAATGTAAATACTTTATATTTCACTATATTACATACACGACGCTACTAGAGATTTAAGATAATAAATTCTGATTAAAATTACACCGGAACTCTAAACATAATTTTGGATATTAAAAATCGCTTTAACAGTACGTTCGCTTATAACAAAACAAAGCCACGACTACTGTGATGTTTAAAAAAGTTTTTAAACAGCAGTATATTTCTTGCATTAGTTTTTGACCATGTCATTGCGTGAGTGCAAGGCGTATATGTCGCTAGGCGTCAGAGCTACCTTCTTACATGCAGGAACAATAATCCTACTACAGAAAAGCATAGCAAAGTAGTTTTAAAATTCTTAACGAAATGTAACATACAAAAATCAAATTCTTATAACTGAAGTTTAGTAATTATCATTAATTATAGATTTATTAAAAATTATTTGTCTAATCTGAAAATTCGTTAAAACCGAATTGAACCGAATTTTGTTAAAAAAATTAGTGATATCCAAATAAGTTATAAAATTACAATTAATGGACGAATAACTTCAGAAAGGTACTTTTTATTTTGGAGCAGTGTGTAATATTTAACCTAGTTCATATTAAATTATAAATATCGGTGTATCATTTATTGTCTTCCAAATTCACGAAAATTCAGATGAAAAAAAATAATAATTCTTTCTTCGATATTTTCGATAGATGGAAACTCTGTTATAATATTAATCCACGCTAATGGACCAATTTTTGTGAAAATCGCTTAATATAACTCTTCAACAAAAAAAAATAAACTGCAAAAGATCGCTCTGAGCTGTCTTTGGACCTGAAATGAAGTCCCACTATATAAAACGATTCACTTAGATTTCCCATTATGCGACGGACAGATAAACAGGCATTTTCTTGTATTATTAGATGCAATATTATTATAAATGTGATATAGATATGTGAACAATAAATAGGAGCTAAAAAGAAAGTTCTCTATCAAGTAAATCAACTTCATCGAGTTAAAAAAATACTTTGAGATGTTATCTTCATTTTCCGCAAAAGACTTCCTCTTCTTCGACCCAGACCGTCCGACCTACACGAAGATGCAAGGTATGTGTTTGGATGGCTGGTAAGTACCACCCAAATTAGACTAGAATCATCCTCTGGTACCGTACGTTGCTTCCCCTACTACCAACCTCCCAGAATTAAAAATTATTTTTCTAATCTGAAAATTTTGCAGCACGATCAATCATAAAACACTGTCAATGGCGTCACGGTTTAGTTGCGACCTAGTCCAAAAGAGCATGACCAGAAAGGAGATGATTTTTTCTTCAACGACTTCGCCATTCTGCGTTGAACCGAATTTTGTTAAAAAACTGGCGATAACCGAATAAGTTATAAAATCACAATTAATGGACGGATGACTTCAGAAAGGTACTTTTTATTTTGGAGCAGTATGTAATATTAGTTCATATTAAATTATGAATATCGGTGTATCATTTATTGTCTTCTAAATTCAACACGAAGATGCAAGATATGTGTTTGGATGGTTGGAAAGTGCCATCGAAATTAGACAAGGATCATCCTCTGGGACCTTACGTTGTTTCCCCTACTACCAACCTCCCAGAAGAGCTTACAAACACACATGCTTAGCATGATTGTACTCCGCGCGAACACGGCGACAGTTTGGGCAGAGGCGGGAATCGAACTCGGGTCGTCTAAGTGCAATCCCCAAGCGATAACCACTGGGCTGCATCGTTTTTAACAACAAAATACTTAACAATTTTCATTTTTTCCAAAAACAGAATTCCTTAAATTAAATGAAATATAAAAATGTGTCCAATAGTTCAAGCCTAATTGCCAAACGTTATCTATCAAGTACACTTCATCGATAGTTGAAAAAAAATTGGGACATTTTCTGGTTTTGATGCGGGGGACAGAAATATTTCTATTTTCCCTCAAAAAATGACATTTTTTTTAAATATAAAGCAAAAATATAAAACTCTGTCCAATACTTAGGTCTTAAAATTAGGTGCCAGAAGTTATCTTAAAATACTTCAAATCCAATGATTTTTAAAAAGTTTTTTGTCATCATCTTAATTTGCAAAAGGCTTAAACATTTCCAATTTTTTTCGATTTTTGACATATCGTATGTGCACATAATTTTAGTAATTAGATATTAGACACAAAATTAAACTTGATTTCAAATCTGGTTATTGGCAAGCTGCAAAGAGAAAAACCCTGATAAACCAATATCTTGCTACGAATCCATGAATTTGACAACATTTAAAGAACTTGCCAAGCTGGCGAAATCCCGCTAAATACGTCGCCAAATTTTTTGTTGCCAAGCATATGGAAAAATTGATTATTAAAATATATAATTAATAATACCCAGAAAGCAATACGGATTATCAAGGAAATTGAGCATAATTTTGCGAAATATTGAATTTTCATCAATTAGGGCGTCATTTTTAACAATTTAGTTTTATTTGATGAATTTGGTGACATTTTCGCTTATTTGGCGATATTTTGTTCCATTTGGCGACATTTGAAAAGTCGGCAAGTAGGACGAGTGAATTGACAGGCAAACGCTACCGAAACATCGTTGCAATAGTATCTACTAACGAAGCACGTTTAATTTAATTGAATTAGCGTCATATTTATCAAATTGGCGATATTTTTTTATAGATTTAGCGATTTCTCATAAATTTTGCAACATTTAAAGAAATCGCCGAGCCGGCGCTATTCCGGCAAATCCGTTGCCAAATCTTAGATGTTACTTCCGATTCAAAAATTTATATTTATATTTCACCATATATTTCTCAAGATCAGCTATAGGTAGATGCTATAGGCAGATTAGATGATAACAAATATGGATAAGGCTTCAAATATAAGGTGTTGGCGAGATCAATAAGCATTTTCACTTTTAGTATTTTCCCACATCTAGTTCTAAAATTTTCATGATGTTGTCTTTGTTGTTGACAAATGCCGGTCATTTGGCCGCTAGGCCATTTAGACAACGATGTCACCAGTATTTCTCTATTGATGAACTAAAAGTCACTAGTGCATGGCACTCACCTTCGTGTTTTCCAGACATAGGCTGTCCCGGGTCACATAAAGTACAATCCGGGGAAATAGCAAATCCAAATCGATGAAGATGAGTCTTGAGACAGCCATGACCAGTCAGAAGGCTGAACCTTGGCAACTGCTTCTCGTCGAAGAGCCTCTGGAATGACTCCAAAATTTTCCTTGAAACATCTATTCCTCAGGATCGGTTAATGATTGGACTTAGATGTTTACTTATATGAATTAAACATCAAATTCCAGAGGAGTTGGGACTTTCACTAAGGATTTCCACATTATTTTTTATATTCGTATGATTTTTGCTAAATAAGCTTTTAAAATAATGTGTTTCGTCGAAAATGAAATGTACACTTACCAACATATAAAATCTTCCTCATAATTTTTTTGTTCTAATGTATTTTATTTTCGATATAAAATAAAAATATTAAATATAAAACTGATTATCCAAATAATTTCTCAAAATATTATGTGTTTCTGAAATTAGTAGACCAATTTTTTTGTATATATAATCTGCGTTTACGAAGTCTTTATTTATTTATTGTGAAAACTTGACTAGATAATAAAAAAAATCAGGTCCAAAATTTAATTTAAAGTAGGAAGTAATTTAAATCGCTATGCACCTCTTTGTAAATAAAAATATATCATAAAGAACCAAAGTGTAATCCATTAGAACGTATACATGGAAATCGTGCATCACGTACAGCATGTTTGAAGATTTTTCTAAAATTCCTAACTTTCCTACCATATAATGAAATTTTTCAAAACATCTACCAAAAATTATTTTTTAAACTCAACCGATCAATGTATTTTTTGTAAGATAAATTATAAATTAGAATAGTCTTCCTCAATTAAAAGTGGTTTGAACTTCAGGAATACAAATAATTATTATAATTCATAATTCAATTTTATTAAAATTAATTAATAATTATGTTCACATACGTATTTGGTAAAACCATTTTCCTTTCAACCAGCTTCAAATATTTGCAGAATCTATCTCTACCAGTTTAATTAATTAATTTCAAAGTAAAATGAGTGAAAGGAAATGATTTCCGAATTTCTGTTTACCTCTTAAGATTATGAATTCCTGAATTGCAAAAGAGTTCAATCAATATTTGCTAGAAATAGAATTGATAAATGACACAACTCAATCGTATCTAAATAAACACTACTGTTACTTTCTTTAATTTTTTATCTTCTGAGAAAGTAGAAAACATTTTTTAAATGTTTAATCAAATAACATTCTTAAAAAAATATCTGATGTGGGCAGCACATGAATTTCCCTGCAGACTCAAAATTATGTTTTCTTTACTTATTTAATAATTCATTAAATTGAGCTTAATTGCTCAGAATAACACGGAATTTGCACTTTTCGTTCAATTTTTATTTTTATTTAGAAATTGGACATTTTTTTCAAAGACGGCGTAATAAAAGTGTTAGCAAACTAAAATATCTCAAGAACGGCTATTTCTAGAATAATGTACTTTGTCTTAATCTTTTCCTTGTTAAACATTACGTATAAAACAGGCATTTAATTAATATATTTGAGCATGCGTAGTCTTTTGTTTTAGATTTTTCAGTCAAAAACTCGAATTGCGATTTTCGACATGATTCCAATACTTTCACTATGCGTTACTATGTATTGCAGGGAAAGTAATAATTAGACCATTGTTATGTATATAATAAGTGTAATATATAAGTGTATTAAATTCAATCACATATTGTTAAATTTTTATTATTGCATTTATTTTCTTTATACATCTCCAAAAGTATATTATTTTCCCCCTAGACGCTGATAAAGTTATCATCACGAAATGGATAAGGGCAGTGTAGATAGTGGCGTGATAATATATTACTAAATATGAGTAAAGAGAACAAACAATTCCTGACAGACATCAAATTCCATGTAAATTTTATTAGATCTCTAAGTGTAGCAATAAACGTTCAGTTTATTGCGATATGTCCAATGTCGCAATACCCTTCAATATGTGCTGCATGAACAAAATGTCAAACGCTTGTATTAAGACATCTAATATTTCAGCTTAACTTCCAAACAATTTCTTTAATGTTTATTTTAAACTTTGACAATATATTGTTGTCGAATTACTGGTGATTTGAACAAGTTGCAAGTTGAGACGTTTTGCTAATACTCGTACAACTCATTCAAACGTCCAATATCACTCCATGTTTTAAGTCTATAATATTGTGTATTTTACCATATATTTCCTTTGAGCACAGTCTTTGTATACCCTCAATTTATGCTATTCAACAATCTAATGTAAATAATTTCTGCGAGATAACTGATTTAAATCAAATGATCTGGTGGTCATAGAGCTTTGGCACTGAGTTTATATTATATGAAAAAAAAAATTATCTCATGTTTATTAAAGCATTTTAATATAATGGATTGTTTTGTTTTAACCGATTGTTTATTCAATGATAATTTTGTTAGTATTTTTGATCTATGTCTTTTCATTTAGATATGTCGTATATAACTAATATAGCTCCCGAAACCGATTATTTGCCTAATATTTTTCCTTTCCCTACAATACATGGTAATGTATACGGGAAGTATTGGAATCATGCCGAAAATCACAACTCGAGTTTTCGACGGATCTACACGTTTTGGAACCTCTAGAATACGAAAAACTATTTTTAGCGTAATGTCTGTGTGTGTTTGTCTGTCTGTGTGCCTGTCTGTCGGTCTATCTGCCTGTATGTTTGTGTTTATGTCTGTGTAATGTATGTATCCACTCTATATCAAAATCTAATGTACCAAATTTCATAAAATTTGGTATGTAAGTCACTTATGGTTTACCCTGGTGCTGATTAGATTTTGGTATGATTCGGAAAAAAAATAACCTGCTTTTTCTTTGCGAAATTTTCCTCAAAAATCGTCAAAATCTAAAATAAAAAACTACGTATGCTCAACTATATCGATTAAATGCTTGTTTTATACATAAGTTTTAACAATCAAAAAAAATAAGACCAACCCCATTAGACTAGGGCTAGCCATTTTCGAGACATTTTTGTTTTTTCGCATTTACTCTACGTCACCTTTGGGAAAAAAAATCCAGTTACCAACTGATAACAAAAATTAAATTAAAAGTGCCAACTCAGTCTCATTTTAAATAATTGTGGGTGTTATTTCATGCAATTAATCTCAATTTAATGAATTATTGAAGAATTAAACCGAACGTGAATATGAGTCTGCAGGGAAAGTAATGTTCTATCCACATCAGATTTTTACTTTCCCTGCAATACATGGTAATGTATAGGGAAAGTATTGGAATCATGTCGAAAATCGCAATTCGAGTTTTCGACGGATCTACACGTTCTGGGAGCTCTGGAATACCAAAAATTTATTTTTAGCATGACGTCTGTGTGTATGTCTGTATGTATGTCTGTGTGTCTGGCTGTGTGTTGTGTCTGTGTGTCTGTATGTCCGTCTGTGTGTCTGCGTGTCTGTCTGCCTGTGTGTCTGTCAGTGCAATGCATGCATTGACTCTGACTCAAGAACTAATGAATCGAATTTCATAAAATTTGGTAAGTAAGTCCCTTGTGTGTGACCCTGGAGATGATTAGATTTTGGTATAATTCGGGATAAAAAAACTGCTTTTCTTTGCAAAATGGCCGGCCAAAATTGTCTGTATCCACTCTAACTGAAAAACTAGTTGACCAAATTTCACTAAATTTGATAGATGAGTCACTTGTGGGATACCCTGGTGCTGATTAGATTTTGATAGGATTCGAATGAGAAGAACTTGCATTTCCTTTTCTTTTTGCGAAATGACCCGCAAAATTGTATTTATTCACTCTAACTCAACTAATCGAAAAAATTTCATAAGATTTGGTAGATAAATTACTTGTTGAAGATCCTGGTGCTGATTCGGGTTTGGCACGATTCAGAATAAATAAACCTGCCTTTTTTGCGAAATAGCCCGCAAAAATTGTATGCATCCACTCTACCTGACAAACTAATTCATCAAATTACCCAAAATTTGGTAGCTAAGTCGCTTGCAGGATAATGTGATGCTGGTTAGATTTTAATATGATTCAGAAAAAAAAGAATCTGCCTTTTTTTTTTTTTGCGAAATGGCCCGCAAATCTAAAAATCTAAATTGTCCGTAAATCTAAATCAAATATATTCGATCTAAATTAAATACTATATATACTCAAAAGTATAAATTAAATGCTTGTTTTATACGTAATTATTAACGACAAAAAGAATAAGTTCCACCCCATTATTCTAAGATGGACCATTATCTAGATACCTATTTTTAATTTTGAGGACATGATGGCGATTTTGACAGTAGTTAAAAAACTATTTTATAAAATGTCTTAAAACTTAGTCGTTAAGTTCCATGATGGTTATCCCGATGCGGATTTGATTTTGATATGATTAAGAAATATATAATCGACTCTTTTTTGCGAAATAGCCTGCAAAGATAGTGGAACTCTAAAATAAATGATTAAAGTTGTTGAAACATATTAATTAAATGCTTGTTTTGCATGTAAAATTTGATAACTAAGCGATTAACTCTGACTCCACGACTGTAGGATAAACCGTTCTTGAGATGTTATAGTGTTTTAGAATTCTAAGGACCTGAAGAATTTAAAGTGAATTAAGTTGCCAAACGAAACGAATATGCAATAAAAAGACAAATTGGATATAATATTAGAAAATTACCCATATTATTTTTTTTTTGCAATTAATCTCAATTTAATGCATAATGAGATAAAAAAAATTACAAAATGAATTTGAATTTGTAGGGAAAGTCATGTGCTGCTCACATCAGATTTTTTGCTTTCCCTACACGTATTAAGATTCCAATACTTTCTTTAACGGATAAGGGAATTATTGAAATCGTATCGAAAATCGCAAGTTGAGCTTGCGACAGATCTAGGAATCGTAGTGTGTCCCTACAAATTATACAGTTTCAATACTTACACCCTAATGTACACGGAAAATATTGGAATTGCGTCGAAAATCGCAAGTCGAATTTTCGACAGATTTACTCGTTTCGAGCTATTTTTAGCGTGATATTGTTATGTCTGTATGTGTGCCTGTCTATCTGTGCAAAGTATGTATCCACTTGAGCTCGAAACGAATTGACCACATATCACAAATTGGGATAGATAAATCACTTGTGGGTTCTCTTAATGCTGATTAGATTTTGGTCAGATTAGGAAAGAAATAATCTTTTTATTTTTTTTTCATTCAAAATGGGCCGTAAGATCTTCAAAATCTAAATTAAAAGACGACATACGCTTAAATGTATGAATAAAATATTTGTTTTATACGTAATTCTTAACCACGAAAATAATAAAAACTATCTCATGACTTCAGGCCTAATGGATTTCGACAATTGTTTTTTTCGCATTTTTGCAAGGTCGCCTATAAAAATACGTTCAGTCGCTGAATGAAAGCGAAAGTTGAATTAAAATGGCATATTCAGTGAAATTTTAAATAATTATCCATGTTACTTAACTCAATTAAACTCAATAACTTAATGAATTATGAAAGAAATAAAGAGAAAATAGATTTTTTGAATCCTTAAAAATAATCATGTGCTGCCCATAGATCAAGTACTTTGTTTCATTTTATTTGATTTTTGTAGTTTTCTTATAAATCGTAATTTTTACAGCTGTTTTGAACGACTTATGAAGTATTGTAAATCAATTGGTTTTCCATTATTTTTTAATAAGATACTTAAATTACAGTCTCCTTCAATGAAGCAGTATATTGAATCATTCTTAAATTCGCTCAAGTTCCTTCTTGTCTTTTTTACTTTTCATATACTATTCATTTCCTTAATCCTTAATATTTACTTTTATCTTTTTCTAGTTTCCATTTGGTAACGGGGCTGCGCTGTCTTTTCTTTTATTCAGAAAGGAGATGTGTTTTGTTTCAAAAACATTGAAACTCTTATATTGTATGACACTTTTATTTGACACTCTTATATTTCTTCCTACGTCATAATCCTAACGTAATACTATACGTCATTCATCACTACGTTGATAAATGAAGTATGCAAATCAAGTTAGACATGGCATAACGTGAAAGCGCCATATTTAAGGCTAATTTTTAACGTTTTAGGCGCCATAATTAACTTTTGAAAATGCAGTTATATTATGTGTCACGTGATTCAATGTTGCGTATATTGTGCATGTGTTGATAAAATTCAAATATTTTAAATTTTCATAAGTCAAAGTTTGCCTTGCACTATGTTTGGCAGGAGAAATTATAAATATATTAATGCATTAATTTGATAAAATGTCATTGGGTTAATTATAGCACACTCAATCTCATTTTTAAATATCATTTTATTTGCACGATTTAAAACCAAACCGCAAAACTAAGTTTGTTCCAATGATTACTTCACACCAAACTTTAAAAAGAGATTACACATAAACACAAAACCCGTCTCTAACGAGCATTTTCAAAATTCGGCAGGCATTCCCATTCCAGATACCAGTATCCGTGAACCGACTTCATGCTTACTATGGAATCGTCATCACGGAATAACCGATATCTGCAATGTCAGTTAGAAACTTACTATAATACACACATTTTCAGAACATCTATGGCAAATGACAATTTCAGTCTTTCAGTGTAAAATTCGTTTGCAATTTAGTTCGTGCCACATGAAGCCTCAAAGGCAAAGATCATAAACAAAAATCCGCATATAAGGAAACTTTTTAAAATGCAGAAGACACTGCCATTGCAGATACTAGTATTTATGGACCGAATTCGCACTTATTACGTGCTTAACAGCAAAGAATAACCGATATCTGCAAGTTCCTTTCTGCCACTGCAAATATCGGTTATTACATGCCAACGAGCGAATAAGTGCGAAATCAGTTCATAATTGGCACCTGCAAGTTTCTTTCTGCCATTGAATATATCGGTTTATCCATGCTGAAGAGCGTTAAATCGCGCATTGCCGGTCCATGAGTATCTGCAATGGGAGTGCCTTCTGAAAATTTAAGACGTTGTTAGAAGTTGACTCAACAAGTTCACCTTTCAAATTTTATTGGATGAACTTTTTAGCTTATGCATGGCAATTATTTGAATGGCCTGTTTTATTTTCAACCTTTCAAACTGGGTCTATTTACATGGTTCTTAACATATTGAACCCATACACATATATATTTCATAGAACCGCACCAAAGTGTTTAAAATTAAACTTACAGATATGAGGCATATCCACCATTAGTGATCTCTAATAAAACGTTTAAAACTATTAAAAGTGATAGAAAATCAAACTACAATAAATATTATATTAAAAGAGAGAATCAAAACTAATATATCAAGGCAATATGAAATTGTTGGCATATTCTCAACAACAACATTCGTACTTGTAGTAGGGAATAGTAGGGAAGTTCTAGCTCACGCGGTGCTATACTTAAACATGGGGTCGATTGCGGTGCTAGTTCTCCGATGTTAAAGCATAGGCGCACCCCATGAGGAGCGGTGGAGCTTCCACCAACACGTGGCCTTTGCATGAAGGGGGGATTTCATCAGTCAGATAAGAGTAACAAGGATGTTCTTTTTCTGTTTTTTTTTAATGAATGAGTAGATAAGGAGCAATGTTCAGGATATTTTAGGGGTAATGTATAATATCAATAATTGTGTTTCTTTTTTTTTTAAGTGTTAACGTTTAAAAAAGTAACGAATGTGCATTTTAAACTTTCAAAATAATTATAGATACGTGTTTTTTTATTAACAAATTGTAACAAATAGGGTTTTACGCGTTTCAAAAAACAACATGCGTGTTTTAAGCCACCAAAATTTTGCACGTGTCCAAATTTTAAGCAAAAATTAACAAAAACGTGTTTTAAATTGTTTCAATTTCATGAATGTGTGTTTTCAACTTTCAAAATTTCTGTGTCTTTATCTGCAAGCTTTACAGAACTGAATCATATCCTCCATTTCTGTCCCACCAGGTGTTAAAGAATACTAACCTGAAGTAATACGTATTATGCGAGCTAATTATGGGTTGTAATCATTTAACTGAATCATCTTTGCACATGCAAAAACACATTCTAAATATTAAAAGGGGCCTATTTATCCCTCAATATTCATACAGAAGGTGCACGCTCTGAGAATAAGATTACAGTGGATTTATTGATATAATTTCTGGCATTAGACAAAATGCTTTTACTGTGGTTTAAACCATTTTGTCATTTTAAAAGTGTGGACAAAATGGTTTAGTGTCTTTAATATTCGTAAAGTGCAAACTGTTGTCAATTGACACAGCAGAAAACCGTAGTTTTTAGTATATGCACATTTGATTGTCTTATAATTAAAATTCCTTAAAATTAAGCAGAAGTAGTAATTATTTTGACATAGTTGCTGAAAAAAGTATAGAATATACGTTGTTCAACAACCATATTTTAATTTATGAGACGTAAATACATTGAAATAGATTTAAATACGCAGGAATATCATTTATTATTTTAATTTTAAGTTACATTGAAGTGACAATTTATTTCTGGAAAAGTAACAGTTTAAATATATAATATTTAATTCAATATGAGACAGTTTCCATAGAAATATATGCAATGTGGTGCGATTTATCTTACCCCAGATCCACCTGAATCATTGCCCTCAAACGATTTTGATGTTTTCCCAACATAAAGTGTTATCTCCTTCTCATTACCTCCATGGTTTTACATGTCGTATAATATGAAATATTATCCGATATGTATGCGCATATGTTCTTTTAATAAATAAATTTGTAGTCCATGTTGATGTGAAAATTCAAGAAGAGAGGCAGAAATAATCATCTGCATCCAATCTACTTGTTTAATGTATTAAAAATAAAAATAAAATGTTATCATACGTGGGATATCTTTACAATAAAACAACAATTTCTACAAAAATGTTTTAATATACTAGAAGTGATATAAACTGATACATAGCCAGGCCACAAAAATTAATTTTTTAAAGATTACGTCTGACAAGTTTGCAGAAATATCTTCAAAGTTATAAAATCAAAATTTTACACATAATTCCTTTTTAATATAATTTAAATAGAAATATTTCCTACTGCACTCGAAGAAAGTTATTCGCCCAACTAATCAAAATTGTTTCCAGACCGTTGCATGTTCTAGAACAAATGCTTGAAAAGCTGAAGGCATTGTTGAATCTCTCCCATGGTTTAACAATGCTTTCACCACTGCTCGTTACGAAAGCACTAATGATGGATAATGAAGGATTTGCCAACAGATTGATATATTAATTTTCCATTTGTACTAAAGATTTGGAGAGATTTGTACTTCAGAATTCTCTAAAATTTCATTATGCTGTCTAAATCTAAATGTAATTTATTCCTCTTAGATTTGTTTTGAGTAGGAAATAATTTTCCAGAAATTAAACACATTATGCTTTAAAAGTGATATCCACCATGCAAATTGATTTTATATAATAGAAACATTGTGGAGGGTTGAGTGTTTTGTGCGATGCTTACAATAAGTTTATTAATTTAAGCATCATTGAGAAGTATTATAATTTTAACTTGTAATCTTAGAGATTCGTGATGACTACTTTTTGGTTGCTTATTAAAATTATTATGTGAATAATCCATATTATTAAACACTTTACATACATATTTAGTATGCACAATACACTCTGACATATTTATCAGAACTGTCTATTGGTTCTGTTGTTTGATATATACGTGCAATTTGAAATAAATCTAGAAATGTTTCCTGTTTGAAGTGTTTCTGTAGCGTAATGAAGTTTACTTTTAGAGTAAAGACCATTTTCTTATAAAATAAAATGTATTCCTTTATGAAAAATATTTATTCTTTAAGGAAGTTTAAGGCAGTGGTTTTAAAACTTTATGTTACTACGCCTCCCTTTAAAAAATATAATCTTGGCGCCCCCTTTTATTTCATAAAATAATACAGACACATTTTTAAATAGAAAAAATGTATTAATACAAAAAATGAAAAAAACGTAAATTGACTGAATAATAACAAAGTTTTACTATATATATATATTTTTAAATTCATTTATTTTTGATGCGATGGATATTCTTGTTTTTTAGCACAGAGTTTTTTAAATCTAGGTGTCATTCAGGATAGTGCTTACTCGTAGATCTTTTTCTACTACTAAACGAGCTCGACATTTGAATTTCATTTCAGCTAATGCAGAAAATCTCGTTTCGCATAACTATGATGTTACGAATGACATCAGTACTTGCATTGCTTTGCTTGACAGAGTACTATATTCTTCACTTCAATTCAACCAAAATTGAACCAGGGTTTAACTTTACATTTTTTTTTCAATGAAGTATCGCATGATAATTCAATCAATTTTTCCTTTCCAATAGTTGTCAATCAAAGAATCATCACCTTGGTCATCCACGAATGTATTCTGTATCCACGCAAACTTCAAATCAATAAACTTAAAATCAAGATCTTCGAAATAATGTGAAAAGTACGCTAGCAAACCATCCAAATGTTCAATAAATATATTTTTGTTTGCGTCAATATTAACTTTGGCCTAGAAAACATTTAATAGAGGAAACATGCCGACCTTATCAGTTTCCTTATATACATAATGTATAAGGAAAGTATTGTGACAAGGTCGAAAATTCGAATTCGAGTTTTCGACGGGAGAGTACGGTTCAAGCATCCCTGATCACGAATCTAACATTTTTGAAGTGATGTCTGTGTGTATGTGTGTGTGAGTCTGTGGAGACGATAACTGACGAACGAATGGACCGATTCGACAATCCGTAAACACTGGAAGCCTATTGTTTTTATACGCAATCGAATATTCAGAACCGCCCTAAATTTTCGCGTGAAATTTTGAAAAAATCGTCAATAATCAGAACCGCTAATAAAGTTACGCAAATAGACATTTCTTATGTAATTTTTCATTAGAAAACGATTGACATATATTTTAGAACGCTAACATGAACCGTTCTCGAGATATTGCATATTTTTCAAAAAAATTATCAAAAAGTCATATAAAATAAAAAAAAGTATTTCCTTTTGAGAAACATGTTCACTTTTCATATGTAATACCATGCGATACATTGGGAGACATCATTCTCGTGGATCTAGCTCGTTCCATTCATGAAAAAAGATACTTTAAGTAATACTTTTCTATTTGAACGCCAATAGTCATTTATCTGCTGTAGGAATAACTTATTTCTTCGTCCATAACGCTTGGCGAGATTTTGGCAACGAATTTGGCGGAATGTCGCCAACTTGGCGACATTTTGAAATGTTGCCAAATTCATGAAAATCTCGACAAATGGATAAAAATGACGCTAAATCAATGAAAATGACGACTAATTGTCGAAAATTCAATATCTTGAAAAGAATATAAGTATCTACTATAAGAAAAACCTATTTTTTTACTGTAAAAGTAGTAAATTTATTACATTATATAAGGAAAGTCATGTGTTGCCCACATCAGATTTTTTTTTGTAAATTTGATTTCCATAGCTCCAAGTTTTTATGAATACTTTTTCTTTGTCTGTTTGAATCAGTGAATGCATTTGTGGTCCTTGCATTGATTTATTCAAAACACTAAATGTTCCAAAAAATTTCAACCAAACAGGCAAGTTTAACAACAAAGTCATCATTCCTAAACAAATTTGTGTCTTTATTATGATTTTCAGCAACTAAAATTGGAATCTCTTCTTTGAGTTCAAACACCATTTAAACAACTTTTGCACGAGATAACCAGAGCACTTCACAATTGTATAGAAGTAAGGTATAATTAGCTTCCATATCTTCACACAGCTTTTAAAACAACATAACTTTTAAAGGACTGTTTTTATGTAGCTTACAACTTTCGTAATTTTAGTAATAATGTTGTTAAGTTTCTCGCTCATACTTTTTGAGAGAAGAGTTGCTCTATGAAGCATGCAGTGATTTCCAGATAACTTCGGGTGCTTTCTTTTTAACTAATTCTTGAAGACCTACCTTGTGTCCTGACATTGACTATGCTCCGTCTGTACAGTGTCCAATGCAGTTATTCCACTTTATGTCGTTTTCATCAAAAAAAAATCAATTGTAGTAGAAATTTCATTGGATGTGACCTTTCCAATAATGGAGTTTCAAAATAATATATCTTCTATTATATTAGTTTCTGCAACATATGCAATCGGACATATGCAATTAAATGAGCATCTTTAGCTACATCAGTTGCTTCGTCTACATGTATGGCGAATTTTGAAGTACACAGTCCAGAAACTAACTAATCGCAAAGATCTCCAGATATATCATCGATTCTTCTGCCAAATGTATTATCAGCAAGCGGTATTTGTCGTAACTGTTTCGCATATGATTCGCCAAACATTATTTTAACCATATCAATAGCTTCTGACAAAACTGGAGTTTCTCCTATTGTGTGTGTTTTTTTACGTTTCGCGATTCTGCAAGAAACTTGGTACGACGCTAGCAACGCATTTGAGGGAACATAAACTATTTTTTTGAATGTTTGCTTTTCTTTGCTGAACTCATCTGATTTTCTTTGAATACTTTCTATGGGCTTACCAACGCATTCAAAATGCATAGTTTCAAGGTGCCGTTTTAATTTGCCCGGTCTCATGCTATCTGCAGCCAAAGATTTCGTACGAAACAAACACATTGATTTTTTCAAGCCATCTATAATAACACTTGTGAATTCTAATATTAAATGAGATGACTCGTATTTTTAGTCTTGGAAGTTCTACCTCCTTGTTCCCTGTTGCTTGTATTCCCATTACCTTTACTTGTATCAGCAACTGTATCTTCGTTATTAGTCGATTTTCTCTTGTAACCCGTCAAAAATTTATCCAATTGCCTAAAAATATTAGGATTAAATATATATTTTTTTGAAAAATACAACTTCTAAATTACTAATGATTTTTATCAGTAAGTAATTACACCAAAAACAATAACAAATACAATCGCACACTGCTGTAATGCTTCTGTTGATACTTTAGCTACGAGTGACGTTTGAATTTGAAGGTATTGTCTTGCTGATTCCTGCAACTAGCAGTTCTAGTGGCCGTTTTATAAAATATGCACTTGCAAACTGCAAACCGGAGCTAGAGTGAGATAAGTATATCTCACTATCGGAGCTAGAGTGAGATAGGAATTAGAGTGAGATATGAGCTAGAGTGAAATAGGAGCTAGAGTGAGATAGTTGGCGGTAAATGTATTAAAAAATAGGTTA